>JAVYIG010003327.1:0-132500 GCA_035222895.1 Strongylocentrotus droebachiensis
ATTTCGTTTTTTTCCAACGGTTTTTTTCAATTTTTCAAAATATCTAATATTAGTGGTGGTACACAAGCATTAGAAATTGTTATATTTCAGCCGTCTCTGAACCGAGTTTGATCAAACAAAGATGATTGTGTCATTTAAATATTATGTTCTTTCAAATTTGACAGTCAGTGTTTCATTATCTCACACAAACAATTATTTTGTGTAGCACCCTCTGCAATAGAACTCAACTATCCCTTTAAACAAGCAGAATCTTGTCATTCCTTGCTAATTTTACTGATTGACGTTCTCATATGAAAGGGCAGAAACTCAACTTTCTAGCAATGTGATTTTCTCTTTGAAATTCAGACATATTGCTCCGATTGTCTCATTTTCGCTCGCGTGAACATTGCCAGCACAAACTACTGACCTCTACCTCCTACACGGATCATCGCGCCCATTCCATTCAATATACGTTACGTACTAAAAGGATGTATTGTCTGACCGTTCATGTTTTTGCTTACCTCGGCAAAATGTTTGCTTTCACTAAATTGAAAAATTACGGTGGGGGGTTGGATGAAATGGACAAAATGAAATAGGCAGAAATGATCTATGATAATTCATGCTTTTTATGTTTCGTGTGCTCGACCTATAATCTTCAAATCGCTTGGAAAACTGAGTCCAAAGTTAGACTTGTTTCACATGTGTATTATAGGCAATGACGAGCTTGCAACCTATTTTGAAAAATTACGGTGGGTGAACTTTCAAAAGTCAATGAGACATGAGGGCTCCAATGAAAGAGCTAGTGATAACGTACGTCGGGGTGGATGTGCTTTTCGTTTAAACAAAAAATGAATTTTTAACGATTTAAAAAAGAAAACGTCCATAGGCTAACATGTTAGGCTGCTGACTCTGACCAGGCTCTGACGATAGTGGGCGTTGTGAAATGAGACTAAACGGAGCAATATGTACCGTCCGCCAAATGACTTTGTGGTTTCCTCTCCTCAAATTGATCTTAATCACTCATGCGTGAAATATGCATCATATGAGTTGAATCAAATGAAAGAGGAGGATCTAAGCTATATGTGTCATTTATTAATTATAAATGTGACTAAGTTATGATAAAACATAGCTTATTCTGGGTTTCGTTTTTTCTGGGGACGCACTGTATATAGCAGCGCACTTATGAATTTATAACCTGAGAATGTATGAGCTAAGAGTATGTTATACAAAAATGGACTGTAAAGAGGGAGATATAAAGTGGAATGATTTGATGAAACGATAGAGAGAGAGAGAGAGAGAAGGGAAGAAATTGGGAGACAGGTGCCAGAATAAATACTCTGACGATTTGGTGATCTGAGAAGGCAGGTAATATGCCAACTCGTCATTATGCATCCCGCGATCCCCCACCCCATTTGCAAATTTAATATATCTAACTTCATTTTAGTGATAATGTTTAATAATATTCAAGCAAGCAAAATAAAATAATAATTTAATTTGCTCTCACGCAAGTGTTCTGTACCATGTGGTACTAATTTCATTAAGTCCATGCTTTGTTCATAATATATGTGACTCGTTTGATATTTCAGCTACTCTAGGACCATTCAGTACTGACAACTTCAAAACTGAAGAAGAGACAACTAGTAAGATTTGTATTTTCAAATGATTTGCTATATCTTTTGAATTGAATTTGAATTTAATAACCACAACATATCACAATAATGAGAGTATAATGAACAATCATACAATGCAAAGAATAACGATACACGAATAAATATAGGAGGAGTAATGTTGATTGAACAGTAATGGTTTTAAAACGATATTTAGACATAGATATGAATACTATTTTGTACAAAATATACACATAATTATATGCATTGAAGTTGTTAATGGGGACTAGAAGTTAGCACATGTGCTAGTCGAGCCCAGTTCCATTCTTTGGCAAGGTTTTTGTTTAAACGTATGCTTGTAAAACTTGTTTGATTTGTATTTACATAGATTATATATACAAAATAATACAGTATCAAGTAACTTGTTTACATTTCTAAAAGAAAAAAAGGTAAAGCGCTAAAGAATTATAATGAAAGATAACAAATCGTTAAATGAATACAATCATTGGTATGTTCAAAATATGAAAAGGATGTATTAATAAAAAAATAAGGCATAAAATCATGTGCGTAGATGCTCAAATCTTTTAAAAGCTTGAGGGCAGAAATAATCATCAACAAACAAATGTATACACACCAGGGGTAGATACATAGGCCTGCAAAATAATGATAAATGTACAATGATGTGCAATTCATTTTATAGTTCTCACTAATCGTATTCTCTAAAATAAGTTGGTTTTTAAAAAATCATATTGGGTTTGAAATTAAGCATGCATTTTTTCGGGTAAAATGATAGCCAACATTGGGTAAATTCTATCCAACATTGGGTTGAATTTTAGCCAACAAACATGCATGTCTTAAAAAAAAATTACAATGGGTAAAATCTTTCCCAATTCTTTGTACAGTGTAATTAGATTGGAAAAAGATACCCCCCCCCCCCCCCAAAAAAAAAAGGGAAACTTGGATTAGACAGTAAAAAAAAAGGAGAAGCTAGCTACAGAGAGAAAATTTGTGGGGGCTTCCAAGAGACAAGACAAAGGGCAGTAGACTATGTGTATAAGTGAGTATGTATTGTATTGAAAATAATGAGTAAATGAACAAGTTCCTAAATGGAAGATTCAAATTACTGACATCTACGATTGTACAACGAATATACATGTACTTTCCAACCTTACTGACCATTTAATTAGTCATGTATTTCAAGCTTTAATCGGATTTCATTATGTCAACATGGTGTGAGTATCATAATAACTTACACAATTCATTAAGTTATGCCTAATCAATTTTCCCCTTCCAGTTGATCCACAACCAGACCCCACCACCATCACCCCTGCAGGTAAGACGAATGATTGATATTAATAATCTTCGTCACGTGCATTGTGATGATTTCCTTAAAGCCCCTCTGCACTAGATTGGCCAGGAGGGATTAGACCTCCCTCCATGGTCACCGATAGGTGGTTATCTCATCAAATCAGCTCTCAATTAACATAAGAAAAAGGGGATCATAGGGGACCAGCGGTCACCGATCAGGCATTGTTTGCTATATAGAGGGCGTAAGGAGCTATAAGTAGTGCAGTGGGGCTTCAACTAATACACTTCTGATATACTATCAGAAGATTTAGAATTAAGAAATAAGATTAACAATTCCGACATCAACTGGCGAATGATAAAGTTTGATCGAAGCGCCTAAAACGTATCATTATCTCGAAAGGCAGTGATGGTTAGAAGGGGGAGGGTACTTTCCCCCGTGCTGTAATTGGAATTTAAATTCAAATTCAAATTTTATTTCGTATTTCAATCTGAATTTTCTCCGATGACCACCAACATCATCCACAGGAGCCAGCGTATCTTGTGAGAGCACGACCAATGACGGTTCTCCTCGACCGAGCCCTGCTCGAGAATAACGGTGATGCACTGACGTCCACTACGAAGACCAGAGCTGTATCGGGTACGACTACACCGGAAGTCGCATAGCCGTCACCACCAGATATGACGACTGTGATACTGTGTCGGAGGTAAGAAAGGATTCTTAATAACCTGCCCTGTTATGTTAGGAAAATCTCATCCAACTTGTGATATGGGGGGGGGGGGGAGGAGCCGGGGGGAGAGGCGGGTATCAGAGGGAGAAATGCAGAAGATGGGAATGGTAGTCATATTTTTTGTTTTAAATGATATTTTATTTCCTTCCTCATAATTTCACATAACAAGAAATTCACATAACAAGAAATTATCAAAATAAGCAATATAAAACAAGATCTTTGATACAAGACACTTCATGAGTTACATCAATCAATGAACATAGAGAAAAACAAAAACAAAAAATTTCTTGCATGTAACAGTGTATAATCAAAATAACAGTAGAGGAAGGTTTAAAGTGTAGATTTTTTTTGTTTTAAATGATATTTTATTTCCTTCCTCATAATTTCACATAACAAGAAATTCACATAACAAGAAATTATCAAGATAAGCAATATAAAACAAGATCTTTGATACAAGACATTTCATAAGTTACATCAATCGATGAACATAGAGAAAAAAAAAAAGGAAAAAAAAGTCTTGCATGTAACAGTGTATAATCAAAATAACAGTAGAGGAAGGTTTAAAGTGTAGATTTTTTTTGTTTTAAATGATATTTTATTTCCTTCCTCATAATTTCACATAACAAGAAATTCACATGACAAGAAATTATCAAGATAAGCAATATAAAACAAGATCTTTGATACAAGACATTTCATAAGTTACATCAATCAATGAACATAGAGAAAAAAAAAAGGAAAAAAAAGTCTTGCATGTAACAGTGTATAATTAAAAAAGCAGTAGAGGAAGGTTTAAAGTTACATATTACCATCCTATCACAACACTCTCACCCCCCCCCCCCTCTAGCCCACCCACACCACACCCCCTTTCATATGGCTCCCTTTAGTCTCATTTCACAACGCCCCCTATCGTCAGAGCCTGGTCAGAGTCAGCAGCCTAACATGTTAGCCTATGGACGTTTTTTTAAAAAAATCGTTAAAAATTCATTTTTTTGTTTTAAACGAAAAGCACATCCACCCCGACGTACGTTATCACTAGCTCTTTCATTGGAGCCCTTTCATTGGAGCCCTCATGTCTCATTGACTTTTGAAAGTTCACCCACCGTAATTTTTCAAAATAGGTTGCAAGCTCGTCATTGCCTATAATACACATGTGAAACAAGTCTAACTTTGGACTCAGTTTACCAAGCGATTTGAAGATTATAGGTCGAGCACACGAAACATAAAAAGCATGAATTATCATAGATCATTTCTGCCTATTTCATTATGTCCATTTCATCCAACCCCCCCCACCGTAATTTTCTATTTAGTAAAAGCAAACATTTTGCCGAGTTTAGCAAAAACATGAATATTCATGAACGGTCAGACAATACAGCCTTTTAGTACGTAACGTATAGTGAATGGGAATGGTCGATGATCCGTTCAGGAGGTAGAGGTCAGTGGTTGTGTGCTGGCAATGTTCACGCGAGCGAAAAATGAGACAATCGGAGCAATATGATAGCAGTACGTTTGCATTCCAGAGAACATGTAGGAAACGGTCGCGTATACATTACCATATTTCAGTAATCAGAGGGGGGGGGGGGGGGGGGTGGGTTTTTTTTTCTAATTGGTATCTGGACGACCCCGCGTGTTGTACGTTATACTGCAAATAAAATTGTATATATTTTCTTTGACCTACAAACGGGGATGGGGGGACAATACCGGCTTTAGTTGAGATGTTTTGCCCTTCCTGAGGCCAAGGCCTGGATACGTCACTACTTAGACTCGAAACGCTGCACATGAACAACGCAATATTGTTCTGTCCTGTTTCCGAGGGCAGGGGGGCAGTTTTCCCTTATTACTTTGATAAGATTATTGAGCGAAAACAATTTCATGTGTTCCCTTGCCAGATTATTGAAAGGCCCTATATCGACATTATTGGCTATTGCCAACTCAATCTACCTTGATATTTTTGTCATCTTTTCCCAATTTTTCTGAAAGCAAACTGCTGATGTCATCAAGTACTCCAACGTCGTGACGTACTTCAAACCGACGGGTGAAAACGGATCGCTGATCACGCGTGATTTCCGCCTCAAGATCCCCGTCACTTGCGAGATCAAACGCCGCAGTCTACTCGGTAGCTCCTTCAAGCCCAAACTCGGCATCGTGAGCTTCAGCGAGACTGGTTACGGTAATTTCTCGCTCACCCTCGACCGCTACTCCGACATCTCCTTTACCTCGCCGGCACCCGACCAAGACGCGCTGGTGTATCTCGGGGGGAGACGCTGTTCTTCGGGGTGACCCTAGACGCGGTTTTCTGACCTGACGTTGTTTCTTGACCGCTGCTGGGCAACGCCCGATGTCTACCCTATGAACCCGATCGAATTTACGTTTCGTAAAAAGATGGGTTAGTATATAAGTCTTGAAGTCAGTGTTTTCTTCTTCTTTTGTTTTTTTTCTTCAGTTTTTTCTTTCTTTTTTTGTGGTTTTATTGAAGAGGTAGGTTTAGATTGTTTGAAATTGTGACCATACAACGTGCAGAAGACGTTTTCTGGTAGGATAAACAACCTACTTTTTTTCTCGCCTTTCGCCTTTGATGTCATTCAATTTTAGTCTCTATTTTTATCTTCTTTCCATTTTTCATAATCTTCTCCTTATTTTGTTTTCAATTTCCAGTCATCATTCTGATTTCTACTTCTTTCTACATAATATTTCCTAAATAAAGTTGGCCTTTAAAAAAAAAAAAAAAAGTTTCCTGATTCTTCCTCTTCCTCTTTCGAAAATGGCATCTATTTTTTCTTTGCTGTATTCATTTCTACTCCTGATTCTCTGTCCCTTTCGGTAAATTCTTACATGTGTTTTTCTATTAGTTGCATGCTTTAATTTTGATTTCTATTCTTTTTTTTCACAGATGCGGGCTGGATCCTACCGTAGGCTTTCATGATATACAGCGTTTAATTAAGGGATTCTCTATCGATGCTTTTGCTTTCATTGGCGAATATCCAGAGGTAAGAATACGAATCATATCTAATTCGGAAATTATTAACCGGCTGGCTGATTCGCCGATATTGCTCCTTACCACCACCAACCCCCCCCCCCCCCCCCCCCCCCCCCCCCACCCCCCCCCCCCCCCCCCGCTTATTCACCGGCAGGCTGATTCGCCGGTAAATATTTTTCTTATGAATTCGGCAAAAAAACACCTCCCCCTTAAAACATCCTGGATACGCCCTTGATTGCAACAATAATAGTCCAATGTAATGCACTATAGTAAACCATAGCCACTAATTATAAAAGAGCTTTCATATACATGATGTGTATTAATGCATTATGAAAAAGAAAACAATTATTGGTAGAAATAATATGAATAACGTTAACAGCTGTATTTTCATGATTGACAATTAAAACTGTAACTTTTGATCGTCTTATCATACAGGTATACCTTCATTGTGACGTGTTTGTTTGTGATACCGACCCCCGCATCCCGCTGCTCACAGGGTTGTGTAACCAGGGCCAAACGTAGCGCAGCCGGGCAGCCTCGGGGTTCGAGCTCCAAGCCACACACCATCTCTAACGGACCTATGTCTGATCAAGCAGCTGCTGGTTCAAGCTCAATGGGTGAGCTGCACTCGGAAAGAGTGTCGTTGATAACACTATCAGAACAGTGTTATGATTGGCTTCTAAACAACAAAGCACACCTCCCCCCCCCCCCCAAAAAAAAAAAAATAATAATAATAATAATAATAATAATAATAATGATAATAATAATAATAATAATAATAATAGTAAATAAATATAAAAAAAGTTTAAAAAAAAATGAAAAAATATATATAATATAAATACAAAAATTAAATAAAGAGGGGGGGGGGCGGGAATGGGAAAAGAGAAAGGCAATTTCATAAAAATGGACATTGTTACAAAAAAGAACAGTAACCAGGTCTAACTGATAATCAATAGTAAATTACTGTATTAACAAAATATGGTAACGTAATAGAATCTCTTAATAGTTTTTGTTGAAATAGCGCCACCTTCGTGTCCAAATTTTAACCATGAAATTGATGTCAAACAACAATCATCGTCTCTACGTTATTGCTGTCATTTTCTATTAGCACTCGTTCAGAAATGTACAGAACAAAAGAGAAATCATTTACGAACAAGAAAATAATTAAAATAATTATAATCACATAACATTCAGAGTGGAGGAGAATAAAAACTTTTACTTTAAAAACTATCGAGGTAACTCATTGTTTTGCTCTCCTCCATGCAGACACATCATGGTTTGGCGAACCCAGTCAACATGATGCTGGTGGCAGCCGCTGGTTTCTTCATCACCGTGGTTGCTATGGTAACGGTGAAAAGTTGAGATCACGTACTAAAGCCTCCAAAGGATACAGCCGTCTGCAGACTGAGGGTGAAATCGAAGCTTAGAACGAGGAGAAGAAAGAAGAACGTGGAGAAGGGGGAGGAGGAGATGAAAGAAGAAAAAAGAGAGGAGATGATGAATGATGATAAAGATGAAGAAGAAGACGAATGAGACATAAAGTTTGTGACGACACAAGCTTTTCTGGTCATTTATTCAATATCTCGCAAATGGCATATATCTCGAATATATCATGCATATCATTATAGAGTAATATGGAATTTATAATTCGTTTGTTGAAAGAAATATATGATCATGATTATATACATAATTATTTCGAAAATAAAAAAGAGACGTTCGTTTTCAGTTAACCTCTAGCTTTTTATAAAGACAACTTTTATGAGTACGTCGATGATAGTGACACTTCTGGCTATGAAATTATTACAAACGATTGTTAATGCTTAAGTTGATACACCTCCTGCAAGAAGGTGGAAACTTATAACTGAAAATTAAACTCGGTAAAATGTGTTGATGTTTATCCTGTTCTCTAATGCGCTCCAGATGAAGTTCAAGAAAAACCGATCGAGCAATATATTTTTTGCATTTATTGTAGGCCTACTTCTCATTTTTGATTTATTCTAATTTTTGGTATACTGTACAGTAATGTATTAAAATGATTTTGAATCTATTTATCCTATCCTACCACTATGTATCCCTTCTTCTTTCCCATACTTTTCCCCATATTCTCTCTCTCTCTCTCTCTCGTTCTCTGTCTTTCTCTAGCTACTTCTTATTCCCTCGCTCTCTACTACCATCTTTCTCACCACTGTTTGACACTGTTTTACTGCATCTATACGTTTTTTTCTCGACGCTGATGAAAAAAAAGTTCTATGCCATGTTTATTTTCCTTTTCATTGCTCCATTTGGTAGGATGCTTCCATTGCAATTATCAGTCTGCTATTGAATTGTGCTAGGTAAGAGTGACTGCAATATCGACGTTGAATACAATACAATTGTTATTATCCATATAGGCCTACATATTAAATATGACATTAAATTTCTTTCAAAGAAAGCGATGTATGAAAATATTAATTTTTTTCTTCTAAATTTTGTAATCTGTTTTCGCCTTTTGTAATCGTTTCATCATTATGTGAAAAATTTCTCACTGGAAAATAAATTCTATCCGAATTGATGATTAAAGAGACGTCGTTCAATGTGTGTATGTGAGAATGATTGTTTAAAAGCTGTGTCACTTAGACTCCTTATTTATTTCCTAAGAACACAAAAAAAAATATAAAAACAAATTAAAGAACAAAAAATAACTTTCAAGCAAGATTATTGCTCATGGTTATAGTTTCTCTATTTAATTTCATTTATTTTCTTCTGAATACCATATAAATATAAACAATTTTCGGTACCTTAACCAACATCAAATTCTAAAAAATACTCTCTGACAAGCAATCATAGATAAAATTATTATAGAAAAAATGAAAAGAAAGATAAAATATCAAATTATCATATTTCATAAAACTTTATGAATAAGGCCTTAAAAAAAGATGTTGAATTGCCCTTTGCGACCTACCCAAAAATGTTGAAATCTACGGTCGGCTCTTTTAAAAACCGTGTTTTAGTAAAAACAAAAATGTATCAAAGCATTATAAACTAAGAAATATCAGCCCAAACAGGGAGTTTTTAAAAAAAGTTTAAACAAAAAAAAAATACGACCGACCGACCCATATTTTGGCACCTAAAGGGCAATACAACATCTTTTTTTTTGTAGGCCTTATTTGAGAAAGAAAGACTGCCATTGTAAGCAAATTGCTTGGAAATATGACAGCCCAAAACAAATTGTATTGATTAGTTGAACATATATTTATTGAGCAGAATGGAAAATATTGTGATGATGTTGATGATGATGATGATGATGGTGATGTACTTTAATACAGCCTAAACGGGTCTCTGTTCTCTTTATATAAAAGAAATGAGAATAGAGACAAAGGGCAGAAGTATTATCAAATCAATGGAGAATCGTCGTATTTTAATATGAGCTTTTGCAATGATTGACAGAGAATATTAAAATGAATACTGCATCAGGCTGCATAATTATAAAAGGCTCCTTTCTGTTACTAAAATAGGAATAGGAATATAAACTATTATAAAAGATTCAATAAAATGCTTTCCCAGTTTATTTAAGACATGTATTCAAGTGAAAATTCAAAGAATTGGGAATAAACAACAACTATTATTTTGATTTGGAAACAGAAATTGCGTAAACTAAACCTCATTAATAAAACTTGGTCATTCACCTTCCAAAAAGTAGAATATTCCCGAAATGAATACTAATGAGACAAATGAATAAACATTAGGAAGAATATATCCACGATTAAAGAAAGGATTCCGGGGTGACTACATCACAAGCAAATGTAGAACAGCACGAAATGAGACATAAAACCCTAAATGTACTTCCTTCAAATGATAAAGAATGTGTCAAATTCTTAGAAGCTGTTTCAAAGGGAAGGGGCTTTTTTATGATTTAGAATTGTTCAATATTAGTAGGGGGGGTAGTGAGCACATTTTTTTTTTTGGGGCCCTCGAAAATTTGAAAATTTGCACCCCCCCCCCCTTGACCGCCAGGAGGGGGGGGGGGGGGCGTCCCCCCAAAAAGCTAAAAAATCACGTGTTTTTACACGGTTTTTTCCCCAGGGGGAGGGGGGCCGGGCCCCCAGGGGAGAACTATAGCGCTTGGAGAGGATGAGTGGCGGGAGTTGGCTCGACGTTTCGAACAGGTTGACTATCCGTGTTCAGAAGTCGTCAATCCTCCCCCTCTCTCTCACATGGTGCACCCGCAAGCCTACTGTATTTGTTTTGTTGTAGGTATAACTTAATGCACCCAACCTACGGTAACAACAAACGGCAGTATCACTCTTGATACTCCTGAATATGACCTATATACCCGAATCGCATACGCCTGCGACGACGGGTATACGTTAGGAGGCCCATCCGAAGCGGTCTGCGAATCGGGTGGGGTCCACTGTACCCACTTGCGAAGGTAAGTTCTGTGTCATTCTGTATCTTTTTAGAGCACAACCGAACTGTTAATTAATATATGGCACCAGAGGCGTACGCAGGATTTTTTCAAGGGGGGGGGGGGGGGTTAAACAAAACAAAGGGGGGTTTTAGGGGGGTTTTCTTAAAAATACACACATAAAAAATGCCAAAGGGGGGGGGGGTTAACCCCCAAAACACCCCCCCCCCCCCTGCGTACGCGCCTGGTCACACCATGTTCATAATGTATTTGTTAAAGGGGAAGTCCAACCTAATAGTAAAGCCGATTAAAACATAATAAACTTATGAATATTTGAAGACGCTATCAATCAAACACAAATTGGCAACTGTGTGACGTATCTTGCGAGCTCCCTTCCTATTTGCTCTGTACTGAAAAACACTCAAAATTTACATTTGCCCTCCACGAAAAATTTATTCAGATATTCACCCTGAATATAATTGTTGCAAATACTATTTGTTGTATACAACCCCTGTATAATACAAATCTATTCCGTCATGTATAACTAAGAAAATGAAATTTAATGAAATTGTCTGTATAGAGCAAATTGGAGAGGAGCTCGTAAGGTACGCCACAATTTTGCCAATTTGTGTGTCACCCATGACAAATTCATAACCCTCCTATATTTAATCGGATATTGCTCAGACTTTCACTAATTTATTTCTCTCATTTTCTGCTAATATCATAACCAAGTTAATGTCAGGGTGGACTTCTTCTTTAACTTTCCCCCTTCCCCCTTACTTCTGTTTTAATTGTTTGATTTCGCTATACTGTTCCCCATATGGAAACATTTGCTTTGATTTGTCTTATAAAAGAAGTTAACGACAACTAACTCTCACACATTGTTGAGTGCAGGGATCAGGGGCCCCTGGCCTCATCGGGCAGGTAGTTCCACTATGTGAATGGGCAAAGTCCGCCAACAGTATACAACCAATCAAAAAAAGTTTGATACTAAAAAAAGATTGCGATTAGTTTATTCATTAGCCGTTCACCCCAAAGCCGTTTGACCACAATGGAACTAGTGAGCACTTGCGAGAGCTCGAGAGCGGCCGAAGTGCAATTTAAACTCGCTATTTTGCTCTTCTCCAACGCAAAAAGAGACGACATTGTGCTGGATTACTATTTTGTTTCCACCCATGCAGGCCTTATAAAGTAAGTGTATATTTTTTTTTAGTAGGTCTACCGGCAATGGACTCCGACCGCACCTTGCACACTCCACCCCCTCGTTTCTCTCTCTCTCTCTCTCTTATCAGAACTATTCCTTTTCTCCTTTTTTCACGACATAATGGGATGGGTGCGTTTACTTGGCCCCCTGGATAGCCCGTCGTGAGCGATAAAAACTCTAATCCACCCCTTGAAATTTAAATCGCTCTGCCCCCGTTCTGTGCTCCTTTCAAAGAGCACAACAAGCCCTGAGATTGATCATTCCATTTTATTCAGAAATGGCAAAACATGCCCTTAATACTGGACACAGCATTTTATGGGATGATGCCCACACTATTGAGTTATCCATCTAGATTAAAAAAAGGATTAATCTTTCACTGAATAGGGACTCTTGCTATTCATTGTTACCCAATTTCTTCGCCCCAGTGATCTCGAGGCAGTAGACAGCAAGAAATTGTGTAAATAATAAAAGTCCACAGGACTGGTTGTTAGAAGCTTAAACTACATAAAACTCACACTCTCTCCTAAGGACAATTTTATACAACAAATTAAGGTTGTCTTGGGAACTACTTATATCTTTACGGATGGGGTGCAGGGGGCGCGAAGTGGACCAGGGAGGAACCAAAGTGCGCCGATTCTGCCCGTTGTATGAGCCGTTTTCATTGCAACATTGCCCCGAAAAATGTGTTTTTTTTGGTCGGCGGTGTCAGAACAAGTGTCACGCGCCCCCACGAGCCCACACGCGCCCCACGCGCCGTGATTTATGACCGCCAATCCTTCATGATTCAGCCGCGGACCAAAATAAACACAGAATGTTGCAAGGCAAATCGGCTCTAACATAACAACGGGCAAGACGGGGAGCCAAATTTGGTATCAACTTAAAGCTTAGACATCAGAAAAAATGGTGGTAATAAAATTTAAGCGGAACTCCGCGGAAATCCAAACCTTCTCCCCTGGATTTATAAAAAACATGGATAGTTAGTCCATTTTTCAGTGAATTACCCTATAATATATTACGAAGATTGTGTTTTTATCCATTTTTAACCAATTAGTGCAGTGAAATGAACTATAAGGAATATGTGAGAGCAATTTCATATTAAAAAAAACAAACTTAAAAACTTCATGTTAAATTAAAAGATTTATAAAATAAGTCACTTTTGCACTAAAACTGTGAATATGCAAGTTAATAGATAATATGCTAACGAAAATATATATTTTTTTAAAGATAATTTCTATGTTAGATGATAGATTTTGTCGTATCAGGACAATTACCCCCTGGGCAATCACCCCCCGGAAAATTACCCCCCGGAAAACTACCCCCCGAGGACAATTACCCCCCGGACAATTACCCCCCGAAAAATTACCCCCCCGAGGACAACTACCCCCGAGGACAACTACCACCCGAGGACAACTACTCCCCGAGGACAATTACCCCCCATGGACACTTCTGGGTCTGGTGGCTCAGTGGTTAGAGCGCCCGTCTCATGTACGGAAGGTCGTGGGTTCGAACCCCAGCCGAGTCATACCAAAGACTTATAACAATGGGACCTTCTGCCTTCTAGCTAGGCGCTCGGCATATTATATTGGAGAAGGGTAGTAATAATTATGTTATGTTATGCAGGGCCCGCTGGAAGAGCAGTTTCATAACTGAAGTGGCTACCCTGGGTAAATAAAACGTTATTATTATTATTATTATTATTATTACCCCCGAGGACAACTACCCCTCCCCCTTCGACGACAACTCCCCCCCCCCCCCGAGGACAATAACCCCTGGAGGACAACTACCCCCAATGACAATCATCCCCGAGGAATAGGCCAGTTTCGGCGGTTACGTAATGCGCGGTTACTGTAACCATGCAAGCCCGGCAAGCTTTGTCAAACCGCCATTTTGAATCTGTGCGTTGTGAATTAGAATGTCGGTTCTTGCCGTTAAATTGCATTCATATCTTTCTATAAAAACTGCGGGTATATATATGAATTTCTGTTTTGGCTGGAAATGTCTTCCAACTTGCCATTTATCAAGTTGAGTTTCAGGCAGCTGCAATAATTTCTTAGAAAAAGAGGAGTTTCGACCACGGTATACACCCGAGAAAAGACTCGTTAAATTAGCGTCCGCAGTAGCGGACTATCCTGCCCGAAGCCCCCCTGATAGCAGAGACTGGTAAATATCACGTCATATTTACGTCTTGTACTACGTCTTTAAGTCGACATAACAAGACGTCAAAAAGACATGATTTTGCACCCGCGCACGTCGTCATGAGGACGTCATATTTTGACCTGATTTTTACGTCTTATTAGTCAAAGAAAGACGTCTTTAAGACGTCAACTTGTACCATAGGAAGACGTCATATGGACGTCATATTTACGTCTTTTAGTTAAAGAAAGACGTCTTTAAGACGACATAACAAGACGTCAAAAAGACATGATTTTGCACCCGTGCACGTCGTCATGAGGACGTCATATTTTGACGTGATTTTTACGTCTTATTAGTCAAAGAAAGACGTCTTTAAGACGTCAACTTGTACCATAGGAAGACGTCATATTTACGTCTTTTAGTTAAAGAAAGACGTCTTTAAGACGACATAACAAGACGTCAAAAAGACATGATTTTGCACCCGCGTACGTCGTCGTGAGGACGTCATATTTTTACGTGATTTTGACGTCTTATTAGTCAAAGAAAGACGTCTTTAAGACGTCAACTTGTTCCATAGAAAGACGTTGTATGGACGTCATATTTACGTCTTTTAGTCAAAGAAAGACGTCTTTAAGACGTCAACTTGTACCATAGGAAGACGTCGTATGGACGTCATATTTTGTCGTGATTTTAACGTCTTATTAGTCAAAGAAAGACGTCTTTAAGACGTCAACTTATTCCATAGAAAGACGTTGTATGGACGTCATATTTACGTCTTTTAGTCAAAGAAAGACGTCTTTAAGACGTCAACTTGTACCACAGAAAGACGTTGTATGGACGTCATATTTTCTCTTTAGGTCCTATTGGTTAAATAAAGACGTCTTTAAGACGTCAACTTTCACTCAAGAAAGACCTGTATACGTTGTATGGACATCAAATTTTGACGTGATATTTACATTTTACTGGTCATTTCGATGTACCTTTTATCCTTCCATGATCTATACGTCTTTGTTGTCCTCTAAATAACATCTATAAGACCACCTAATCAAGGAAGAAAGTGTCAAAGTCACTTCATGTACACATTCTGAACAATCACACAGTAAAATCAAAGCAAAAAAAAAAAAACATCACATAATATATATATACATGCCAGACAGAAAGTAATTTTCATATTTTTAATGTACACGTATATGGTATGAAAATGGATAACAAAAATATAAAATACGTATTTCTATACCTTCTTATTCTATCTAACTTGG
The DNA here is from genome assembly GCA_035222895.1 of Strongylocentrotus droebachiensis. NCBI lineage: Eukaryota > Metazoa > Echinodermata > Echinoidea > Camarodonta > Strongylocentrotidae > Strongylocentrotus > Strongylocentrotus droebachiensis. The sequence continues at coordinate 15,577 of JAVYIG010003327.1, forward strand.
CTTCCATTGGTACACAATTTTTTCATCACTATCCTGACACTTCTTCCAAAACATGCTGTATAGATACCTAGTGTATTTCTGTCAGTCTCATAATTTATTTAAGAAAGTTAACAGGCCATCACAAAGATATCTGTTTCGTTATAAATTGTGCTACAAGAAACTATGACATATTGGCTAAACTTATAAGTCTTACGGTTGTTGGAAGCAGGTTAGCAGCATAGAGACTAGGTAAAGCTACACTGATACCCGCAGTATTTTAGTAGACAAGCAAACAGCACACTGGGGAAGTTCCTCAAATTCAGCAAAACAGCATAGTGGAAAGCTAGGCATTCATTAGTGCAGCTCTACCTTGTCTCCATGCTGCAAAACCGCTCCTGACAACCCCAAGACTTTAATGCAGATAAAGACTATCATATAAAACAAAAGGTTGTTGGAAAGAATTTCTGTGCATGAAAGATCAATTCTTGTTACATACATGGGGAATATCTAAGTTCATGGCAAGAATTCAGTATAAAGTATAAAACTATACAATCTAAATCACACACAGGAGAAAAATGGCACAAATGATAAACACATGGCTTAGCTAAGTTATTTCTTACACTCAAAAGGAACAAGTTGGCAGCAAGGGGAACAGGGAGAGCTTCACTGATACCTGCAGAGTTTTCTGATGATGGTTGCTTGCCCGTTGAAACCACGATGTTCACATTTGGCGATACAGCATATTAGAAAACTGTGCAGAAATCAGCTCAACTGTACCTATTCTCTGTGCTAGAGACCTGCTTCTTACGGGCACATGACTTAAATATAAGAAAAGGCATTAGTGGCAACATTCATATTTATAAATAACAAAAAATTAGTATTGTTGCAAATACAGAAGCTGAAGTTCAAGTATAAAAATACAATTTATATCAGATAACATTCCCGCCAGTACGATTGGCTCAGTTGGGCAATTCCAAGGTGACTGTGGAATAATTATTCAGAAGATATTTCCCAGTTTAAGATAAAATAGCAAACATGCTGAAAAAGTTTAGCACAAAGAGATATATTCCATTGCTTATGTCACAACATTCATTTGGCAAGTCCCAGGAGTTTCACAAAAGAATTACAATCTAACTTAAATTTTAACAGCGAATTCAATATACATGTAGGTAAGCCATATTGTGCTTTCTAAATCACAGATACAATCCAAGAATGTTATACTTTTAACTACCATTTTTTTTTCAAACCACAAGATATTTATGGTTTTCATTGAAGGCGCTACTGTGTGTCACTCTTTAACAGTTAATTCTCCCAACAAAATTTTGAATTTTCCCCAACCGTTTTTCCATGAAAATAAGATATAAAACAGGCCTTTAAAAATCTTTCAACGCCTAAATTTGGAAAAGGTATTGGAGCTAATTCTTTGCTTTGTGATGATTTACACTCACTTCAATTTAATCAATTTATAAAAATAAAGTTGGGAGAATTAAGGAATGGATCAGATCAGTTTTCCCAATTTTTATCATCAATAGTGGTCTATTTTTAACTCAAATGTTCAGATTATCTTTAAGTGTACATACAGTATAGCATTGAAGTCAATACCTTAGCACCATTTTCTCTCATCTGAACAATGTTACCAAGTCCCTTTAAGGCTCGTTCAGAAATGATGCTGCAAAACAGTCAAAATCGCAGAGTTTTTTAAATGTTGACATAGAGTTCAATATGCTTTACATTTCTGTATATTATAAAAAAAAGAGCTCACTGAATATGCGCAGTCCAAAACATACAAAGACTTGTTGCCATTCGCTTTACACATAAAACCAAACTGCATCAATTTCGAAAATTGTTGGCGGTTCACGTTCCGTATCTGAAAAAGTCTTAGTTGCTTAATAATGGAATTGATTTGTATTGTATTTACCTCACTCAATTTTTCTCCATTACCAACTTATATATAATTTGCAACAGGTTTTAAGAACTGATACGAAGCGGATGGGGGGTGGGGGTGAGCATGAGACTGAGCATATCAAGTCTACTACATAAGCATTATGAAACAGGTCAACTTCATAAATAGTAATTACAAATATATGCAAAATACTGGAATCTTTTACTCAAACTGTTATGTCAGTTTGTACACCCTGTAATTCATTAAAATTGTAAGTGACATGAATGGGAATTTCAGTTCCACAGCTTTAAGCCATTCAGGTTTGTGGCTACACCTCACCTCTCCCCCTCCCCCAATCTCTCTCTTACTCTATAAATTATAATGAAGTAAAAAAATAACCCTTTTTCTAGCAGTTAAACTATCGGGTGAGAGTAGATCTACATGTAATTTTGGAAATATTCCTCTTCAGCTTGGACTCATGGGTTGGCTTTTGGGTGGAATCTCTGGCATTATGCACTGCTTTCAGATCCAGGGAACATAGACGCAAGGAATTCTAGTGCATGAATAAAGCAAAAAAGAAAGGAATACAATTTAAGACAAACTTTTATATATTTTAAAACTGGAACGTAAACAATGAATTAAATAATGAATTATGTCAGAAAAATACTGCTTGGTAAGATTTATCAGAAATAATTTCTTATTGCTCACAAACATAAAGTCAACACACCTTTTGATTTTAAACATTTGTGGGCAATGCAAAACCTGATTCAGGATTTCGTTTGGTAAATTATCAATACAATTGTAGTTTGCTGATGAGGGCCATGACTCACCAATCAGGTTAGTGGAGCCATCGATTTGGAAATATTCCTCTTAAGCTTGGACTCATGGGTTGGCTTTTGGGTGGAATCTCTGGCATTATGCACTGCTTTCAGATCCAGGGAACATAGACGCAAGGAATTCTAGTGCATGAATAAAGCAAAAAGAAATGAATACAATTTAAGACAAACTTTTATATATTTTAAAACTGGAACGTTAACAATGAATTAAATAATGAATTATGTCAGAAACAAACTGCTTGGTAAGATTTATCAGAAATAATTTCTTATTGCTCACAAACATAAAGTCATTATGGGCAATGCAAAACGTGATTCAGGATTTTGTTTGGTAAATTATCAATACAATTCTAGTTTCAGGGATGCCAGTTAGAATTGATCAGAGGGCCTGAAAAATCACCTAGAATGAGCTAGCTTGTACACAAAAAAACCTAAACTATGGTATGAAAATAACTCGCCAGGGCCTGAATTCAGGCTATTGCCTGGAAACTGGCATTCCTGTAGTTTGCTGATGAGGGTAGAATGAAAGCTCCTTGACCTATGCTGAAGGGTAAAAAAACACTGTTTGAAACACACATAATATTGTCGGTTATTGCAACATACCTGCAGGTTTTAGTGATCTAAAATTAATTGAATTATAAATATATTTGAAACTTAGGACAAATAACTGAAATAAGCCTTTCAAATGAAATGAACCATTATGAAGTGTCTAATTGGTCAGTGTCTCAGTGATCATGCACAATATGACAAATAAATGTACAGAAATAATACAAGTACATGTACACATTTACCGATAATGGCTTCAACTGTTTCAAGAGGCTGCTGATCCTTAGGGAAGTAGGGAACATCCACAAGGTTGAGAGAGAGTAGCATTTTCTGCATGGTTTAACATCAATATACTGAGGCCACAATGTGCTTTGAATCCACTTCTTTGACGAAAGATGTTAAAAAAGGATGCCTACAAATAAATGAGAAAATGAATAAAGTTAAAACAAAATGAATGGTTGATAATGTATGTACCGGTATGTGCAACACATATACTACAAACTTCTTTGAACAGCCTGTGGGGAAAGAATTTTGTTTACCATTTACAGGTCTAACCGATTATTTCCAGATAAAGATTTCTGTATACGGTAGCCTATAAGATAAATTTGCTGTCTAAAGATAGAAACGACTTGTTTAAGGTTACATGTTTGTGACACAAGTCACTGCTTTATTCCTCTACGTATCGACACGTAATGCTCAATTTCCAGACATCTGGGCCCGGGCCGGTAGTACACTTTCTCACAGGTTTCACTGCAAACCGCTGCACATTACAAGTGCATACCGATGGTGGTTGCGGGCGGGCGCACGCCTGTGTGAAGTTATCTACCATACAATGTAGGAGGAGGTAGATCACTTCACGCAGACTTACGTGCCCCCGCAACCCTCCATCTGTATGCACTTGTATTGTGCAGCGGTTTGCCGTGCAACCTGTGAGAAAGTGTATACTACTATCAACGTTTTTCCGAAAAATAGTCCCCCCGAAATAAGAAAATTGACCAGAAACAGGTTAGAAACATAACGACTTTTAAATCATGACCGGCAATATTTGAACATTTCATGAATATTTGCTTGATTTGGGCTAGGCCTAGATCTAGACCTATGTTTTTAGATTTTTAGGACTCTCTCCACACTAACTCCGAGAAGCTCCAACACCTGCGCCGCGGGCGTCGGAGCTTCGGGTTTGTGCATCAAAAAACATTCTAACAGCGGGTTGGGTAACATTATCTCAAAATATGCAAAGGGAGTAATTACAATTTTGACTCACTAGGTTGCTCGACTCCTCTGGGCATCTAGGCGGCAACTTGAAATTATAATTTGAAGAATCACCCCCTTTTTCCCATCGAAGACTTCTTCAAGTTATAATTTCAAGTTGCCGCCTATAGATGCCCAGAGGAGTCGAGCAACCTAGTAAGTCAAAATTGTAATTACCCCTTTGCATATTTTGAGATAATGTCACCCAACCCGCTGTTAGAATGTTTTTTGATGCAAGCTAGAACCCTTCGGCATCGGCGTCGGAGCTTCCCAGAGTTATCTCTCCGCGCCAGAGTTAAGGGTCACTGGTAAAAAAGTCTGGATATGATTCTAAACTAGTAGTAGATCTACAGTATTGCTTGGAATAAAGTCGACACTCTCACACTGTGTCACGCGTGACTGCATGTATTATCCTTCTTTGACTTCTTCTTCAAGATAATCTGCCTCCTTCAATACTGAAGATTCTTACAGATGCCGTATACTCGGCCTGATTGGGGTGTGCAGGTGGACCATTACACCGGGTTTTCCCCCTACTCTTATACAAAAAAGTGCAATGGGTTCTTAACGTGCAAGGGTGGTGACTCTCCTGTACACGGGGCCTCCATTTAAGGTCCTATCCGAGGGACGGAGTGTTTTCCACTTGACATAGCCTGCGTCTATGAACAAGGGAAGGGCAGTAGATTCTAGACCTAGTGCCAAGACTTTCATCACAATCAGTTTGCTTCTCTTATTTTTCTGCTTTCTTTTAGTTTTAGAGCAGTTGTATATTCGAGTTAGATTTCCCTTTAAAGCCATGCAGCCCATGTGTAGGCAAATGAGTAAACTTTTTTGCTTTAAATGATGCCCCATGCCATGCATACCTTCAATCAAGACCCTACATAAAAATACATATATGGGATCATACATTCCAAATCTTGTCAGCAAGTGTTGAAAGTCCGAGCTCACTATCACTGACATAAGATCATACATTACAGTAACATAGAGTCTACATATCAACTTTTCAGAACGAAAAACAGTAACTATAGATTTATGTACTTTTTGTAAATAAATTAGGTAATTCTAGGACTTACCCGTAAATTTGCAGGAGAAAACGAAAGTATTCAGGAGGATGTACTTCATGCAACGGCTTTTTCGCTCTGAATTCAAATACATTAGGCTACATACACATCGCATATAGTGTAGTCCTACGCCTTGCCTTGAGTACTGTATGCGTACACACACGTGTGTGTGTTTTATTTTTACAGACGTGTGTCAATCAGATATGATTATTTACGTCTGGGGACCGACCTTTAAACGTCACCATCCGAAAGACGTACTCAGTTTCGAACCTGCGTCCTCGGCTGAATCAGTTTGTAACTTCCACTGTTAGCTGGATTACAGGCGCACGCCACAACGCCTAGTACTTTACACACTCCCGTTTGTACTAGATGCGAGCATGTTTAGTCTTGATCGATATTGCAGACCTTGGTGCACAATCTGTAAATTGGTCCACTATTAATATAATGACTAATGACATTTGAGGGAGGGGGGGGGGGTTGTTCCCTATTTTCAATTCTGATAATCGCCCTATTTACTTTGACTTATGCTCATATTAGATGTTGTAGTCTTTACCCGATTATTATCTTGGAAAAATTAGGTTATTAGAGACGTCATAATGACGTCGTTATACGTCGTCCTTACGACAAAAAATATCTTGGAAAAATAGTCTTTAAAAGAGGTCATAATGACGTCGTAATGACGTCAATACGACAACAAATATTTTGGAAAAGATAGTCTTTTAAAGACGTCAAAATGACGTCTTAATGACGTCGTTAATACGACAAAAATTATCTTGGAAAAAATAGTCTTTTAAAGACGTCATAATGACGTCGTTATCACGTCGTCAATACGACAACATTACATTGGAAAAATAAGTCTTTAGAAGTCGTCATAATGACGTCGTTATCACGTCGTCAATACGACAACATTACATTGGAAAAATAAGTCTTTTAAAGTCGTCATAATGACGTCGTTATCACGTCGTCAATACAACAACATTACATTGGAAAAATTAGTCTTTTAAAGACGTCATAATGACGTCGTCGATACGACAAAAATTAGCTTGGAAAAAAATAGTCTTTTAAAGACGTCATAATGACGTCGTTATCACGTCGTCAATACGACAAAAATTAGCTACGAAAAAATAGTCTTTTAAAGACGTCAAAATGATGTCTTAATGACGTCGTTAATACGACAAAAATTATCTTGGAAAAAATAGTCTTTTAAAGACGTCATAATGACGTCGTCGAGAAGACAAAATATATCTTGAAAAAATTAGTCCTTTAAAGACGTCATTATGACGCCGTAATGACGTCGTCAATGCGACAAAAATTATCTTGGAATAAATAGTCTTTTGAAGACGTCATAATGACGTCGTAATTACGTCTTCCATACGACGTACGACGTGTTTACCACTTTACGACCAATTTATGACGTCTTTAAGAGGTCAGTCTGCTATCAGGGCCCTGACATACGGGGTCCGTGTCACTCGGTAGACGTGACTGTGTGTGGGGGAAATTACAACGGGCAGCATTTTCGTTAAGTGAACTAGTTACATACCTCCCTTAAGTTTGACGTTATTCCTGACTTTGGGACCTATTCAATTATCTAGTAGAAAATATGGCGGACCATGCATTTATGATCGTCGAAAACTGAAGGCTTTTAAAGTTGATACTCTAAGACAATCCCAAATACTGAGATAATTACATAAATAGAAAGCTTTTAACCCCCATAATAACACCAAATGGTGTCCACCCGACAAAACAAGTTTAGAATAATGAATTTATTCGAGTAAACTCTACCAAAATATCTAAGTCTGAAACCCGGAAGTGTACGTAAAGTCAGGCCTCTATCCGTGACGTCACGAACGGGACTCGTGGGCTCAGTGAGAGTGAATGGCAGTGATATCCCTACGTAAATGCTATCCTGTCAGAGCTAAGATTTGTTGTTGTTAAGGAGTATATTTGATGGATTTTCTGTTTTCATTTGAATGAAGAATAACGAAGCAACATTTTCCAGTCGCTGATTTCTTTTTATATCCTCATATTCACCTATTTGGTAGAGATTTAAGACGAGTTTACTGCTTTGGAATTAAAGTTAAATCGTGCACGTATGAATAGGCGGATGCATTATATATTGTCATCAGATAAGGTACAGGACGGTGCAGTTTTGTAAAACGAATAGGTCTAGAACTATGATAGTACTTATCATAGATGTGTGTGACTGCCTCAAAAAAGGATACAGTACCAGTTAAACATTTTGGCCCGAATTCACAAAGCAAGGTTTGAGCTCAGACCAAGGTTTGAGCTCAAACCTCCTTTTGTTTCGCCAAACCTCCTTTTGTTATTTACAAACCAGGTTTGAAAATAACAAAAGGAGGTTTGGCGAAACAAAAGGAGGTTTGAGCTCAAACCTTGGTCTGAGCTCAAACCTTGCTTTGTGAATTCGGGCCTTCATGTTGTAAAATATCAAACTTGAACGAGATCATGCAAGCGCGCTTCCTCTATAATATTTTGGCGAGTGATGCGGCTCTTGCATGAACGTTCGTGAAGCGAGCAGAATCGGGAGGTAAGACCAAGCCGCTGCTCTAGGCGCTGCTTGCTTGTGATGGAACGTACGTGCGCTAGTTATATGTTTATCGGCAATTGCAAGAGAATGAAAGCGACGTTGCCAGCGAAGAAAAAACAACTAACAAAGACTTGCTCCTGACTACCGGTGTCAGAATTGGTAGATGAAGGATCTTCAGGGCCAAGGAAGGCGAAAGACATGGGAAAAAGGAAGAAGAAACCATCGGGAGATCGCTGTAGTGTATGGTAATGAACTGTGCATGGATAGACAGCTACTGTTCACTCCGTGCCTGGGCCGATTTCAACACCAAAACAAAAATTACATGGTGAAAATATCGACTAATAGCACATCGTTGGCATGTTATGTCATAATTTTTAAAAGGGGGATTGATATTAATACTATGAAGTACCGTAGGGGAACATATGGAAACGTTTGCTTGTATTTGTCTCATAAAAGAATTTGACAACAACTGACTTTCACACGGTGTTGAGTGCTCAGGGGTCACAGGCCACTGGCTTCATCGGGCAGGTAGTTCCATTATGTGAATGGGTAAATTAACTATTACAAAATGAGGGGACACATTACATTGTACAATAGGGACACACATTGTTTTTATTGTGCAGAACATACTCTTTTATTGACTTACTTATTGCATGAAACTATAAAACCAAATGCATTTTGTATTCTAACAATTGGAGTACAAAGAATAATAACAGGTGAATGAAATGCATTAAACACCACAAACACCTGGGGAGGAAGCATTCATAAATTTGAATACATATAGTTGATAAACGACTCCGATGAAACTATAAAACCAAAATGAAATTTGCGTTCTGGCAATTGGAGTACAAAGAATGATAGCAGGTGAATAAAATGCTTCAACAGCAACACAAACACCTGGGAAGCTAGGAAGCATCCATAAATTTGAATAATTTAGTTGATAAACGACTCCGCATGTGGACGTTTGTTGGAGCAGAAAGCAGTGGATTCTTAACAACACGAACCCATTTAACAGAATGTCGGAACGTAAATTAAATTTGGCGCGGTTGGAAAATGCATCTTTCTACCCTGCGACTTTAATGGTACGATTCAGTAAATTAAAACAGTAAAATGGCTCTTATTTTAAAATTACTCATTAATTAAAACCCAAAACTTCAGTGATATAAAAAAAAATATGTTTCATCTTACTTATAATTAAAAAAGATGTATAAACATTGTGAAAGTGTCGCATTTTACGATAAAAGACACTGATTTAGCGAAGATGACGTCATTAGTGCACTTGCATCAGGGAATTTAAGGTCAAAAGGTCAATTCAGACGCTGATAAGTTATTGGTCGACCCTTTTTGTTTCCTTTATTCCGACAAAATTATACAATCAATCAAAACAAGTTTAATACCAGAAGAAAGCTAACGATTAGTATTTTCATTAACCGCTTGCCCCAAAGTCGCTTGACCACAGTGAAACGAGTGAGAGCTTGCGAGAGCGGCCAAAGTGTGATTGAAACTCGCTATTTGCTCTTCTCCAACGCAAAACGAGACGACATTGTGCTGGATAAATGTATTTTTTCCGACGAAAGTACAGAAAATTTGCATATGGTCTTTTTATATTATACTTTATGAAATGTTACTCGAGTGACTTCCGGGCGCCCCAATGCTGGAAAGAAACGCACATATTAGAAAACTTCACTTTTTCATGGAAAAAATGCTTATTTGTTCTATGCACGCAAGTCAGATTGAGCGGATGATACAACGTTTCCATATGGTAAAGAATTGTACATAGAATTATGATTTATTAGACTTTTCAGCCTTTGAAACAAAAATATGCAGAAAATCGTATCACTCTGCACATGTTTGCTATAGAACATCCGGGTACGTGAATATACTCTTTCCCGGACGTGAGGTCATAAATAGTAGACTAGCGCCGTGACTGATTTTCTATGCAAAGAGAGGCGGATATTTTTGGCATTTCAATTGAGGATTTCGAGTAGACAGAATTTGTTTGTGATATACTAAGTAATTAAAAAACTTAAAAATAACATATACTTGCCGTAGGTAACAAATTAAGGGACATTTATTTGCTTAGAGTATCAACTTTAAGAGTTTTGAAGACTCTGATTAATATTTTCCGATGGCCATATCATGCATGTGGAGAAGCTCGAGTACAACCCCCCCCCCCCCCCTCTATCTAGCTATCAGCAGCTCATGATAGCGATCGACTCGTGATTTTTAGACTACAGGTCAAACCGACGCAAAAAGACAGAACATATCAACTTGAACAAAAAGAACAAAATATATAAATATTAAAAAAACAAAAAGTAGAAGTCTAATAGAAAATGTAATAACAAATTTATTTTTAAATGTTTTTTTTTAAATAATAATAATTGCTTCTTGAATAACGAAGGTCCGGCATAATTATAATACTATTAACTTTTATTATATGATAATCAAACTTAATTCCTAATCTTATTTTAAACAATAAAATCCTTTATCATCCTGATTCTTCTTCCTTGCCTTCATAAGTGTTTTTTTATTATTACTTTTTTTTCTTCTTCCATTGCTCTATTATTATTTATCAATCTTTGCTTCACAAAGTTCACACATTCTTTTTCCTCGTTCAGTGTTTTTCTTCAGTATTTCCGTTCAACATTATTTGTTTATAATTATTCATCATTCTTATTCTAGCTCTCTGTCATCGGACGACATTATTCTATAAATATTATTTTATTAATACAAAGACCTTATAGTGTAGTCATTATTACCTTTATTATCATTTTCTTATTATTTCTCGTTACTTTTGTTAATAATATTGATTCTGCGGACACTGTGCTTGCTTCTGGTTAGCGTTTCTCGTCCGCCTTGAAATAGTTCGTATCGAGGCGTTCACAAACATTTTTTAATCCGTAAATTTGTTTTCATTATGAAAATGTGAATCGCGCCTACACGAACACGAACACGTGGTACGCGCGCACGCACGTTCTTATGCAAGTACCGTATAAGTGACTGTGTGTGCGAACGAGTGGAAAATAGTTCATCACTTCTTTTATTTCTACGTCCAAATTTGTACTCAGTTTCAAGCTAGGGTAAATGCAAAATTGAATGGAAATTACCGATATCGGCTAGCTAACTGAAATTTTGGTGCTTCGCTTACTGTTTTATCACTGGCTTTCAAGCCAATGTCGCATGTATCATCGACCTCGTTTTTCTTCTTTTTGAGGGGGTATCGTGCGCTGCTAGCTGTACCGGGGCCTTGGGCGGACAGGTTTGGCTGCAACTTGCAAGATGTGAATCGCTAGTTATGTATCAGCAATGCTTTCCTACTATTCCTGCCTAAGACTCAGCGATTTTAAAGATCAAATGTATGAAGAACAAAATCACATCTCAAAGATATTAATTATTCAAGTTTGAAACTGCCTCCTTTTTCTTCTCTCTCTCTCTCAAAATAGCGAAAACAAACGATACAATCACACCTAGCGAACACATGCGGTCATGTTTTATATGCACGCAAAGGCTGCTACGCGCCGCGAGTTCTTTGTTTGTCCGACCCTCCGATTACGTAATGCGATTTAAAGGTCTCTGAATACATTACGAAACTGGCCTATTTATAAGACTGTGACGTATAACGCAAGCTTCTCTCCAAATTGCTATTTACAGAAAATTGCATAAACCTTCATTTTCTTTGTGATTTATGAAGTTCATTTCAGTCTTTTCAAATTATTCAATTCGATTAGGGGGGTTGTGGAGGTTGCCCAATTCCCCTGTAGTTTTACTACCGAGTAAAGAACAGAAATTACATTTCTTAGAAATTAAACAATACATTGCGCGCAGATGAGTACGCGTTACAGCCTCTCTCACCATCAATGGCACAACAAAGGAATTAGGATGTAAGATTTCCTTTATGCACCCTCTGTAACTTTTTCATCAGCTGATCGTGTATTTGTCTTTGTTTGTATAATGGGCCCTCATCCATGCCGTGATCCATAAGTAAGGTTTTCTTCACGTTATTTATTTATTTCTGTTGAAGTATAATATGTTTTCGTGTACGTTAAATTATTTTGAAATAGAAATTGCCATGTCAAAAGAAAATAAATATCTGCTCTCTGGTAATTCATCTCATTTGATTTTGTAACTCCAGCACAGCGTTTTTCAACCGGGGTGCCGCAAGAGAATGATTTGGAAAACGTTGATTTTGTATAAAAAAATCAAATACCAGAAACGTTTAAAATATGTAATTACAAGAGAAAATAAAATTTGGAAGATACTAAAGTGTCTTCCTCCCTCGCTCGCTGACAATATTTTGACAGCAGGGCAAATAAGGGCAACGAGAGGCCCGAATATCCTCATATTAGTGTATCAAGGTCATGACCGAATATATCACTTTTTATTTATGTACATTCGGCGGCAAGGTGCCCGCATACAGTACTTTAAATAGTTTCTAGTGTGTGGATTACAAACTATTTTTTTACCAGTTTGAAAATGTCTTTTTATTCTTAAATGTGCCCATACGTGTGTGCATAGTACTTGACGAGAGCCAGAGTCATGCAAAATTAATAGTCTGTAAAGACTTTGGGATTTGGGAGAAACTTTTCATTTCTTAAGACTAACAAAAAGCTAAAATAACGCTGCTCCAGAGAAATGTATATCTATGCATTTTGAAAAGCGCTGGACAATTACCTAAAACTTACATCCTTCGTGGAAATTAGCAACCGCGCTGGCGTTGCATAAATTATAATAAAAGGGAAATGTGTAGTAATGAGGAAGACAACGTGCTATAGTATTTGAAAGAATATGGGGTCATGTTGGGGATCTTATGGGCTCGTAGCCATCTCTCAATGTGTCAGATCGTCTTTTGCTATTGAATCCTGATTGTACACGGGGGTAGTTGTCCTCGGGGGGTAATTGTCCTCGAAGGTAATTGTCATCGGGGGGGGGGGGGGTAGTTGTCATCGGGGGGTAATTGTCTTCGGGGGGTAATTGTCCTCGGGGGGTAATTGTCATAGGGGGTAATTGTCCTAGGGGGTAATTCTCCGGGGGGTAATTTTCCGGGGGGTAATTGTCCTTGGGGGGTAATTGTCCTCGGGGGGTGATTCTCTGGGGGGTAGTTGTCCTCGGGGGGTAATTGTCCTTTGGGAGTACTTTTCCGGGGGGTAATTTTCCTGGGGGATGATTGCCCAGGGGGTAGTTGTCCTAGAACCACACTATGTATATGACGGGTAAAACTCTGCCCATTATGAATTGCATTTTGAAAAGTTGTTTATAGACCGGAGAAAAATAGGATTGGATTGTAGAGAGTGAATAAGACAATAACACATTTGCCAACTCCCGGGTACCTAGGTAACACCTGGGTGGAGAGAAGCTATGATGATAAAATGCCCAGCTCATGGACATAAGTGCCGTGCCGGGGCTCGAACCCACTTATGACTTCGTTTGGCGTGTACGAAATATTCAGATGACCTCTATTTTAGTATCCACTATATAATCATTTCAGATAATATTATATCATCCTAAGTTTTATCTTTCAGTGTTCTTTATTATTAATTAAAGTCAAGATGTAGACAAGACACTCAAATTAATTGGAGCACTAACATCTTGTTCTCTTCATTGTTACCAGCTTCCGCACCTTCAGCTGTTAGACAACGTATACCATGGCTTATTCCTGTGTTAGCTTCTGCTAACGTTTTGCAATTCATCATCATATCTGTTCTGCTTGTTTTGTATTGCCACCAGCGAAGGTAAGTATATCAAGTAAAACATATATCAACACTTTTGAAACCAAAAGCTGTCATAAAAGAATATACTTCTTTTTTTTCTCGAAAATGTTTATTTTTGGCTACTGCTACTCTATTGCAGAATTTTATTTCCAGACTTACAATAATTGTTTGTACAAGTCCTCAGATTTTATAATGGAATTAATCAATAACGTATTCCATTTATTTTTATATAATTTTTTTAGGAGGGCCTCTATTATAAGGACAAAAATGTTACATTAAGGAGAGGGCAGGGCTTATAACAAAAAAAAAATACACATATATAGACAAATGTAATATGTTTTAATACCTAAGCAAACCAGGGTTACACATTAAGAGAAAACTAACACTAAAAATTATACTGTTACAATACATACGCTACGCGGCAGATCGCCTAAAAAGATAGGTTCTGACGAAATCAATTGCTGCTCTGCCATGCTACGCGGCAGATCGCCTATAAATAGTGGGGGTATAAAATACATCGACGACGTCTCAAAACACTCTACAGATGTGATATTTCCGCGATATTGGGATTCAGGCTTGCCTGCCCACGATGTTTCCACCCTTTTCTCTCCCTGGGGAGCATTTCAGACAAGCGCTTTTTTAATGCTGAGCACTGAAACTTTAATGAATTTTGGATCCTACCGGGCACCCATTTAACACATTGGAGGAGAGTGGTGAATGTGAATTAATATGAATTTATTCATGTCATTTTGTTTATGAAACAGACGCAAAGTACCGGCCAGGACCGAAGAAAACGGACCAGTTCCTTACATGGACCTACAACCCAGACCCGAGGAAGACAGGACATACCAGGAGACGGATATCACCTCAACGGCTTCGTCATCAAACCGGATTTATGAGAACCAGAAAGTTGTGCAGTTTGCAAGCAAAATAAAGGAGGGTGCTGATTATGAGGATGTACTTTAATACTCCAATTTAAGACGATTGGAAGCTTCAGAAAAGCACAATTGGCTTTGTCAGCAATTTTCCCTCTCTTGGTTTTAATTTACAAAGAACAACATCAATGGATTCATTCGTTTAATATTTTTTGAAAGCAATAACAAATCTTAAATAATGTCTTGATTAAAGGATACTAAACATTGGCAAAAGTAACTGAAAAAATGCTTTAATTTTACACAAAGAATTTTGAAAACTCATGAAAAAATAGCTCATTGTAGTAAAAAGAGACAGGTCTACTCTTAGTTCTATGAATGTACTGCTTTGAAAGGAATATTGTAATCAATTGAGTTTCGAAAAACATTGTGTCTACCTTGTCGCAGGACCTTTAACTAGTTACAAGTAATCAGAAGTTATTGTATGAAATATGGTATATATAGTGCTATCAATTTTACTACATGTACTAGCGCTGTGTATGTGTGTGTGTATGTGTGTGTGTAGGGGGGGGGGGGCAATCTAACGGGGGTTATAGGGTACTTGTCATCGTCCCAGGGGCGGGGTAGTTGTAGGAGGTAAATTGTTCTACAGTTGGTGACCGGGGGCAGGTGTCAAGCTGTAATTATCCTTGCAAATAGACTTAACCCTAAAAAGGCCGGGCTATTTGCGATCTCCGCGAAAATCTGCACGCATGTCAAGTGAAGTGTATAGAATACTATGATAATTTCAATTTTTTGAAAAATTCACTCATTTGCATATTTATGGTAATTTATGTAAATAAGGTCATAAAAATCGCATTTTACCCATAAATCATATATTATTCATATTTAAGCGTCCTTTTTCACTACATATATTCATTAGATCATTCTAAAAAATAATACGACAAAAAAAAAATTGGAAGTGCCAGCTTATTCCCTATGTTATCTCTTGTTTTTATAATTTTTTATTTAACTTATGTATTTTATTGTTTTTGTTGTTTTATTTTATTTCTAACTACAATTCAACTATTTTGACCCCCAAAACAACCACCTAAACTTTAAACAAGACCCAACAACCCATGTTTGATCTATTTTTTGGAAAAATGACTTTTCGATATGTTTTGTACACAAATCACGAAAATGAGCGATTTTCGGGCTGACATGCAAAGACAAAAGGTCACGTGACCTTGTAACCGTAGGTCCGATTTTCAAAAAAAAATCTTTAAAAAGTTGCGCAAGACTCGAAAGAAAAATGTCAGCGAGCGGCGCGCCATCGATATGCGTTCTCGAACAATCAGAAATATCGTGGAGGGGGGGGGCATGATGCCCCCGGCCTTATTAGGGGTAATTAGAACGAGTAAGCGTGTCAAAACTATTATTCTCCGTACGCTGTTCCAAAGAATCATCTATATACAGCGCATCCAATTCAAGGTACTGCTTCTCACCTACAAGGCCCGTAATGGACTTGCTCTAGCATAATATCAATGGACTCATTTCACCAAAGGTGCAAACCTCCTCCATCAGGCTCCGCTCATCATCATCTGCTCATCTTCAACTATCATCTGGTCCTCGAACTCACACCCGCTATGGAGATCGTGCCTTCTCTGTATGTGCTCCTTAATGCCTCAGTCACACCTTTGCGTATGTTGCTGCGTATTGCTGCGCTATGCGGGGTATATCAATACGCAGCCGTACCCAGCAATACGCAGCAAATTTGAAGGTAGCAGTCACACTATTGCGTATCTAGCTCGTAGGTAGCTCGTATGCAGCTCGTACAAAGACTGCCTACGGTTGCCTACGGTTGCCTATGACCACGCTATAGCTCGATGTTGCTCATAGCAGTACGATTCAATACGCAGCTTGCTCGCCATGTTGCGTATGTAGCTCGATCTTTGCTCGTTTGCTGCTCGCTAGCCGTTCGCACAAGTTGGTCTCGTTGCGCGTTCGCTCGCTTTAGCTCGTCTGTTGTTCGTACTGATGCGTGCCAGCTCGTGCTACAGCGTACCAGCTAGCTCGGGCTGCGGCATATGTATAAATACTAGTTATTTTGCAGGACTGGGCATAAACATTCTAGCTTCTGAAGATTCTACATCTACAAGAAAAATAAATCTGATGACAACAATGGCCTTGCAGCAGAGCTCTGCTTCGCAAAAGCTTAAGCTTTTGGTTCAGTTGGAGGAAGAAGAGGCGAATAAAGATTATGAGCAAGGAAAGCTGCTGCTTGAGCTGCATTAACGAAGCCTCCCTCGTAGTTGTTGGGTGCGGTCCTGGATCTGCCGGAGGAAGGACCTGGGACAATTCGACCAACCGATGAGGGAGCTGGAAGACGAGGACCAAGAGGCACTCATGAACTTTTTGAGAGTAACCCCTGAAATGTATAAAGAGTTAGAGCAGAGACTACATAAAAGACTGGAGAAGCAGGGCACCCTCTTCAGGAATGCTTTCGGCATTCTTGCCAACCGATTTTAGTGCCTGCTGACCACTCTCCGACAAAGCCCTTCAACCGTTACGACCATGCAGGCATGTGTATGCCTGCACAACTTGATGAGAACCCACTACCCTTGCATCCAGAATTCAGCCGTGGACGGAGAGGACGCCGAGCATACATAATGCCGGTTCCTGGCGAGGAGAGCAGACTCTGTAGCCGGTCTTAGGCAGCCGGCTACTCAGGCAGGTCAGGCCAAAAGGAATTATATCAATGCCTACTACAACAGGAATGTTGGACTCATGCAGGCCAGATGCTCTGGATATCACCAGCCCAACCACTCGGCATTGACGACATTACCCGACCTGGCTTCAGCAACCGTTTCCTCACAGTTTAATTTATCGTGAAAAATGTAAATCTCAGTTAAAACATTATTCCCAAGAGTGTTGCAATGACTGGGCCAATGACTGGCTTCGTCCTCGTCTTCACTCCCCTTTTCGCTTTGGCTTTCTGCATCTTCTTGTGTATCTTCTTCAACCCGTGTGTCTTCAACCCGTGTGTCTTCTTCAAATGTTGACTGCAGTATGATTCCAACCCTTGAGGCGTCCCGCCTTTTAGTGCCGATATGCAGCGCATAGGCAACTAATCGCAGTGATAGCGAGATAAAGCGAGCGACAACCAGCGACTGCGAGCTAAAGCGAACGTCGTACGAGCTAAAGCGAACGGCGTACGAGCTAAAGCGAACGGCGTACGAGCTAAAGCGAATGGCGTACGAGCTAGACTCGCAGCGTAGCGAGCGGCAATCGCAAGGGTTCTTGCTGCTGCGAGCGATGTGCGAGCAACAGCGCAACAATACGCGCAATCATGCGTATGACAACGAGCTAAAGCGCGTTAAATCGTGCAGGAAAGGCAGCTGTAGGCAGTGACACGTGCTCCGAAAAAAGAGGTGCGTATGATTGCGTGTACCTGCGCTAAGCCACTCGCTGTCGCTCGCATTCACTGGTTGCCACTCGTATCCGCTCGTATGCGATTTGACCTTGCGTTTGCTTGCGATAGTTTAGAAAATTTTAAAACTAGCGAGCGAGCAACGCAGGCATATGCGCTAGTCTGCGTATTGAGTACGTAGTGAGCACGTTTTATTGCGCTTTATTGGGTATGACTGCCTTTGTCTGCGTTCGGGTAATACGCAGCAATACGCAAGCCAAATACGCAAAGGTGTGACTGAGGCATTACTCTGGAATGATCTCCCCGTCTCTGTCCGTGAATCCCCAACTCTTGACACTTTTAAACGTAGACTCAAGACCTATCTATTCAACACGAAGTAATTGTCCATCATCATACCGTATTTATAACCACATGTCCTATCTTCTTGTAATTTATTTATTGTCTAATGTACATAATTATTGCAGTTTCATTAATGATACTTAACTATTGTATTTACATTTTTATTTTTCATTATCATGTTATTGTTATACATTGTTAGTTAAGTAATTCGTCAAAATTAAGCGCATTGTTCATTTCACGTTTCTTGTTGATCCTTATTACATATTTAGTTTAACCGTACTTTTCATTTCACTTGTTTTGTAAAGCGCTTAGAAACTGTACTTGTATACCAGCGCTATATAAATCTGAAATATTATTATGTGATACGTAACGAAGTCTACGTATCACCTATTGATTTCGTCAAGATTTTCTTCTTCTTTTTTCTTTTTATTCTTCCTCGAATTTGTTCGCAGGATATCTCAAGACTGATTAAAGCCATTAACATTAAACTTGCTATGATGATAGATCTTAGTCTAATTTAGAACTGCGTGACTTTTCAAAGACTCAAAGTCATCGTGACGTCATCCAGACGCCATTTTGTGAAAATCAACTTATGATCATATCTTCATAACAGAAAGCCATTTCTCATTCATATTTGTCATGATCAAGGTCAATATTTGTCGGGTCAATTTCAGGTCAATAAATGCGCGCAAAAATGCGCGTACGCGTAGGTGCGCTATTATAAGCATTTCATAAAAAATCGCGCAAAACACGCATTTTTGCACGTTTTCGTTCGTCACGGCCGAACGAAAAATAATTCCTCGGCAAAAACTTTTGGCAGAATATTCCTCATATTTTTCCTAACAATTTGATACCATGTTTAGCTCTTTATCACTATTAAAAACGGAATGAGCGTCCGTTCAAGATAACCGTCCGTACGCGCGATTTTTGCAATACATAGCATATATGGGCAAAAACATGCCTACAAAAAGTCCATTGGGATGAATAAGGACTGCTAATTTTTTGTTCATATTTAGATAGAGTATGAGTCGGAGATATGATTTCATGTCTCATTTAGCCATTAAGTACATCTTAACGTCATCATAATGGCCTTGGAAGTCGAAATACAAAAATGCATATTATGACGTCATTATATTTATGGAAAAATACGTGTATTTCTCTCAATATTCATCAATTTCCTTCTACATTTTAATATATTGTAGTCGAGGCAATTGTCTACAAGATCAATACACATCAATTTTCATTTTAATGACGTCATCATAGTACAAAATTCAATTAATGGCATTATGTCAGAATTTTCTTAATTTGCGTGTTATGTCTATGGAAGGTGAATTTCGTTCACATCATGAATCTACATGACATTCATCTTTGAGCACTATCTATCTTAGTTGTGCTCTGTTTTCTCCCAAATTTGGGTATGTTATAGCTGAGACCATGGGCTATAAAAACGATGCTTTTTAGTTTTTTAATCAGATGATGGGATCATGTCACAATTCTCAATTGAAAGTCGGATTTGAAAATTCCGTAGAACTTTGCAGTAATTATGATGTCACGTATGTCCTATTTGTGAAATTTTAACGTTAGCAGTGTCCTGGTATTGAGTTGAATTGATGATGGTTTTATTGAGAATAAAAATAAAAGAACAACAATGCATTGCGGCATAAACGGATGAATTAGGAAATGTTTTACAAATTTAAAATACAATATATACAAACATTCATATCAAATAACATCGAAATTAAAGAATTGAACCTGAATGAGTAAATTGTTAAAAATAATATTCAACTTCGAAATTTGTATTTCATTTTTGATCTTCCGAAATCATTTGATATAAAAAGGAGATACACAAAAGTGAAGAAGAACATGATGATGATGTAAAGCAAAGAAAGAAAAGAAAAGTTGATGGTAAGAGGATAGACAGAGGGTATAGTAACACTATCCTAAGGTATCGATATCAATATTCAAGCATTACACATTATACAAATTACAAATGATAGAGGCGAAGTTATTATGCGAATACTTATATGACAAATTGTACACATTTATATTTTCCTCTAGGTAATAGCTACTACAAGAAAAATGTTATGTTTCATCCAAACTGTAAAAAAAAGGGGAATTATTAGAAGAAGTGAAAGTAGAAGAAGAAAGAGGGAAAAGAGAATTGAGAAAAAAGGAGATGGGTGAGATGCCTAGCTGCCTTCCTCTTTATCTCTTGCTCTGTCTCGATCTGCCTCTCTATTTCTGTATAGTCTCCCCCTTTCTCTCTGCATCATCCCAGTGTCTCATTTATTAGTGTATTACATGTATACAAATCAAATCAAAGGAAATTTGAGGCAATTTCCATCGTTTAGCCATTCACTGCCATGCATACTAACAATCATTTCTAGAATTAACATCTTATAGATGTTGGTTTATGGATGGGTAAAATATAAATATCTTACTCATATTTTATATTGAATCAGGACTAAATAAATCACTGTGTTCATGTTTAATTGATAAAAAAGGGCTTAAAAACTTTATTTGCATGTTATCTCAAGACTTGACAGATGGCACACGGAAGCATTCACATCCTTAGTGCGTCAAAACGTTATTCAAACGGTAGATCTTTCTTTCCAATACGGAACGGTCAATAAGCAGCATGAAACTTAGTTAAGATATAGTCCTTATTAGTCATAATCAGCTCTATTGACGTCATTGTTGCGTATTTAGTGCGTCGAAATATCACTTCAATGATTGGTATAAGTATATCTCTGCAATCAGGCGAAAATTTGAGCTTGTTTAGTAATAGCAGGGCACTCTCCCTGGTAATAGTTAACAGTTATCATATATAACGATCCTCAATCGAAAACATGAAGGGGGCGCTGTGCCACTTTCAATCATGGTCATCATTTTAATATCGTCATCATCATATTTATGAACATAGTCGTTTTTTGATAATCGGCAACACATTCATGACCAGTATTCAAAAGAGCTTATTTATGCTAGAAATATGGAAGGCATATTGCATCTCTCTCTCTTGCTCTGTTTCCCTTCTCCTCTCATGTTTTGCCCCTCTCCCTTTTTTGGTCTGTCTCTGCATTTATCTATCTCTCTCTCTCTACTATTTTACCCTCTCTCTCTCTCTATTCTTTCACCCTCTCCATCTCTCTCTCTCTCTCTCTCTCTTGCCTTGTCTCCCTATTATTATATTGCTCTGTCTACCTCTGTTCTACACAGTTGAAAATTGATGGATATACCATAATGGGAGTAGTATTTTATAACGAAAGATGAAATCGTGAAAATGCGTTCTTCATTATGTTACACATGAGCATAATTACGTATCACCTAATTCGTCAAAGTGACGATTTAAAGTCTAGGTATTATTATTATTATACACATATTTCCCCGCATCAGGACAATTACCCCCTGGGCAATCACCCCCCGGAAAATTACCCCCCGGAAAACTACCCCCGTAGGATGATTACCCCCCGGAAAATTGCCCCCGGAGAATTACCCCCCGAGGACAATTACCCCCCAAGGACAATTACCCCCAGGAAAATTACCCCCCGGATAATTACCCCCTGAGGACAACTACCCCCCCGGGGACAATTACCCCCCGAGGACAACTACCCCCGAGGACAACTACCCCCCGAGGACAACTACCCCCGAGGACAATTACCCCCCGAGGACAATTACCCCCGAGCCAATTACCCCCCGAGGGCAACTACCCCCCGAGGACAATTACCCCCCCCCCCCATGGACACTACTGGGTCTAGTGGCTCAGTGGTTAGAGCGCCCGTCTCATGTACGGAAGGTCGTGGGTTCGAACCCCGGCCGAGTCATACCAAAGACTTATAACAATGGGACCTTCTGCCTTCTAGCTAGGCGCTCAGCATATTAGATTGGAGAAGGGTAGTAATAATTATGTTATGTTGTGCAGGGCCCGCTGGAAGAGCAGTTTCACAACTGAAGTTGCTACCCTGGGTAAATAAAACGTTATTATTATTATTATTATTATTATTATTACCCTCGAGGACAACTACCCCCGAGGACAACTACCCCTCCCCCTTCGACGACAACTCCCCCCCCCCCCCCCGAGGAAAATAACCCCTGGAGGACAACTACCCCAATGACAACCATCCCCGAGGAATTTATAAGACTGTGACGTATAACGCAAGCTTCTCTCCAAATTGCTATTTACAGAAAATTGCATAAACCTTCATTTTCTTTGTGATTTATGAAGTTCATTTCAGTCTTTTCAAATTGTTCAATTCAATTAGGGGGGTTGTGGAGGTTGCCCAATTCCCCTGTAGTTTTGCTACCGAGTAAAGAACAGAAATTACATTTCTTAGAAATTAAACAATACATTGCGCGCAGATGAGTACGCGTTACAGCCTCTCTCACCATCAATGGCACAACAAAGAAATTAGGATGTAAGATTTCCTTTATGCACCCTCTGTAACTTTTTCATCGGCTGATCGTGTATATGTTTCTGTTTGTATAATGGGCCCTCATCCATGCCGTGATCCATAATTAAGGTTTTCTTCACGTTATTTATTTATTTCTGTTGAAGTATAATATGTTTTCGTGTACGTTAAAGATTTTGAAATAGAAATTGCCATGTCAAAAGAAAATAAATATCTGCTCTCTGGTAATTCATCTCATTTGATTTTGTAACTCCAGCACAGCGTTTTTTAACCGGGGTGCCGCAAGAGAATGATTTGGAAAACGTTGATTTAGTAAAAAATAATCAAATACCAGAAACGGTTAAAATTTGTAATTACAAGAGAAAATAAAATTTGGAAGATACTAAAGTGTCTTCCTTCCTCGATCGCTGACAATATTTTGACAGCAAGGCAAATAAGGGCAACGAGAGGCCCGAATATCCTCATATTAGTGTATCAAGGTCATGACCGAATATACCACTTTTTATTCATGTACATTCGGCGGCAAGGTGCCCGCATACAGTACTTTAAATAGTTTCCAGTGTGTGGATTACAAACTATTTTTTTACCAGTTTGAAAATGTCTTTTTATTCTTAAATGTGCCCATACGTGTGTGCATAGTACTTGACGAGAGCCAGAGTCATGCAAAATTAATAGTCTGTAAAGACTTTGGGATTTGGGAGAAACTTTTCATTTCTTAAGAGGGTACCGTGACTAACAAAAAGCTAAAATAACGCTGCTCCAGAGAAATGTATTTCTATGCATTTTGAAAAGCGCTGGACAATTACCTAAAACTTACATCCTTCGTGGAAATTAGCAACCGCGCTGGCGTTGCATAAATTATAATAAAAGGGAAATGTGTAGTAATGAGGAAGACAACGTGCTATAGTATTTGAAAGAATATGGGGTCATGCAGGGGATCTTATGGGCTCGTAGCCATCTCTCAATGTGTCAGATCGTCTTTTGCTATTGAATCCTGATTGTCCACGGGGGTAGTTGTCCTCGGGGGGTAATTGTCCTCGAAGGTAATTGTCTTCGGGGGGTAATTGTCCTAGGGGGTAATTGTCCTCGGAGGGTAATTATCCTAGGGGGTAATTGTCCTTGGGGGGTAATTGTCCTAGGGGGTAATTGCCCTCGGGGGGTAATTGTCCTAGGGGGTAATGGTCCTAGGGGGTAATTGTCCTCGTGGGGTAGTTGTCCTCGGGGGGTAATTGTCCTCTGGGGGTAATTCTCCGGGGGGTAATTCTCCGGGGGGTAATTTTCCGGGGGGTAATTGTCCTTGGGGGGTAGTTGTCCTCGGGGGGTGATTCTCCGGGGGGTAATATTCCAGGGGGTAATTGTCCTTTGGGGGTAGTTTTCCGGGGGGTAATTTTCCGGGGGTAATTGCCCAGGGGGTAGTTGTCCTAGAACCAGATTTTTAATATGTAGGGCCTAGTCTTTTTTTTTTTTTTGAGATTTTTTTTTGCATTCTATTTTTCAAATGTTATATCTCTTGTTTGTGTACTTTTATTCTTTTACTTCTTCTTTTTATTTTAATGCATATTGCATGCACGTAAATGCAGTGGCCGCAAGGCCTGCATAAATGAATGCTCCTGCCGGTGTGACCGCGTAGAATGTAACCCGCACCGATCGTCCGAGTATTAGAGATCGATCGAGAGCGGACGATCGGTGCGGATTTTATCCGCGCAGAATGTCCGTGTCGGACATTCCGTGCGCGCCTCAAATGTCTGACGGACAATCTGTGCCGAAGAGGTCTCGCGCCAGTAGTCCGCCTGCCGCACCGAATGTCCGTACTCTAGTCCACACGTATACATAGTAAATACAAGTATAATTTTACTTAATGAATGAAACGACTGGATAACCCATATTATATTCAGCCCTGCCAGCTAGCTAGGGATGACACTACAGGTCTTCCCGCCGGCGGCATTACTTTTTTCTGCGGCACAGATTGGGGCTTTTTTTTAAAAAGGGGTCTTGATTTACAGACTTATAGTGGTCGTGTGCGTACTAGTAGTAGAGGTCTGTTTTTAATAGTGTCCCATAGGAAAGTGAAAATTATGCCGCAGACCTGCCGCAAACCTGCCGCAGACCTGCTGCAGATCTGCGGCAGACTTTTAGTCTGCGGCAAAGAGTATGCCGAAGTATGCGGTAGAAAGAAGGTTTGCTGCAGACTTGCCGCATACCAGTATGCCACAGGAACAGTCTGCGACAGGATGAAACTTTGCTCCAGACTTGCCGCATACCAGTATGCCACAGGGACAGTCTGCGGCGGATCTGCGGCAGGATGAAACTTTGATCCAGACTTGCCGCATACTAGTATGCCACAGGAACAGTCTGCGGCAGATCTGCGGCAGGATTAAACTTTGCTTCAGACTTGCTGCATACTAGTATGCCACAGGAACAGTCTGCGGTAGATCTGCGGCAGGATGAAACTTTGCTCCAGACTTGCCGCATACTAGTATGCCACAGGAACAGTCTGCGGCAGATCTGCGGCAGGGCGAAACTTTGCTCCAGACTTGCCGCATAGTCTGCCACAGAAGCAAGGCTATAGGCGGCCATTTTGGAGGACATGCAGTACGTACCATGAGGTTGCAGGCTGAGCCCATGATCTTGTAAATTCCTGTGTTAATTAGCACTGTTAATTGTCTTTTTAGCTTCTGTCAAACCAAACAGTTTGCTTCAAGTTCAACTGGTACCATAAGAGGAATTTATTACATAAGAGGAGACTGAGGAATTAACGGACTGTTTCAAACTTTTTTGTTGGGCCATATGTGATCTTATCTTCAGCCCCACTAACTCACTTTTTTGTTGTAACTAGCACATGGATCTGTGACTCTACTCTTGGCTATGTGTATGCAGTTATTTTTTATTCCTATTCCTCTACCTCTACTTCTGCATTGTGTTAAACCCATATTTGTAGAATTGTTGAAGCAATTCCGCCTATTTTAGCTGTTTCTACTAATTCAAGGTGCTAGAATGTAATGATGCAATGCATGCTCTCCAGCATAGCCTTCCTGCAAGACTGCATACTTAATTGCCACGTACTGGATATGAAAGAGTATGCGGCAGGTCTGCAGCAGGTCTATATGAGATATGAATATTCATGATGAAGAGTCTGCGGTAGGTCTGCAGCAGACTCTTTGTTATAGCCTTTTCTATTAATATTCATAATAAATCATACTGAAAGAGTATGTGGCAAGTCTGCGGCAGACCTGCCGCAGACTTTTCATCATACTGAAAGAGTATGCGGCAGGTCTGCAGCAAGTCTGCGGCAGACCTGCCGCAGACTCTTCATCATACTGAAAGAGTATGCGGCAAGTCTGCGGCAGGCTCATTTTTTTACTATGGGGTTACATGTAATCCACTACCGTATGGAAAATCATTACATCAACAATTAAAATGAAATTGGAAATCTGAAGAGGAGGCAGCACGTCAATAAGGAGAACATCACAATAATTAGTCAATAAAACTTAACTAACTTAAACGAAGAGGAATGTTATCTAAACACATAGTTCGCGATGGTATTCAAACTTCTTCGCAGCGCTATGAGCTAGCGAACATGACTAGTCTCACGTACGTGCAGACACTATTCAGAAGGGAAAGAACATACTTCTTATAGGCTCAACACGCACCATGCCCCAATCTGTGCAGAAGAAAAAAATAACGCTTCCCGGCGCGGATTCAGAGGAGGGGGGGGGGGGGGGGGGCGAGAGGGCCTTGACCCCCAACCCCGCCAACAAAAAATGAAGAGAGAGAGAGAGAGAGAGGGGGGGGGGGGAGGTAAAGCGGAGAGTAAGGGAAAGTAAGAAGAGGAAGAAGAAAAGAAAAGTGGGAAAAGAAGGAGATCGGGGGCGAAAGGCCTTCGCCACCCCACCTCCCCCCCCCCCCCTAAGCAAAAGAGAGAGAGAGAGAGAGAGAAAGAAGAGACAAAGGGAAAGGAAGAAGAAAAGAAAAGGGGAAAGAAGGAGATCGGGGGGGGCGCGAAAGGGCTTTGCCTCCCAGGCTGTTGCCCCCCCCCCCCCCCCAGCAAAAAGAAAGAGAGAAGGAAGAGAAGGGAAAGAAAAAAGGGGAAAAGAGGAGATAAAGGGAAGGAAAGAAAAGAAAGGGGGGATATCAGTTGCAGTTTTCCCGCCAACAAGTTGGGGATCGGGGGGGGGGCAAATGGCCCTTCTCTCCCCCCCCCCTTCTGCAGCAAATTTAAAAGAGAGAGAAAGGAAGAGAAGGGAAAGAAAAGAAAGGTACGGGAGATCAATTGTGATTTTCCCACCAACGCGGTGTGGATCGGGGGCGAAAGGCCTTCGCCTGCCCTCCCCTGGCCCCTCAGCAAACAAAAGAGAGAGAGAGAGAGAGAGAGAGAGAAGGAAGGAAAAGGGAAGGAAGAGAGAAGAGGAAAGGAAGAAGAAAAGAAAAAGGGGATAAGAAGGAGATCGGGGGGCCGAAAGGGCCTTGCCGCCCATGCTGTTGCCTCCTCCCCCCCCCCCCCCGCAAAACAAGCGAGAAGGAAGGAAAGGGAAAGAAACAAAAGAAGAAAAGAAAAGAAGGGATATCAGTTGCAATTTTCCTGCAAAAAAGATGTGGATCGCGGAGAAAGGCCTTTGCCTCTCCCCCCCCCCGACCACCCCCCCCCCCTCCCCGCCAAAAAAAAAAAGAGAGAAAGATGGGAAAGGGAAAGAGTAGAGCTAAAATGGAACACAAAAGAGGAAGAAGAAAAGAAAAGGGTGAAAAGAAGCAGGGATCAGTTGCGATTAATCCCACCAACATCGTGTGGATCGCGGGGAGGGGGCGAAAGGCCCCTGCCTCCCTCAGCAAACTTAAACGAGAGAGAGAGAGAGAGAAGTAACGGAAGGGAAAGGGGGAAAAAAGAGAAAGAAGAAAGAAGAAAGGTAGGGGACATCAGTTGCAATTTTTCCCGATTTGTACCCCTCCCCCCACCCCCTCAGCAAAGAGAGAGAGAGAGAGAGAGAGAGAGAAGGGAAGTGAAAGGGAAAGAGGAGAGAAAGGGACAGAAAACAAACAGGAAGAAATGAAAAGGGGGAAAAGAATTAGGGAAGATCAGTTGCGATTTTCATTGGTTCTTCTATCATCATTGTACAACTATCATTGTACAAATGTATTTATATATTCATTTATTTATTCCTGTTTGATAACAAAAATATGAATATAAACTCATAACAGCAACAAAATTAAATGCAAAAGGAAACTATCTTGCTGGGAGCAAGAAGCGCAAAAATGATCATGCATTTGCATGTACATGTAAGTGTATCATTAATATCATTCATATTGTTTAATTACATCTGGTGAAATAGTATGCATTCAAGCAATTTGTTTGGGTGTATTTGATGAAAGAAAGCGTTTGGAGCTTATAATGCATAATTATGTTGCAATTTCAGGTGCAACTTAGTGTTCAAATATGGGACACGCACGGCCAAGCACTAGTGTAGGAAATCTTCAAATGTTAATCAGGTATATGTTACTTGTCTGTTGCCTTACGAAAAAGTTTATAGTTAGTCAGGCCTGAATTGAGTCGCAAAACAATTATTGTGTTAAAAGGAAAAAAACATATTTGATGACATTTGAAATTCCCCAATAACCAATACGATTGGAGAGCGAGTACTCGTTTTGTTTTTCTTCAAATCTTACTCAACTATAAATAGCTGGCCCGGATACTTCAGCCTCTCACAAAACGCAAGTACAGGCCTGATGTGTCGTCAGGGGAGTCGATAGACCTTTTTCAGTGGGGGGGGGGGGGGGGGGTATAGAGACCAACGATTACCGACAAAAGAAGCTACCAATTACCGACAAAATTAAATGCCCCAATATTCACAAATTTAACCCTGTAAACCCGGGGCCGAAGGCTAAATTGTTATGCGCAAATGGTCATTTTCGTCGACGACATAAATATACAAATTATTTCATTAACTTAGTAAGCATCATAGCTATATATTTTAATGCAGGAGCGTAGCTAGGATCTTATTTTAGGGAGGGGCGGTATTGAGCAAGCGAATCACTTAAAGAGCGCTCCCTAGGTGAGGGAGGGGATGGGTGAAAGGAAGACGATTTGTTGTACCGTTCCCGACTCTTAATCCTTGTCTAAATTTAGTTTCCCCATCCCACGCGAAGCGTGGAAGCTTAGACTTTTTATTAAATTATTATAGAAAGAAGACGATTTGTTGGATACCGTTCTCTACTCTTAACCCTAATTGTCTGAATTCAGTTTCTCCCCCTCTCGCGCGAAGCTTCGACGTTTCATTAAATTATTAGAAAAAGAAGACGATTCATTGTACCGACTCTAAGTCATTGTCTGAATTTTCAAAAATGTTTCTTTGTCCGATAAAAAGTCACAGTTCGAAGGGAAAAAAATTGCTGGCCGACCGACATAAAAAATCCCACCGACTTCAACCCCACCCACCCCCCCCCCCCCTGTAGCGATGCCCCTGAATGTAGAGTGGCCTGAGCGGGTATGCACAGGGCGTGGTTCTAAACTTACAGAGACAATCGACGAAGACACCCTTATTTCATGATTGCGTGTGTTGAACTGCCCTGGGCTTTACAACTTTAAACCTCCAGGGTTTATTTTGCATGTATTATCGGTATTTACATGTTCATTTATATAATAAAAGGAAATAATGAATATTCAAATATCATAGGTAGCAAATAAAGGATGACTAACAGAGGAATGAAAACAAACAGATAGGAGAGGATGATCAAGCATAATGATGTGCACCAATCTATAAATGTGAATTACTAAGTAGCCTGTTCACACTCCAGCTCTACAATGTGTGTGTGTTTTGGGTTTTAACAGACGTGTATCAATCAGATATGATTATTTACGTCTGGGGACCGACCTTTAAACGTCATCATCCGAAAGACGTGATTCAGCTTCGAACCTGCGTCCTCGCCTGAATCAGTTTGTAACTTCCAATTTTCGCTGGATTAC
The DNA here is from genome assembly GCA_035222895.1 of Strongylocentrotus droebachiensis. NCBI lineage: Eukaryota > Metazoa > Echinodermata > Echinoidea > Camarodonta > Strongylocentrotidae > Strongylocentrotus > Strongylocentrotus droebachiensis. Next base: position 45,363 of record JAVYIG010003327.1, read on the forward strand.
AGGCGCACGCCACAACGCCTAGTTAAAAAAGCATTTGTAGCCTTACTTTTAAGCAGTTGAAGAAATTAATAAAAGTAGGCCTACTCGAAGAAATCGTTGAATTGTTAGATATTCAGTTTATTTTTATTAAGGAAGACAAAGTACTAGGTGTTAAGATAACACACATTTAACACTTTTGGAAAAAATAATACCCCAGGAACGTGAAAAACAAAACTTTTATTGTCACACATGCCTATAATCGGACATATTTAAAAACTGAAATGTGGCACCACCCACAAAATATAATTCTGAGATCCTCCTTTGTCTTTAATTTGCACCTGGAAATAAATTCTTTGTTCCTCGTCTATGTCATCGCGGCGAAAAATGTCAAACTTTTCTTCTTTTGAGGAGCACATGCAGCCTCAGACAAATGTGCCAAAGAAGTTTTGTCTTCTTGTGTTCCTGGAAACAAAGTTTTGGGCAATAGTTTTCAAGTCCAGTTTATCTGTACGAGATTTATATATGTGCTTTGGTTGAGCTTTTTTGGGGGTCATTGTACTTATCAGATAAGTTTTGATCCGTTTCAAGACAGAAAATGTTCTCTCGCAAGTTGCCGTTGTAACCGGGATGGTAAGGTAAATGAGAAGAAGGATGTGCACCTCTGAGAATGATCTCTTATATAGATTGGACTGTTGTTGAAAATGTTTCCTCTCATCGTCACTCACGTCTTGGAGGCTTGTTAGCTGCCGAGTTAATGCTACAAAGTCAATATATCCGGCATACACTTCCCTCAACTCATCAGCACGAACAAAATATTAGGGAGGGGGGGGGGGGCTCATGATAACCGAGCCCGGCCAAAATATTGGGGGGGGGGGGCTCAATGATATCCGAGCCCCTCAAAAATATTGGGGGGCTCCGTGATGTTATCCGAGCCCCACCAAAAACAATTGGGGGGGGGGGCTGATGATATCTCAGCCCCACCAACATATCGGGGGGGGGGGGGCTCAAAGATATCTGAGCCCCACTAAAATATGGGGGGGGGGGTGCTCAATGATATCTATTTGGGGGTTTCAATGATATCCGAGATCCACTAAATATATTTTATGGGGTCAATGATATGCGAGATCCGATGTCTGAGCCCCCCCCCCCCCCCTCCTCCCCAAATAAATATTCATAAAATGTTTATATTTGAATGGTAAGTCTGTAGATTATAGGTATACATGAGTTTCATGCCTAGAATATAATGATTGGGGAGGAGGGGGGTTAATGATATCCGAGCCCCGCAATAAGTATCAGGGGTGGCTCAATGATATCTGAGCCCCACTTAAAATATATATATATATTTTTTTTTTTGGGGGGGGGGGGGGCACAGCCCCAAGCCCCCCTCCGATTTCTAAGCCTATGTACAGATCAATGAAATCTACTTTTTGAAACTTAAAGGGATTGGGTAACTTTGTCTCAGGTTCTGAAACAAAATCCTGGAATGATAGTAAGGGCTAGTTCTGACCGGAATACGTCCCAAATATCGGAGCATGGCTAGCTGCCCCAGGGCCTTGTTCTATATACGGATCAGGGAAAAAAATACTTTAACAATTTCGGGGGCTACTTTTATGACTGTCGGGGGCTCTTTTTGGCATTTCGGGGGCTAATTTACTCCGATCCCCCGTGTATTTTTTCCCCCTGATACGGATAAGTGAGTGCCCTGATGGGTCCACTTCTAACTCGTGTTTTTAGCCCTTCTTTTTTTACTTTTTCCTTTCCTTTCTTTTTCTTTCCTTTCTTTTTTTTTTCAAAGAGGGGGGGGGGGGGGGTCCGTCGCCCGGATCGGACCCGCACGGATCGTTCCTCGGACGATCCGTGCGAGCAGAAAACCCGCATATTATGTCCGACGGACAAACGAAACTGGTAGGACAAACGGCGCGGTCCCACCGGTGCAGTGCCTACAAAGCAATGTCAAAGATATTTCAATGCTAATTTTTCTGTTATATCATTCTGTTTATTATGTTTATTATTTTGATTATCTTGTCATTGTTTATATTATGTGGAAAATGTAATAAATTCGCTCTGCAAAGAGTGACTTCTACTACTACTACTACTACTACTACTACTACTCTCGAATCGATTGGAATTTCGGTTAGGAGCGCCCCTATACGATGTGTCTCAGTTTAGTGTCTTTTGCCAATGGAGGGGGGGGGGGCAGAAATTTGAAAATCGCGCAGACCGTTATTTCTACTTTCCAATACTGACTAGTAGGTCATATTACTTAGAAGCACTGTGTTCAGTGTACTGGTACCTACAAGCGGGCACAATCTTGAAAAGGGGACATGCTCACGTCACGTCTCATGTTCGATATCAACATTCCCCATTTTCAAGTTATGCTCGCGCGTAATTTTTTGACTTTTCCATCAGATGGGGCTGAAGCCTCTTGCCCCACTATATATTTCCTGGTTTCATAATTTGGCGAGCGGGCGAAGCGAGCGAGCGGAAATTTGAGCATATCTATGTTGTGAAAGTGTCATTTGTCACCAAAATATACGAGATAAGATATAAAAAATGCATATTGGTAATTTTTAAAGAGAGGCTGCAACCCCATCCCGCATTAACTGCAGGTGTTATGAAATGAAATCAGACTCCCCCTAAAAGTATAAACCAAAACGCACGAATCCGTTTTCGAAATCCAAGAAGAAAAAAAAAACAGCTTCAGAGGGGGGCACAGACACCCTTTTTGTGCGCAAGCGCGAAATTGACGCTGGCGCGTCCTGACGCTTATGCGTAAGCAGGGGCGTCGGAGCGAGTGGAAGGCACCAACAAAAAAAAGGGCACCTACGAAGCAAAATCTCAAAGCGAAAATATACATTTTTTTAGACATTGGTATATACCCCTACATTGTGATTCCATTATTAGGGACGATTTCAATATTTGATTTTCTTTATATATTATACAAGATATTGCTTAAGCATCATACTTTGCAGCTGGGTGTCATTGTCTGAATATTCATTTGCGACGGAGCAAAGCGAGCGAGAAAAAAATGTAAGATCAGTGAGGTCGCACAGTGAAAAATTACAATCTTATAAAGAGGAAAAAAACCAATCATGATGGGGTTATAAGCACATTCTCATAACGGAAGACTTAAAAGAATTAAGTAACATAATTGTATCATCTATAAATGCGAGTAAGACTAAGCGTAGCGAGTGAGCTTTGGGGGAAATTAATCTTAGTCGCTTTAAATTAGGGGCATGACTAATGATGAGAGGTAAAGGGGACACAAATCGAAAGGGATAAAGACACTTATCACAAAAGAAAAGGAGCATGTGTCAAGGTACAAAGGGTAAATATCAACGGTTAAAATGTGGCACGATACACCTGAAAGGAGGCACTCACCAGGAATGAGATAGGGCACTTATGAGTATGGGAAATGGGCACGATTAAAAAAAGGGGCAGTTATCAGAGGTGAAAATGGGCACCCATCAGAGATGAAAAGAGCACTTAACAGGAGGGGAAGGGGTACTTTTCAAAGTAAAACGAGCATCTCTCAGATTTGAATAAGGGCAATTGTCGGAGGTGAAAAGCGCACTTATCCAAAGCCCTCTATTCAATAATGTCTTCCTTCTGATGACCCCCAATGTCCCGATAACAATTCTGCTCCTCTCAGTTGTAGGGGCCGGCTTTATCATGAGTGCTTTTACGTGAACCTCTGTTTTTATAAATATATTATGCTGGATTCCGACCCAGATTGCACATCCTAACATTATAGTATGATCACACCCAATACGCTTGCAGTTCACATGTGCACCCCTTCCTCCTTATCCATCGTTACCGTCACTGTCATTTACGTATGGCCGGCCCCTCTTCAATAACGGCTCCCAAGCTTTCAGGAACGACCCTAAAATGTCCTGATTACCATTCTGCCGCTCTTTAGAGGGGCCGGGTGCGGCCTTTTCAGAAGTGTTTTTTCACATTTACCTAATACAGGCACTATGGCTTAACATAAACAAGCATGATTATACTTTTTTTTTATAAATAAGCTGAATTCCGACTCAGTTTTGCACAACCTAAAAATCTGAATGCGGTCACCCCCCCCCCTCCATGCGCGTGCGTTTCACACGCACATACCCCCTTCCAGTTTTTCCCTTATTCGTCGTCACTGTCACTTAGTGCCATTTCTTTGTATTTCTCGCTTTCTCACCCGGATTCTCTCTTCTTTTTCTTTTATACTTTTTTCTCTCTCTCTTTCTTATCTCTTCTTTCTTTTCTCTTCTTTTCTTTTCTCTTCTCCTTCCCTTTCTCTTCAACTTTTTTCCGTTTCTCCTTTCTTTTCTCTCTTCCTTTCTTCCTCCTTTTTCCTTCTCCTTTTTTTGCGCCGCCAATGGGGGGGGGGGGGGGGCTGGGGGCGGCCGTTTCGGCCCCCTGGATCCGCCACTGTTCCTATTTGACCATTCCTGTAGTTTGCGAAGTTAATCTTGTACTTTTGAGGCTTTACATATTGACTCCTGCTTTCTACCATTGCCAAATCGTCTACGTATTTAAAATACGGTATGACGGAATCTTGGCATGCATCATTCATTAGTATCAGAAATTACAAAGTTCCAAGTTTTTTTCCCTGTAGAACTTCTGTATTTATGACATTCCAGTTTTATTTGTTTCCATTATATTTGACACACTGCAATCGATTATCTGATGTTCTGATGTAGTTATTGCGCATCTTTTTGATAAGTTCTTTTGCAATTAAAAAGCATGTCCAGAACGTTAAACGTAATACAAAGTTTTTGGACATTTTGAAAAGTGGGTGAATAGTGATTCTTTACAATTTTGATATATGTTGATGCCCTTGTGGATGTATTATGAGCTCTAGAAAATTTAGCCCCTATTTTATGCTTTCGAGAAATATTGAACATAAACATTTACCGGTGCTTTCGGTAAATTTCGATACATTTCAAATAGCGCCTACGGCCGTACAATGGTTGCTGCGACCATGAAAATCTCAGTATATGTAGTTGTGATATATCATTTCAAAATGGGAATAGCTAATCGGTTGATTTTAGTCAAGAAACATTGTTTTAAAGCTTAATTTATATCTTGACCTTGAGAGGGAGCTATACAACATAAGGAGTTTATTATTTACAATGTCAGAACTTTAGACTCGATTTCAACCGCGACAACGATCACTAAATAATATTGTAGGATCGCATATGCTTCCAATATGTTCATTTGAACCAAATACATGACCCCATATCAAAACATAGTATTACCTTTAAAGCATTGTTCAAATATGCAGTGCGGGTAAACCGCGGCGTTTTTTTTTTTACTTGTATGATGATGATGTAAAGCAGGCGCGGATCCAGGATTTCTTAGGGGAGGGGGCCCAACTTTATTTTTTTTTTTTGCTCCCGAAAATTTGAAAATCGCGCCGGCCGAAAAGTCGCTCAGTGGGTGGGGGGGGGGGGGGGGGGGGGGTAAGCGGACATTTTTTTTTTTTTTTTTTTTTGAAGTCCCAAAAAAAAAGTCGCAACGAATCAGCCAGCCGAAAAGTCGCTCAGTGGGGGGGGGGGGGGGGGGGGGGGGGTAGTGAGCACTTTTTTTGGGGGGGGTCCTCGAAAATTTTAAAATTTGCACCCCCCCCCCCCTTGAGCGTCAGGGGGGGGGCCCAACCCCCCAAAAAGGTAAAAATCGCGTGATTTTACATGATTTTTTTCTCAAGGGGGGGGGGGGGGGGCCGGCCCCCCCCCCCCTGGATCCGCCACTGATGTAAAGTGTTTTACGCATCACATTTCCTGTCTTACAACACGGAGCTAGTACAGTGGATACGTTTACGATTTTTTTGTTGTTGCCCGCAGTTGCTTTGCACCTGAAAGAAAATCGAAACAGGTGGTTTTACCGAGTCATATCTTTAAAACCGCATTATACGGCCATATCGTCACAACTTTACTGAATTGTGGCGCGATAAAAAATATCACAGCCCTTCGTTGCTGATAAAAGAAATGGCTTAGTTCTGGAATTAATGGAGAATTACTCGGTAGCTTTCTTTTCATTTTCATGTCAGGTTGGAAAAATATCTTAGTAGGTTCTATGTCCCTGTTCCCCTTGTTTTGTTGTTCAAATGCCCTCATATGACAGTAACTTATTTAGACCAAACTCTCATACCACATGTTTTAATAGTCCCATAAACATATATTTTCGACAGAGCATGAGCTTTTCAGTAAGTTTGAGTCAATTTCCCATCATTTTGATGATTCCCAAACCTCGACGTAGCCATCTGCTTTCATTTGCTAGACAAGCAACCTTTTCGAGCTGCTTGCAGACGATTTCTTTCACCGTGTCATTGCATGACCAAATCTCACCTTTATCGTCAATCTTTAACCATCATTCATATCAATCCGTGCAATCATTCCTTCGATCTGATATTGTTCCGTATTGACTGTAGAATATTGTATTTCATGATAAGCCCAGAAGCTCTGAATATTAAAAAAAAACATGCGTGTCTCACTGTGCACTATCTGTCCTATACAAACATTGTGTTAACAATGTTATCGAATGAACTTGGATATGGAATATGAAATAAGGACTGCTTAACACATTATTTCGATTATTAATTTCGAATTGAAATAGTAATCTACGAAATGAAGGGAAAATCCTGTTAACAATTTTAATTTAAGATCATTCTTCTTTTTATCTTACCGTTATTATTCTGATGACATATTACTCAAATTATCGTCATAATTGTTAATGATTATTATCATCTTTAAAATTTTGTTGTTATTATTATCATGATCATCATCTTCATTATTGGTTTAAATGTTACTAATAATATTAGTATTATCATAATCATTATTATTATCATTATTATTATCATCATCAATATTATTAACATCATCATCATCTTTATCTTGTGTATTATCATCACCATCATAAGTCATGCTGGTAGCAGTAGTATAGTAGATCTCATGGGCGTAAATCCTTACGTAATACCTATTGTTCAGGGGGGGGGGATGAATGAATAGATCACCCCCCCCCCTGAACAATAGGTATCAATTGCAGATTTACGCCCATGGTAGATGTAGTAGTATTGCATCACTATCATCATTATTTGTATAGAAATTATCTATATTTTTGATTTATCTAAAAAGGTAATAATGCCAAAATATTACCAATTCTATAAAAGAGTAACTACTTATAATCTTATAAACCTGAACAAGAGTAATGATATAACTTTTTTTTTTTTTTTTTGGGGGGGGGAGTTGGCGATTATTTCGGCAGCAGACATAGATATAGTTTGGAATCATAACACCGGACAATCAATTTCCTACATGGACACATGTAATCGCCCTAGGAAATCGAAAATTTCCCACATGTCCTATTTAATTATTCGATGGCACGATAAATAACGCGAGGTATCAAAGTTTGTGTCCTAAAAGAAGCCATTAATGTGATTTACACCAAATTTGTGTTTATATCAATTTCGTTCTAATCAAAATTGGCATGATTTTGGGCACAAAAAAGGCGCAGAGAAAAGACATGAAGGCGATGTACATTACATTAATTTTGATATAGATTTCTCTTCGATATAATTAAGTATGATTTTGTCAAAGAATGGTGCAAAGAAAAATGCAATTTATTAAGAATTTATTATGATACTAATTTTATTCTTATCAAAGTTGCTGATTCATCTTCTTGTTCTTGTTTCTCTTCCCCTACTTCTTTTTTCTCCCTCTCCCTCTTCTTCTTCTCCCTCTTCTTATGCGTCTTCTTCTTCTTCTTCTTCTTCTTCTTCTTCTTATCGTTATTAAACGACACATGCTTCCGCGACAAAGGTTTCCCCTTCAATTAACCATAGCTGTGCAGCGAAGACAAAATAAAGAACGGAGAAAATGTCGGATTTTTTGCCTTTCTTGTTCTATTCAGGGGCGTCAATCGAGAGAGAAGGGGCCGAGCGAGATGGAATGATGTGACGCCCTTTCAAATGTCATTGTTGAAGGAGGGGGAGGGGGGAATCAAATCTTTCGACGTGGACGCGAGCAATTCATAAATCATTACATTAATGACTGAGTGATTAAATAAAGACAACATTATTCGTGAATAAATACATAAATAAATGAATATTCAAAACAAAAAAAATCTTTACGGGTCGTGTTTAAGATAATACGCCCCTAATCAGTTAGAAGGAGCGATTTGAAATATTTAGTTTGGAGAAGACTAATCTTCTCTGGTCGTTTAGAAGTACGCCCCTTTGTCAATTAATCAGTAAGAAATGACGACTTTTAACATATATCTTGGGTGTAAACTATTTTTGTTGGACCGTGTACAAGAAAATCACAACCTCTGTCGACAATCCTTTGTCCGCCCCTGTTTTGTTGTTGTTGTATTGCTTTGTTTTATGGATCTACGTGTTGTGTTTGCCAAAGGTGAACTTACATGGAATTTAAACCTTGTTATCTTTGCCAAATATTCCTTCTTAGAAAAATTCACACAATAATAATTCGCCCATGAACATCATCGTGGAGGATCAGAGTAAGACCTCACTTTAAAAGGAAAAGAGGTCAGAAACCTTGTCTAGCAAGCAGGCACGGCCCGGTTCTTGGAGTTTTATTTATGAATATATGGTAAATTAAACAGTTGAAATCAACCTTGAAAACGTAAAATTTAAAGCTATCAAGGATCTTTATTACGAACCTTCTCCTTTACTAAATGTATTTCTATAATCGTGAAGGATAGATAACTTTGCGAGTTCAATTATTTGGTATATTTGGGGGCTTTGGGGTTTTGCATTATTTAAGTTATTAATTTTGTACATGAATTTCAATAAATACCAATGGTAATAAACAAAACATTGAATGGGGGGGGGGGTATGCTTAATTTGTCTAAGGGGAGGAGGGCTTGTGCTTCTAAGCTCCTCTATAGAATCGCCACTGCTAGAAAGAAACTGAAGAGGAAGTAAGGGTAAAAACAGAACCAAAAAGGTAAGCTTCCAATTTTCGTGCTTGCCAATCTAAATATCTATACTAATTTATGAATGACCATACCGGTTAAAAAAAGGTACAATTTGCTACATGTGCATAAGCAGCAAAGGGACCATCGGCTTCAAGTTATGTCTGAGGGACTTGGTGATTGGCAATTACTGCTTTTATAAAAACCACCAACACGATCATATTGGTTTCGAACCCAAGACCTTTCGACTCCGAGACATTTCTTACACCTGAGCGTCATTAACTGCCGATGACAACGATCTATTTTGAGGGATCACTAAGGTATTATTTGAAGAGAGACCATAAAATGTCCGAAGTCCGACTTTTTTCATGAGGCATGGGTTGTTTAAACAAGCGCACCTACTGCGAGATAATGTCCATAATTTTTAACGAGGGAAATATTGAGCAAATATTAGCTAAGTTTTATCATTTCAGCGTCATGAATAAAGTACAATTCCAGAGATTTGCATTCCATCTTCTTTTCGAAGAGGAAGTTGAGTTCTGGTAAATATGAAAAATAGTTCGCGAGTTACCCAACTCTTTTGTTCACTTTAAAAATGATATTATATTAGAAATGTCCCCTGAAAAGGGACTGCTTTCAAATGTTCAAATGATCCGATATAGGACGCTAAAGAGGTGAAAAGTTTGGACCAATCAGTTTTGGGTGGTCCCACAAACAAATTTCTCTGTGCAGTATAATAATGACTTCTAGCGGGATCGATTCAATATCTTATAACTTTGATGATTTCTAAACCTCAAGATATACAGCAGTTCTTATTTACTGATCAATATTTCCCAGTTGCTTCTAGACAATTTCTTTTACAACATATTCTCAAGACCTGAACTCAACTTTGCTTTGAAGGTAGTATGAGGACTATGGTAGTGAGGGTGATAGAGGAGGAGTAGTTTATATTCAATTAAATGTTATGGTGTTTTTGTTGTTGTGGGGGATGGGGATACTTAGACTTTCTTTTATAAATACCTCATTACCGACAAATGACAAAAATACAACGCAATTAAAAAATATATATAATTACTCCCTTTTTTTAACTATATCAGGAATGTGTATTCGTTTTTTGAAATTTGACAACAAACAACATATATAGTAAACATGGTAACAAGCGTCCTTTCTTACTGTTTGCATGTTTACGTCAAAGGAGCTGCGGATATATATAAATGGGTCGTATCTTTTCCCACCACCTAATTCTTTCACCCCTCCCCTTTTTTTTGTTGGTTTTTACCCCTCCTCTCTTCTACCTCCCTTCCTATTTTGTTATCAATTGGGAGGGGGCATGTGCCTAATGTACCATACCCACCCCTTGACATATATCGCTGGAGATCATGACACCGAGATAATGAGGTTTAAAGTCGATTCCGGAGAATACGATCTGCGACAAACAATGCAATCATTGATAGTTAAGACGAAGCAAAAGGCAACACCTACTTCTAATTCGCAACGGTTAATGTTTCTGGTCATATATAGGCCTAAGTTGATCAAAAGGACTACTCTGTTTTGATGTCGTTATTACTATTTCCTGAATTTATAATTATCATCTGCTGACTGACGAGGAACTATAATCTGAGGTCATTGCTCTTTGCAAACCACTTTCTAATAAAGCTAAATTGAGCTGGATGCTTTCTACAAAAAGGACATTAAAGCTCGGATTTATTCAACATAACATTTATTGAATGTGCCAGCATCTTTTTTTCTATTTAGAGTAAACTACAAGAATATCTGGAATTACTATTGTATTCAAACATCAACTGGTTATTTTGGCAATGAAAGTATCCAGGATGCATATTCTTACGTTGCTGTCCATCTATATTTTAATCGGATCAATGGCGTATAATGCTAATGGAGGTAAGTTACAGTCTAATTATATGAATTATGTTTCCCCTACCACACTCAAATTGTGGTATCCTCTACCACACTGGAATAGTGGTATTGTTTTCCTTCCTTTTCCTCTTAAACAAAGTATAGCTAATAACATTTGTTATATACCTCACTTAAGTAATCCAGCAATCTGATTGGTCGAAATTGCATTCATAAACTTTAACTGTTCCTGTAAAAACAGACCTATTTTCCCAATAACCATGGTTATTGGGAAAATAGGTCAGTCTCCATGGTTACCCCATAGGTTTACATGTTAAAAAATGGTTTGAGCGATCGAGGATACCGTACGTGTGCGAATAATTGGTCGGTAATTTCAATACAATTGAATCTCGATCGATCTTACCGACAATTTTATCTTGCATTGTTGACATGAAGACGAAAATAAATTTCCAAAAACAAAAAACAACATCTGCCGATAGATCTTGATCTAAGTTCGTGCCAATATGCATTGCAAAAGTAAAAGAAGGGCCCGTTTAATCGAGCAGCCGCGAAGCATCCACCACTCGAAGCCGTTTTCAATCCATTTTAATCTATATATTAGAGAAAACTGCACAGTATGTTAACAGAGCGCGATGGCCGAGCGGTATAATGCGCTGACTGTAGTTATATCACCTTTTGTACGCAAGAGATCGAATCCCATCTTCGACAAAAGTTTTTTTTATTTTTTATTTTTTAGTCTATTTTTTTTCGGCATATAAAAGTATTAATGACTGCTTTAATATTCGAGAAATAGTTGTTTTTATACGCTCTCGGGAAGGTTACAATTGGGCTATTGCCCTCGGCACGCCTCGGGGCAATAGCACAATTCTAACCTTCCCTTGAGCGTATAAAAACAACTATTTCTCTCAAAGCAGTCATTAATACTATACCACTACACACGGGATCCGTAATTTACACATTTTATTTCACCAAATTTCCGAAAGAAGAGTTTCAACATGAAGTTTGAGATACTGAAGGTAATTGTAAGAGCCAGGTAGTCATACAAAAGATTTTAAATTTCGGTTCCGTAAAGCAGCATCGTTTCAAAAATGTATTTAAAAAGCGCCAACCCAAGATCCACCAGCAACCCCCGCCTCCCCAATATATTTTCAAACCAGGTATAGTTGGTATTCAGAAAAGCTGAATAACTTCATCTAGGAAAAAGAAAGGTAAAAGCAAGATGGAAACATGTCTATTGATCAGTTCATTGTATAAAGCTCTCCCTATAAACTCTGACATTTTCACTTCTGCCATGCTTACGTTTGTACTTTTTACCTCTGGTATTTTTACCATAGTCATAAATCCTCAAATCTGACATTTAAAAAAAAAAACAATACTGTGATGTAGCTGAAAGTCTGCAAATTTTTATCATTTGTTCGGTTTTTCTGAATAATTTGTGAAACATATGAGGAAATAGCTGTAACGGAGAACCAAGTAATTTCCATCGCCATATTTTATTGGCATTGCAAAAATATTTGGAATATAATGTTAATATTTGGTGTAAATATTATCTATAAATATATGATTTAAAAAAATGCCAACAAAATTAACAGTTTGACTTTCCTATATATATAATTAGCTGAAATGACCTAATTTGCATATTTGATAAATATTCATTTTTTTTTCATAAAAAAAAAAAAATATTTCCATACCTGTTTGATATACATAGGTTTCATTGATGTATCATATTCGGTTTTGATTTGATTACATATGCGCATATTAATTAGACGGACTTCGTTCTTTTCACAACTTTTTCATATCTGCAGATTCGCAAAAAATGGCAAAATGACTCATTTTGTTTGCTTCTGTTTTCAAAACGGTAATAGATATATGAATTTTCTTTTTTGTATTTTTTACCACAAAGATGATATTTTAGTGTCTGATAATTTAATTTATTATTTGTGTCCAAGAAAGTGATGAATTCAGTTTTCAAATTTGTCGAATTTTGCCATTTTTACCAATTTGACCACATCTGGCAGGTTTTTCGGCAATTTTGCGATATCAAACAAATGGTATAAAATCACAACGCATTGACCGATTTAAATTCTGTTTTTTTTTTTGAAGCTTTCAAAAAGCTTGATCATTTGCAATCATCAAATAACATGTGTTTGTTGTATTATTTTTGGTGTGCTATACCTACTAGTAGTATAGTAGATGTAGTAGTATTGCATCGTTATCATCATTATATTCTATAGAAGTTATTAATATTTTGTTTTATCTAAAAAGGTAATAATATTACCAATTCTATAAAAGAGTAACTAATTAGTAACTAATTATATCAAATTTACTTCGATATGTATTTCACTTTAATCAAAAGTGTTATTATTTTGGATCATATTTTCACTACAAGAGTTAAATCAAGTTGCTTATTAGTTAGCATACGTGCGTCATGTAAAACTTTATGAATCAAATGACTTGTCCACCAATTGGATGTTTCTTGAAGATGGTAATTTAAAGCACATTAATTTGTAATTGACAGGAAATTTAATGACGATATTTGGTAAGATTCTTCACGATATAAAACAAAACATACAGATATTATGAAATGGAAGCATAGAAAATTTTAATGCTATTGTATAATTTTGCTTCATATAGAGTATAATTGTTGGGCTAGTCTTGCAGCTTGTCGACAGTTCAATAGTACTGTACCATATATCAGTAAATGAATAAGAAGACATTTCATACATTCTTCATGGAATGGTAACGAATGGATATTTGTAAACCCCGTATTTAAAAATCGTGTTATTACTTGTAACATTTTATAATATCTTTATAGCTGAATGGCAGACATAATCTTATAACTATACATATATTTATTAAATCGTCAACTTAAATACTTCGGAGTAACAACACAATGTTTATAATACTAATAAAAACTAATGGGGAAAGTTTAATGGTCAAACCTGATACGTAAAATTAACAACTAGTCATGAAGTTGTAATGAGGATTTTTGTCTTACCAAATGTCATTAAAAGTTGTTATAGTTTTGTAATTTCAGTTGCTGATTCATCTTCTTTTTCTTCTTCTTTTTTCTCCCTCTCCCTCTTCTCCTTCTCCCTCTTCTTATGCGTCTTCTTCTTCTTCTTCTTATCGTTATTAAACGACACATGCTTCCGCGACAAAAGTTCCCCATCAATTAACCACAGCTGTACAGCTAGGACAAAATAAAAAACGGACTAAATATCGGATTCTGTGCGTTTATTGTTCTATTCAGGGGCGTCGATCGGGGGGGGGGGGGGGACCGGGATGGAAGGATGTAACGCCCTTTCAAATGTCATTGTTGAATGAGGGAGGCAAATCAAATCTTTTGACGTGGACGCTAGCAGTTCATTAATCATTACATTAATGACTGAGTGATTAAATACAGACACAAAATTATGTATGAATAAATGAAAAAATAAATGAATTAAATCGAATAGATTTTAAAAAATTCATTTGAATAAAACGATTTTTTACTAGTCGTGTTTATTATAGATAAAAACACCCCTGATAAGTAATACATATTCAGTTTGGAGAAGACTAATCTTCTCTGGTCGTCTAGAAGTACGCCCCGTGGTCAATTAATTAGTAAGAAATTTCGACTTTTAACATATATCTTGGGTGTAAACTCATTTTGTTGGACCGTGTTCAAGAAAATCACGACCTCTGTCGACAATCCTTTGTCCGCCCCTGTTTTGTTGTTGTTGTGTTGCTTTGTTACATTTTAATGGAAATACGTGTTGTGTTTGCCAAAGGTGAACTTACATTGAATTTAAACCTTGTTATCTTTGCCAAATATTCCTTCTTAGAAAAATTCACACAATAATAATTCGCCCATGAACATCATCGTGGAGGATCAGGGTAAGACCTCACTTTAAAAGTAAAAGAGGTCGGAAACCTTGTCTAGCAAGCAGGCACGGCCCGGCTCTAGGAGTTTTATTTATATATACATGAATATATTATGGTAAATTAAACAGTTGAAATCAACCTTGAAAACGTAATATTTAAAGCTATCAAGGATCTTTATTACGAACCTTCTCCTTTACTTAATGCATTTCTATAATCGTGAAGGTTAAAGAATTTTGCAAGTTCAATTATTTGGTATATTTGGGGGCTTTGAGGTTTTGCATTATTTAATTTATTAATTTTGTACATGTATTTCAATCAAAACCAAGGGTAATAAACAAAACATTGGATGGGGGGGGGGGCTTTATTTGTCTAGGGGAGGAGGGCTTGTGCTTCTATGCTCCTCTATAGAATCGCCACTGCTAGAAAGAAACTGAAGAGGAAGTAAGGGTAAAAACAGAACCAAAATGGTAAGCTTCCAATTTTCGTGCTTGCCAATCTAAATATCTATACTAATGTATGAATGACCATACCGGTTAAAAAAGGTACAATTTGCTACATGTGCATAGCAGCAAAGGGACCATCGACTTCAAGTTATGTCTGAGGGACTTAATGATTGGCGAAGTTTTATCATGTCAGCGTGATGAACAAAGTACAATTCCAGAGATTTGCATTCCACCTTTTTTTTTTAAAGAGGAAGTTGAGTTTCGGTAAATATGAAAAATAGTTCGCGAGCTTCCCAACTCTTTTGTTTCACTTTAAAATGATATTATATTAGAAATGTCCCCTGAAAAGGGAATGCTTTTCAAATGTTCAAATGATCCGATATGGGACGCTAAAGAGGTGAAAAGTTTAGACCAATCATTTTTAGGGAAAGTCCCACAAACAAAATTGAAGCATGGGTTGATTAAACAAGCGCACCCACTGTGAAACAATGTCTATTATTTTTAAAGAGGGAAATATTTATCAAATATTGGCGAAGATTTATCATTTCAGCGTCATGAATAAAGTACATTTCCAGAGATGAGCTATTCTATCTTTATTTTTGAAGAAAAAGTTGAGTTCTGGTAAATATGAAAAATAGTTCGCGAGCTTCCCAACTCTTTTATTTCACTTTAAAATGATATTATATTAGAAATGTCCCCTGAAAAGGAGCTGCTTTTCAAATGTTCTCATAGTTCGATTTGGACACTTAAGAGGTGAAATATTTGTGGGTAGTCCCACATACAAATGACTTCCAGCATGATCGAGTCAATATCTTATAAATGTTATGATTTCTAAAACTCAAGAAATAAAGCAGTTCTTATTTACTGATCAATCTTTCCCAATTGCGTCTAGACACTTTCTTTTATAACATAATCTGATGACCTTAACTCAACCTTGCTTTGAAGACAGCATGACGACCATGGTAGTGAGGGTGATAGAGGAGGAGTAGTTTATATTCAATTTAATTTTATGGTGTTTTTTGTTGTGGGAGGGGGGTGGGGTAATACTTAGACTTTCTTTCATTACCGAAAAATGACCGAAGTACAATAACATTAAAAAACAACTATAATTACTCCCTTTTTAACCAAATCAGCAATGTGTATTCATTTTTTGAAGTTTAACAACAACCAACATTATCATGGTAACAAGCGTTCTTTCTTATTGTTTGCATGTTTCCATCCATTAAAATGAAAAAAAGGAAAGATAAAATGAAAATGGTGCTTACTTGGCCATGCTTCAGGCAGTAAATTCGTAGATTCTAGAAAAAAATAATCATTTTGTTGATTGTACGGTTTCAGATTTTGATGTCGAATATTTCAAATATGAGTTACTTTGGATAAATGCATATATTAGTTCCTACTTATTAAAAAATAGTTATTTTTTTGTAATCTATAAAACGTGTTTATTTCGTTTAGATGGAAATAGTGTTCATCAAAACGTATAGAGGCAGACACCCTGTATCAAATTTTATGATGGGCACGTGCGTGTCTAAGTAACTTTAAACAAAAAATTACGCTAGTTATAAAACTATTCGCCGAATCTTATCTGAACCCAATTTTGCCCTATTCAGTTATAAGATATAAGTCCCCAAGTCTTTCCCCCAAATGAACCCGGCGTGTTTATTTATGTAGCGGAAAACAAACACGTTCTCCTTTTTGTCAAGTAATGACAAGATTACGTAGGTGAAACAGAAAAAGAAAACAAAGGTGTTGTGAGCATGAAAATAATGGTTAACAAACCAGTGATAAATGATGACAAACTATTTGTAAAATGAATCAAATAACAAAAGAGGTTTAATAAATCAACAAAACCTGTTCAGACATGCCTTGCATTATCAATAATTATGATCGTTATTTATCTCTTTTACCTTAAGTAATCAATTAGTGTTGTATATGCTGTACAGGATATACACGATCGAGTATCTTTTTGAGTATATCATGTAGGGAGGGGATGAGGGTTGGGTATTTGTAATTGTTGACGTTTTAGGTGGATGGCCGAAGGAAAAAGGAGCTGCGGATTTATAAAAATGGGTCGTATCTTTTCCCACCACCTTCTTCCACCCCTCCCCTTTATACTTACCTCCCATATCTTCGACCCCCGTCCCTAGTTTGTTATTAAGTAGGAGGGGAGGGGGCATGTGCCCCATGTACCACACCCACTCCTGACCAACTTCACTGGAGATTATGACTCCGATTTAATGACGTTTGAAATCAATTCCGGAAAACAGGATCTGCGACAAATAATGCAATCATTGATAGTTAAGACGACGCAAAAAGCAACACCTACTTCCAATTCGCAACGGATAGATGTTTCTAGTCATATACAGGACTAAGTGGATTAAACGGACCACACTGTTTTTAAGTCATTATTATTATTTCCCGAACTTACAATTATCATCTGCTGATTGACGAGGAACTATAATCTGAGGTCATTGCCGTCTACAAACCACTTTCTAAAAAAAAAAGTTTAGTTGAGCGGGAGGCTTTCTATAATAAAAAAGGACATTAAAGCTCGGATTTATTCAACATAACATTTATTGAACGTGCCAGCATCTTTTTTCTTTTTAGAGTAAACTACAGGAATATCTGGAATTACTATTTTATTTTTTAGACCCTTATTTTGGCAATGATAGTATCCAAGATGCATATTCTTACGTTGCTGTCCATCTATATTTTAATCGGATCAATGGCGTATAATGCTAATGGAGGTAAGTTACAATCTAATTATATGAATTATGTTTCCCCTACCACACTGACATTGTGATATCATCTACCACACTGGAATAGTGGTATTGTTTTCCTTTTTTCCTCTTAAACAAAGTATAGCTAATAACATTTGCAACTACACACGGGATCAATGCTCCGCAATTAACACATTTAATTTCATCAAATTTCCGAAAAAAGAATATTGAGATACCAAAGGTAATTTCATATACATAACTTCATACCAATAGTAGTTCGGGTACTTACTTGTTATCTTTTCGGTGAGGAGCCGGGTAGTCGTACAAAAGATTTTTTCGGTACCGTAAAGTAGCATCGTTTCAAAATCCCTCTTGGTCGCTCCAATTTGGAACAGATGCCCCTTGATCCATCCATAACCCCTCCCCAATATATTGTTAAACCTGGTATAGTTGGTATTCGTAAAGCTGAATAACTTTATCTAGGAAAAAGAAAGGTAAAAAGCAAGATGGACACATGTCTATTGATCAGCTTATTGTATAAAGTTCTCACTAAATTCATCTCTCCCATTTTTACCTCTGGCATGTTTACGTTCGTAATGTTTACCTTCAGCATTTTTAACTCTGACATGTTTATGTTCGTAATTTTTACCTCTAGCATTTTCAAATCCGACATTCTTACCTCTGGCAATTTCTGACATGTTTACGTTCTACTTTCAGTTTACCGGAACTGATTTTTTTTTAACGCGATGTCCCTACTTTAAGATAAAAGAAGAACGTTCAGCTACCCCTGAATGGAAGGGGTTGAATATTAATGACAAACCTGTTAAGACATGCTTTGCAACAATTATAAATATTTCACATGCTTCTGCATTAAAGTTAATACACAGTTTTGGTATTGGTCGTGAATTCGGTTCAAAGGAACAAATTGGAAGCATATGCGATTTTACAATATTCAATGATCGTTGTTGCGATTGAAATCGAAATTGTAAATAATAAACTCTTTATGTTGTATAGCTCCCTCTCTAGACTGATATTACTATAGCTTTAAAACATATTTTTTTTATTATTTAACATATTCGGCCAATTTGCTCAATAGTTTTGTTTAATATCTTGAGCCCAAATAAATGATTTGAAATTGATGACGTTAGTTTAATCAAAGAGAGATCGCCTCGCGTCCCCTTGGTTTAATTCATAGCGGCTTTTTTTTTGTTTCATGTAGGGCCATAATTATAGTAATAATAAGAAATTGACAACTCCTAGAAAAAAAACACATTTTTCTCGTCCTTTTTGCCTTCCTCATTTCTCTTTCTCTCCTTTTTCGATTTTTTTAAATTAGTATTTTTTACCACTCGATTTTATTCTTTATTTTTTATTCTTTATTTATTTTTTATTTTTTTTTTTTTGGGGGGGGGAGGGCAGTTGCCATCGTGCCCCCTGTAGCTACGTCACTGGTCTCCAACTTTTTTACATAACCAATTTCAAGAGTTTGAAATACTGCCAGGAAGTAAAATAAGTATAACGGACAAATGAATCATAAATAACTGAGCTAATATGTCATTCTTTGCATTGTTTTTTAAATTTCAGATTGTTACAGGCCAAATTTCACGAACCCGTACGCAATCATTCTAGTTCCTGACCAGCAGACCTACACTTACTATTACCCCATTACAGTCGAATGCTTTGACGGGCATACGTTATTTGGTATACCTGAAACAACATATTGTGGATCCATGATACCCACTTTCTGGGACCCTGATCCATCTGACGGCCTTTGTGAAGGTAATTACAACTTCCATACGAAATAGCATGTTTATTTTACAAGAAAGAAATCTTACTCTTATTTAAGTGACAATTTGTCCAATCAGATTACATTGCTCGTTGCTTTGATTTATTTACCATTACCTTTGCTTGGGAAAGATAATGAACTCCCCAAGTGTTGCGTTATTTATATTGAACTGCCTTTTTTTATGTCATGTGTATATATTTTGTATGTTATTTCATCATTGAACAACTAATTGAAGTGAACTGACTTGAATCGAAGTATGTAACAAGTACTCAGGCGCGTACGCATGATTATTTCAAGGGGGGGGGGTAACATTTTTAAATCGGGCCGAAAATGTCGCATTGACTCAGCCAGCCGCTGAATAACCGGGGGGGGGGGGGGGGGGGGGGGGGTAAGAGGACACATTTTTTTTTTTTTTTTTGGTCTCGAAATTTGAAAATTTAACATTTTGCTCCGTTGGGGGGGGGGGGGGTAAGGTCGCCTTTTTTAGGTCAGCCATTGGTTTCTTTTTTCTTTCTTTAAAAAAAAAAAAAAAAAAACAACCAAAGGGGGGGGGGTTTAGGGGAGTTTGTACACATAAAAATACCAAGGGGGGGGGGGTTTAACCCCCCAAACACCCCCCCTGCGTACGCGCCTGCAAGTACTCCTACCACTACTACTAATAACAGTGGAGTCTTGTACAGCGCTCAAGTGTCTGGCACATTGCAACTCCTGTCGGGTACCCAGTGAGTGTGGCAAATGTATATTAACGTCTTGCAACAGACCAAGGATTTGATCTCGTCTTGCCTGATCACTTATAATGTTATGTGAACAAAGAAAGAAGAGAAATAAGAAAATTAACAACACAATGGCAACCCATATATGAGATCATTATGGTCTCGAAATTTGAAAATTTAACATTTTGCTCCGTTGGGGGGGGGGGGGGGGGGTAAGGTCGCCTTTTTTAGGTCAGCCATTGGTTTCTTTTTTCTTTCTTTTTTTTTACTAAAAAAAAAACAAAAAAACAACCAAAGGGGGGGGGGGTTTAGGGGAGTTTGTACACATAAAAATACCAAGGGGGGGGGGGGGGGTTTAACCCCCCAAACACCCCCCCTGCGTACGCGCCTGCAAGTACTCCTACCACTACTACTAATAACAGTGGAGTCTTGTACAGCGCTCAAGTGTCTGGCACATTGCAACTCCTGTCGGGTACCCAGTGAGTGTGGCAAATGTATATTAACGTCTTGCAACAGACCAAGGATTTGATCTCGTCTTGCCTGATCACTTATAATGTTATGTGAACAAAGAAAGAAGAGAAATAAGAAAATTAACAACACAATGGCAACCCATATATGAGATCATTATGGTCTCGAAATTTGAAAATTTAACATTTTGCTCCGTTGGGGGGGGGGGGGGGTAAGGTCGCCTTTTTTAGGTCAGCCATTGGTTTCTTTTTTCTTTCTTTTTTTTTACTAAAAAAAAAAAAAAAAAACAACCAAAGGGGGGGGGGGTTTAGGGGAGTTTGTACACATAAAAATACCAAGGGGGGGTTTAACCCCCCAAACACCCCCCCCCCCCCCCCCCCTGCGTACGCGCCTGCAAGTACTCCTACCACTACTACTAATAACAGTGGAGTCTTGTACAGCGCTCAAGTGTCTGGCACATTGCAACTCCTGTCGGGTACCCAGTGAGTGTGGCAAATGTATTAACGTCTTGCAACAGACCAAGGATTTGATCTCGTCTTGCCTGATCACTTATAATGTTATGTGAACAAAGAAAGAAGAGAAATAAGAAAATTAACAACACAATGGCAACCCATATATGAGATCATTATACGGGTTATCACGTACGTCTAAAAGTGTCTAAGTCATATAGCAGGTGACCGGTGGCAGAAAGGGATATTCATGATGATAATAATAGTTAGATCAACTATAAAACGCAGTTACTATATATATATATATAGCGATACAAAATACTAACAGTGCTACTTTACAGACACATAAACAGAAACTATTCAAAAGCTTTTTTTAAAAAAGTGCGTTTTCAACATAACTTTGAAGACAGCAATAGATGAGGCATTAAACAAAAATGTCTAGTGCTAGGTTATTACAAAGCTGTAATGGCACAACTGAAAGCGCAGAGGGTCTATTTCTTTGGTGATTATATCAAAATATATATTTCTGATTACAGCTCAATGCAACACAACCGATTTATTGGACAATGATATCGTGGTCATGGTGAATGGTAGTCAACAAACTCTGGTCGATAGTCAAACTACAGCCGATTTTTCATGTAAAGGCCCTGGCCAGTCTACCGGTTCAGCATCAGCCACATGCACGAATGGAACGTTTGATTATTCAGCCGAACCGTCATGTTTAGGTAAGTTAATAAGACTAGGTAATATTTTCGCCGTTGGTGTGACTATAAGCGAGAGGCTAAAATTGCTGTCTGCAAATCAGCTCAAACTTTTCTAAAATTAAAGATATTCCCGGGCTCTGATGGATTAAATGACTAATTCAAGCTAAACTGACTTTAACTGATCGAGACTAATCGATCGTCGTCACCCTAATTAATGAGGATTAGAAACCAAATAAATGAAATGCATTTAAGTCGCAACATGTTCATAATGTCTTTGTAAAAGGGGGAGTCTATTCTGATATTAAAACCGATTAAAAATAAGAAAGTAATGAATATTTGAAGATGCTCTCAACCAAACACAAATTGGCAACTGTGTGACGTATCTTGCGATCTTCCCTCCCATATACTGTGTACTGAAAAACCTCGAAAATTTACATTTTCCCCCCAAAGAATAAGTCATTCATATCTTCTCCCTGAACATAATAATTGCAAATAGTTTTTGTATACATCCCCTGTATGAAACAAATCGATTCCTTCATGTATAACTAAGAAAATGTCATTTTAATGGAATTTTCTGTATGGAGCCGGAGAGGAGCTCGTAAGGTACGTCACAGTTTTGCCAATTTGTGTTTCACCGATGACAAATTCATAACCTTCCTATATTTAATCGGATATCGCTTAGACTTTTATCATTTTGTTTCCCTCAATTTTCTCCTCGTATTATAACGAAATAATGTCAGGGTGGGCTTCTTCTTTAACTTTTGTCCCTTCCTCCTTACTTATGGTTTACAATGTTTGATTTCTGTTTACTGTTCACATTCTTGCGTTTTACTCTGGCAAGTTAAAGACGAACAACTTCAGTATGTCTATCCCGGCCCCCCACTCCGTGTTACCAAAATGTCCGGTAAAGGGGTACTTTTCGTGCGACAAAGTCCGGCCCGAGGATTGTAAAAAAAGGGGTGTATTAACTTTTCACCCGGAGATTTCTTTAAAAAGGGAGTGTTTTTTCTTTTTTCTCTCATCTCTTTGGACTCCTGAGAAAATATTCCGAATTTAGGGGGGTACATTGAGCATTTTTCATGATTTAGGGGGTCTCCAAGGCAGAAAAAGCCCGCGAAAGGGGGGTTCGGAAATGTTGGCAGTCCTCAGATAGGGGGTGCTTTCAAAAAGAGGGAACGAGCATATGCGTACCCTAAATAACACTGAGTGGGGGGGGGGGCGGATGTCTATACCTAAAATGTTTCATCGCTTGTACTTTGCAGCAGAAGTTAATTTTAGCAAGTTTCCGGTACTACGTGTCGATGTTTCTCTTCAGAAGAAAGAAGTCTGGCGCATGATGGACAAAGTAGAATAACTTTCATGTTCGTTGGACACGAGGCGCCAATTTACTGACGTAGGGCAGCGTTAGCGTCTTGCTCGGCTTTTGACGCTCCTATAGGAGTAAACAACGACAAAATAAACTGTACATGCAAACATTGCGTTGAATTACTGGCGCTTTGGGCTGATTGCATTCACATGCTGGATTGACGCAGGCAATGACGCAATCAAAATGATGCCTCGTGTGGAGATTGTACACGGTAAAGTACAGAATGACCGTGGAGTATATTTGTGGTAATAGTGTATATGCGTTGGTCGATTACCTTCTAACCTGTAGCCTCTATTTTTCATCCAAGCATACTGTCCAGTATACCTTGACGAGCTAGGGGTAGGTCTTTACTACGATATTGCCGACGACCCAGTTATGAATGAGACCAACACACTCTACTATAGGGACAAAGATGTAATTACATACAGATGTTCAGATGGATACGAAGGTCCAAAAAACCGCACACCATCTGATGACGGTACGAGCACCTGTAACGACGGGTCGTGGGACCCACCTGGAATCCCAACATGCATGGGTAAGTGACCAAATTCTCATTAACCGAAGAATAACATTCATAATTCCATTTTTGGATGAATGATATCTTCAGTGAGTCTTTATCGTACTTCAATGTTTTCTCAAATGATATATATATATATATATATAATAATACAATATATATACATACACCTTAATTTCCCTGTTGACTTCTGAATTCTCCCACTCCCATAGACTTATAAAAAATGAATCATTAAATGAATGGACTAATTGGGTAGTTGTAGACAAGACCAAACAACTATACACTGATCCACCTTCTCTTAAACACAAAACAACATTCGTATTCTTCCCGGGAAATATATTTTTCTCCCGACACAATAATCTCTTACAAAATGTTCGAATCATATCTGCCAAAATTGACCAACGTGCGTGGACGAAATTGCCTCATATGAATGCCAATGGTCTGGCGGGTTTAATGGATATCATTGTGAAAATGGTAAGTACACCCAAAGTCGTTTATTAGATTGAAGCAATATCTTAGGAAGAGCTCTTCGCCCAAGAGGAGGTTTACTTCAATCATCGGGTCATCGCTTCGGGTCGGGTGGTCGCGTGAACCGACCTCTTATGAAAACATGCACCTTTATTCACGAAATGTCGGGGATAATGTTTGAAAAATAAACCCCTCTCATCTCCACATGGTTTGGTCCAATTAACCCGACACTTTGTAGAATCCTTACGGCAAATCTATGAAAGGTCGCGTCATCTTCCGCTGTCGTTTCATGAAAGTTCGTGTAACGCGACCACCCGACGCGATGACCTGATGATTCGAAGTAAGGCTCCCATAAAGGCTTTTACTACCACATTATCGTGATAGTATTTTGTTCTTAAAATTATTATAGCTTCGAACAAAGGAAATGCTATGAATCTATATTTGTCATAATTCCAAAATCACTTTATTTGTTAGATTTTTTTAATACAATGTATCTATATTTAGTTTTAATAATTGCTTAAATCTTTGTTTTTAACAAAATCGTCACTTCTCAGTATACGATTTTCTGTTATGGTCCTTGGAAAAATGATGTTACACGGTATTATTGATGTTATAAATGATTGAAATTTGCTTCCATTTACATCGGAGATAAGATCAAATGAATGTTATATATATATGTGTATTATTATCATAACACATGTAAGGTGCTTAGAATCATTGAGTAAAGAATGATTAATGTTACACTGGTACTAGCATATTTTCTGGCAACATTCTTCATCAAAGACGAAAGCTAGAAGAAGAAGACAAAAAAAGATTACGACTGAGAAGGAGAACATTGATAATAATGATGTTGTTTTCTCTTTTCATTGTACGAGGCATTTTATTACTTTATATCATTTGAACAAAATTGCATATAGAGTTTGATTATAATGTATATACCAAATAAACAAACTGATAAAATAAAATAGGGGAGACAAACAAATAATCGGAAGGGAAAGATCAAGGCATGAATATAAATAAGTTAAAGGCTTATTAGACACATCCACTTGATATTACTTTTTACTTTTTTTCTAGGTTTCTGTATTGCCAATTGACATAAAACATAAAATCGTTTTGGAAGTCATCCAAATTGAATGACTATTGAAGGATTTACCTCTAAACTGATTGGGCATATACACCTTATAAATTGCAAGCTTGATAATAATGATAATACTCCAAATAACAACAATAATAATAACAATGATAGTGGTGACAATAATAACTAAAAAAATAAGACTAAGAAGATAATCATTAGAAGAAGAAAAAACCAAAACAACAACAACAATAACAAGAACAAGAATATTAATAAGAAGATCGGGTTTAATCACGAAGTATGTGCATATTTGTTTCTTCCAGCCGGGCTTGCAGGTAGGAGGGGGTGGGGGGAGGGGGGAGGGGGGGGGGGGGGGTCTAATGCCCCTTTGAATCCGCCAAAGTTTTTGTAATGCATTTTCATGTTTCGAAATTTGATCTGTGCTGCATCAATTATGTCGATAGATTGGGTACTAGCATATTATCAAACAAAGCCATCTATACACAGATTTAGGCCAACTCTGTTCGAACTGGGCACACTATGGTGAATACTGCTTTGTTGGGCGCGAACGAAACGAAAGAATAGACGCCAAGTTGTGACCAAACTGAAGCCTAGTTGTCCAAACTCTGTGTTTAGATAGCTTTGCTATCTACGAGTTATCATGGTCAACGAAGACAATTTTTTAATTCGTACACACAGAAATGGGAGGCTACGGACCATATTATTCCAAAAATTATATGCTCTATCCTTTCCTAAATTCTGATACAAATGATATTTAGAGTAAGCATGGAATAAATCGCTGGCGTATAGTCAAATGTTAATATCATATCAAGACTAAATGCCGATTTCAATGCCGATTCATTGAGCATTGATCAGGTAGTTTATCATTAATTATCTTACCATACCTAAGTCATATTCATTTCTCATGTTATGAGGGTCTATTGGGTAGAAACATTACCCCCCAAAAAAAATCACTTAATATTTTTTTATGTTTAATCAAATAATGATAAGAATAATAATAGCTCGTTCTTATAGAGCGCTTTTCAGGACCGCAGACCCTCTTCGTTAAAGCGCTTTACCGGTATATATTTTTACCCCGGTAATCGGATACAGTGTTACCCACAAACAATGTATGCACATTTTCAACTTCCTGGGGAGCATTCCAGCCAGGCGTCATTTTTACAAGCACACATGCTAATATAAGCACATTAGCTTCGCATCCTACCATGTACTCATTTAACACCTGGGTGGAGAGTGGCAAATGTAGATCAAAATCTTACCAAAGGACATTAATGCCGCTGCGGGACTTGAACCACATTTCTAATCTTGAATAAGTAAACAAATATAATTTGTGTCAGTCGGATTTTTTACATTTTATTGCGCTACTGATATTACTAATATGTTAATGCCTATATGTTTTCCCTTTGGTCTCAGCTAGCTCTGTCTTTATACCATTTGTATAAACAATAATTGGGGGCAAAACTCATGATGGTAGAATCACTTAAATTCATGTCCAAAATATGAGGAATACTAGCATTTTTAATAGTTTAATAAGTAGTACTGAATTATCATGAATGACAATTAATTATTATTCTTTTAATGTAACCTGCTCGCTTTCACAGTAATAGGTGCTACAACAGAAAGGACGACAGGTATCACGGTATCACCAGGATCAACGTCCGAACCTGTTCTAACGACTGATGATCTAGACGTGACAACGATGGAACTAACGACACCTCCGACGTTACCAGAGACAGAAAAACCGCCTATTACTCCATGTAAGTCATGCACATAATACCGCGCTGAACATCATGGTAATCCATTGTCCTATAGGGACCTTTCTTACGACAGTTTGTATGTATACAATTAAATTATCAACATACCCTCAACCCCCACAAAATACAAGAAAACAGTATTACATAGCAAGAGGTTTAGGTAAAGTGTTTCGTCCAGAGTTTAAGTTAAGAGTTTAAGTTACTGTAGGATATGGAGTACAGACCCATTGTTGCCAGAGTATTATGTTGTATGACCGTAACAACTCGTAATATTCTCTCTTCGTAGTGCCGTGCGGAGGGGAATGTAGAGCAACCCAGGTGTGTAATGCAGAGAACAACTGCGAATGTAGACCATACTACTACGAAGATGAAGAGGACCCAGAAAACCCGTGCAAAGGTACAGTACTATTCGTGAATTCAGGTAGTGTCGGGAGATGAGGGTACGTGCCCCCTCCCCACCCCTCAGCCCAGGCCAAAAGAGGACAAAGAGCAAGACAATAATTAAGAATCATATGCTGATGTCCTTTTGTTTCTTTCTCCCTGTCCCCCTTTATGTTTCGCTTGTCACATAATTGTTTGGACGTGTGCTTCCCCATCCCTCGGCCAGATGATCTTGATTTGCCACTGACTATTAACCCTTTACTAGCTTTCGTCAATTGATGTGTTCAAACACTGAACTGCCAAAGTCAACTTTTGTCACACTTAAAGTAACCAAACAATGTGACACTCTAGAGTGGAATCAAGAATAAGAGGCAGGTCCCGAAATACCATAACCATTTAATCTTAATTATTAATAAAAATAAATATTTCGATAAATGCAAGAGAAAGAGTGTGTTCTTCTCCATATCTGCTAAATGGAGTACAAAATCACGTATAACAGTTTTCCTCCTAAAATTATAACAATTTTTATCTTTTGCCTCTTAAATTTGTTAAAATATCAGATATTTCTTGATAACCCCTAAAACGGTACTGTCTAAAGTCCTTTGTAAACTTGTACAGACGTTCAACTATACTTTGATATGGATTGGACCAGAAAGGCATTTAATAATAAACGTAATAATATAACATATATTATCGTTAAAATATTATGATCATACATTTTGTAATAAACTATGATAATAATTATAGTAATGAGTATTTATCAACAAAATATTATTATGATTATTATCATGATTATTATTATTAATATTATAACCTTTTCTTTTCCAGAACCGGAGAGTTTTGATGTGACCATTACAATCACTGAAGTCAACAGCACAAACGCAGTATACAACGTTGAATTGGAAGATCCATCAAGTCCGGAATTTAAAAAGCTTGAAATTGATGTTTGTGAACCGGTAATTATTGATTTGTCATCACTTTACAAGCACCATACCCTGCCCCACTTTAAATGAAAAAAAGAATGTGATCATAACACAGGAATATTCAAGCAATTTCTACATTTCTAAAACCTGTAATTGCAGAAAAGTTCATTTATAGTGTTAGGTTTGGAAAAATAATGCTCAAAAGCGTTTTTGAAAGTTCAATTTAAAAGAAGATCCAGAAGGCAGAAAAATAAGATAAACAGAATGGCAAAAGTTTGAAAAAAATTGGACCAATAATGAGAAAGTTATGAATTCTTGAGCAATGAGATCACTATGTCTATGTGAATCTCAATTTTGCAGTTTGGCCAGCGGATTGTGACGTAGTCGTGGATAACTGTCCTGTTTGTTGTGCACGAAAATATCTATAATTTTCTTTTTTCTCCCAAGTGCCTTCCCCCTTGGGGCACTACTAAAAACATATTGTGGATAGCTATTATCACAGGTCCTCTAAAGAAAATATTCACTCCTGAGTCATATGTTTCCAAAAATTGAAATTGAAGTCATTTTGTGTGTTGGAACAAATGTGAAAGAGACATAACCGATTCATTTCATTAGAAGAGCCAACTTTCAAAAAAATCATAACTTTCGAAATTTTTGTCCGATTCCATTCAAGTTTTCACAAGTCTACTTCTCTGACTTATGTGCTTTCCTCTTGAGTTTACCTACTATCAAAGTTATATTTCTTTAAACCATCAATCAACTTGTTTGATGCTATCTATGCCCCTCCTGTAAGTTTATATACGTATTTCAGGGAACACAACATAATATCAAGTAGTAAATTGGGCTTAATTCGTTCCATCGGGTCATTGCATCGCGTCGGATTGTTGGGCTACACCAACTTTTGTGAAAGCATACCGTCATATTAAAGAAAAGTCGGCTACTTCACGTTGTTGGGTTACAAGATATTTTGTGAAAACAAGCCCATACAATCAGACAATGAAGAAAGGTCGATTGCTAGACTTTTTACGAACTCTTGTGATCATTCATTTTGTATTAAAAAAAAATTGTTTATTTAAACCTGGACCCAGCACTTTGGCGATAAGAGGGGTGTATTTCACAAACTTTACACCTGACCCTTCGGGAATTAGGGCTTGATTATTCACGAAAGTTCGTGT
The DNA here is from genome assembly GCA_035222895.1 of Strongylocentrotus droebachiensis. Classification (NCBI taxonomy): domain Eukaryota; kingdom Metazoa; phylum Echinodermata; class Echinoidea; order Camarodonta; family Strongylocentrotidae; genus Strongylocentrotus; species Strongylocentrotus droebachiensis. The sequence goes on from JAVYIG010003327.1 coordinate 74,963, forward strand.
ATTAACCTGAAGACGCGAATCCCGATGGAACGTAGTAAGCCAGCAAATTGTGTACATGCAATTACGGACATGAGATATATATATTTATAGAAGCAATATTCGACACACTTATTTTGAATACGGTATAGCTACACAAAACCCCTAACATCCAGGGCAAAACAATTGTCGGTGATTAATACACTTTAAATATCCAGCTTAATGACATGAGTCACTTTAAATATTAACACAAAAAGAGTTAAAATTTCCCAATTCATTAAGGAACCGGTAAGCTTTTTTCCCCAACCAACTCTTGGGTAGTACACTGCCCTACAAATGTGAATTTTAGAACATTTGAAGTAAATGATGATCGTCATGGGGTAAAACATAATCCAAGCTAGGCCAGGCGCGGATCCAGGATTTCTTAGGGGGGGGGGCCCAAATTTGAAATTATGCGAGCCAAACATTGGTACGTAACGGTGACCAACAGTGACGTAATGCGGGGGGGGGGGGTCGATGCAGGGAGGGGCGAGTTTCCCCCTCCCTCCTCCGCGAAACGCGAAAGCTTTGACGTTTCATTAAATTATTAGAGAAAGAAGACGTTTCGTTGTACCGTTCTCGAAAAAAATTATCTTCTGAAATTAGTTTTTCCTCATCCGCGCAAAGCGCGGAAAATTTTACGATTTATTAAATTATTAGAGAAAGAAGATGTTTCGTTGTAGAGTTCTCGAAATAATCCTCGTCTGAATTTAGATTCTCCCCCCCTCCCGCGCGAAGCGCCGAAGCTTTTACGTGTCATTAAATCATTAGAGAAAGAAGACGATTCGTTGTACCGTTCTCGACTCCTAATCCTTGTCTAAATTCAGTCCCCCCCCACCTCCCCCCACCCCTCCCCTCCTGCGCGAAGCGCGGAAGCTTTGACGTTTCATTAAACTTTTAAAGAAAGAAGACGATTCATTGTAACGTTCTCGACTCCTAATCCTCGTATGAATTTAGTTCCCCCCCCCCCTCCCGCGCGAAGCGCGGAAGCTTTTAAGTTTCATATGATTATGAGAGAAAGAAGACGAATGGCTATACAGTTCTCAGACTCTTAATCCTCGTCTGAAATCACGTTCCACCCTTCTGCGCGAAGCGCGAAAGCTTTTAATTTTCATTAAATCATTAGAGAAAGAAGACAATTCTTTGTACCTTTCTCGACTCTTAATTCTTTTCTAAATTCAGTCCCACACCCCCCCACCCCCTCCTGCGTGAAGCTTTGACGTTTCATTAATTTATTGGAGAAAGAAGACGATTCGTTGTACCGTTCTCGACTCTTAAATCTTGTGTAAATTTGGTCCCACCTCCCTCCCCCCCTCCTGCGCGAAGCGCGGAAGCTTTGACGTTTCATTAAATTATTAGAGAAAGAAGACGATTCGTTGTACCGTTCTCGACTCTTAATCCTCGTCTGGATTCAGATTCCCCCTTCCGCGCAAAGCGCGGAAGCTTCTACGTTTCATTAAATAATTAGAGAAACAAGACAATTCATTGTACAGTTCTCGACTTTTAATCCTCGTCTGAGTTCAGTTTCCCCCCTCCCGCGCGAAGCACGGAAGCTTTTACGTTTTATTAAATTATTAGAGAAAGAAGACGATGCGTTGTACCGTTCTCCACTCTTAATCTTTGTCTGAATTTTAAAGATGTTCTTCGTCTGCTCCTTTTTCTTTCTACGTCCTCTTCATTTTCTCTCCTTTTTTGTTTAGAGGGGGGGGGTAGTGATTGTTTGGGAGCCGCCCCTACTGCCCCCCTGGCTACGCGCCTGCGGTCAGATTAACACATTTTGATACCTTATCCGACCCCGGAAGCTCAGACAATTAAGGCAATAAATTACGGTCAGATAAGCATTCCGGGGACCGCCTTAGGGCCCCTGGTGGGGTCGAGGCTGTGGAGCCCCCGGAAGCTCAGGGTTTTTAGGCGTTTAATTACTGTCAGATGAGCATTTTTTTATAATCCTTATTTTTTTGTTACACTGGCAGGACACTTAGGCGTGGGGTCAAGGGGGCAAAGCCCCCCAAAATCAGGGGTTTTAGGCATTAAATTACCGTCAGCTGAGCATTTAAGGGCCCGCCTTAGGGCCCAAGGTTGAATCCAGGGGGCAGAGCCCCTGGAAGCTCAGGGGTTTTAGGCGTTTATTTACGGTCAGATGAGCATTTTGTTATAATCCTTATTATTTAGTGACACTGGCAGGACACTATTTGGCGTGGGGTCCAGGGGGCGGAGCCTCCCAATTTTTTGTAAGGGGTTTTAGGCATTAAATAAACGTCAGATGAGCATGGAAGGGCCCACCTTAGGGCCCTAGGTGGAATTCAGGGGGCAGAGCCCCCGGAAGCTTTGGAGTTTTAGGCATTTATTTAATCACGGTCAGATGATCATATTTTGATGCCTCATTATTTTGTTGACACTGGCAGTTAACTATTCTTTCTTTCTTGCTCCATTTCTTTCTTATTTCTCTTTTATATACTTTTTGTTAAAGTGTGGGGGGGGGGGGGGCTCGAGGCTCCCGATTCCCGCCGTTTCTCGGGCCCTGACATGTAGGAATCTCAAAAATCATATTTCTTGCCTGGCTGTAAATTTAGGAATTTGTCATTTTCCAACAAACGCTTAAAAAAGTATAATTTACTAAAAAGTGAGGAAAAATCTCGGAAATTATGTAATTTCAGCATTATTTGTAATCCACAATTATGAAATTAGAAATAAAAACACGTTTGAATTTGATTCCCCCCCATCAGTACGCCAGTATCTCCTCGTTTCCTTATTTCTTTCCCTTTCCTTCTTTTTTTTTTTATTCGGGGGGGGGGGGGGGGGCAACAGCTTGGGAGGCAAGGCCTTTTCGACCCCCCCCCCCTGATCTCCTTCTTCCCCTTTTTCTTTTCTTCTTCCTCTTCTTTCTTTCCCTTTCTCTCCTCTTTCCCTTTTCCTTCTTTCCTTTCTTCTCTCTTTTTTTGTTTTTTGTTTTTTTGCCGGGGGGGGGGGGGGGGCCAAGGCCCGCTCGGCCCCCCCCCCTGGATCCGCGCCTGAGCTAGGCTATAATATTGCCCAAGTTGCGATTTTTACTCATTGTTTCTTCTTTCATTGAAGAGGACCACACAAGGCTAGTGATTTCTTGAATTATTTTAGAGTAAATTATCGTCAGTAAAACAATTAACCCACGATTGATATGTACATTTTCTATTTTCTATTTAGTTTGAAGAAATATACAAAAATGTTACGGAGTACAAAGACTGTCGTGTACTTGAATTCAGTAACGGCAGCATAATTGTAAACTACGTATTGACGTTTGCTGAAAACTCAACACAAAGTGCGTCGACTGTCAATAATACAGTGCAGCAAGAACTTCAGAATCCCAACGGTTCGTTTACCGGAGCCTATGAATTTGATGATTCGTCCCTCGTTGTTGCACGTAAGACTTCTTTCCTTGTCTTTGATAGGTTCATTCTACTGCGGCTTTTTGAAAGTGAATCACAGCGAGCAATATCTATGAGTCAAAATGTGCCAGTTGCCACAACATTAAGCAACAACCCTGAGCCCCCACCCCCCCCCCCCAAAAAAAAAAAAAGAAGATAAATGTGCTAAAACCATGCCGGATAGTGTATCATCATAAGAATGTAGGCCTAGTGGTGTTTCACACAAAGAAGATCACCGTCGCTTATGCTATGGTCACATAAACCAAAAGTAGCCTGCTCGGCGGCCGAGCGGCGAGTTTTTAACCAATTCTGCCCGGCGGCTGCTCGGCCACCGAGCGGCGGCCGCCCAGGCACCGCTCGTTTTTAGAGCATCGCTCGTTCACCACTGAAGTTTAAGCGCGGAGTTAAAATTTGGGCGGCGCCTGCTCACTTTTCACTCGCCGCGCAAAATACGCTCTTTGCCTGGGCGGTCGCCGCCCGGGCACCGACCTAATTGCTGGGCGATGCCTAAATTCCAGCAGCGACCGAGCAGCCTACTGATCGGTCGGTCGCTGCTCAGATTTGTGACCATAGCTTAAGTTATTATTAATATTCACCATCACGGCTACATGTTGTTTTCCTAAACTTGTAATTCCGAAGATTCGTTTCTCCCGAAGGTTTGTAATTCTAAAGCTTCGTTTTCCGAAGGCTCACAGTTCCGAAGGTTGATGATTACGAAAATGAAAAATAGTTCATGATTCAAGAAATGAAATGGGGTTCAAAATTCCAAAAATGAAATAGTTTTCATTTTCCTTAAATGAAGAATGGTTCATAATCTCTGAATGAAAAAGGCTTCATGATAACGAACTTCAAGGTTCGTAATTCCGAAAATGAAATTCCGTTTATAGAATTACAATACTTCGTAATATTGAACCCAAATCCATTTTCAGACTTATGAACCTTCGGCATAATAAACCTTCGGAAAAAACAAACCTTGGGAAAATCTTGAGTATCCCCCATCCTTATTCATCACTTGTATTCTTATCGTATTGAATTTCCTGTCTATCCAGCTTTGGACGAATGCATTAAAAAGATTGATGATTGCGACCCTGATAATGCAATCTGCACAGACCAAGGAGCAGATGGATACACTTGCGAGTGTCGTGAAGGATTTGATGATGTCGGAATTCCCAAATCATTGCCGGGACGAGAATGCATGAAATGTTAGTATTTGGGAATGATAATGCTAATACTAATAATGCCAATAATGCTAATGCTAATGCTAATAATAATAAAGCTAATAATGCTTATGCTAATAATAATAATGATGATAATAATTATAATGATAAAAATATAGATAGCGTTAATAATATGACTTTTTTGTTTTAACCCAGAGGAACCTCATCATTCGTTATACTTTTCTTCCTGAGGGCCCTACATATCATTACCCCGGCTTTAGCCCAACTACCATGAAAAGGCGCCCAAGCATTCAAATAACTTGTTCCTATCCTATCGGAGACCCATTTACTACCCCTGGGTGGATAGTGGCAAGTGTAAATTTATACATTGCCAAAGAACATTAGTGCCGCAGTGGGACGTAATATTGTTTGGAAAATTCTTAAGTATACTTATCCCGTACATTACCTACACTCCAAAAATGAGCCCTACTGTAGCTTAACTCGCACAAAATGTTAAGGAAAATTGCGTATCTGATAGTTAACGAGTTAAATATTTTATGATACATGTGTACTTTATAACCATTAAACACAACAATAACTGCGAGCCATTTGTTACCTTAAATATCTTGTCTTCCTCTCCTCTCCCTCTCCACCTCCTCCTCGTACTTCTTCTTCTTAGTAGTAGTAATATTAGAAGGCATATATTTAATAACCACTGTAGTATAGTGGTAAATGAAGTGGCATCATATACATATTAGACTCTTAAATAACTGTTCTTCCACGATTGATAGTCATAAACTTAAAATATAATTTCGAATATATATTTTTTCATCGTTGTAGCGACCGAACCCCAACCAACCGAACCCCACCCGACCGAGCCCCAACCTACTAATCCCCGAACTACTGCGGAGCCAGAGGAACCAGGCGTAGGTGTGTATCCTAATATTTTTTAAAATCTTTTTAGAAGAAAAAGAGTAAAATTCCTGATTTAAAATAAATGTATAATATTATGCCTAAGCAAAAGCGGACCCGGGATTCATATAAAAAGGGGTCCGATCCCCATCAAAAATCCTGGTAATAATTATAAAAAAAAGAAAAACAAATGGGTAGGGCAATTTCTAAAACTCACTGAAAAAATTAAGAAATAGAGAATCAAATTGGAGAAAAATAAATAAAAAGGGGTTTCGGAACCTTATTGAATCAAATTGAATTGATTTTTTTTTCTTCAGCAACATACAAATCAAATTACATTTCAGCAATATAACATAATTATATGAAATATAACAAGTTTTCTGAATATGTATACAATGTAAAAATAATAAATGATGACATTAGAGCAAAATTTAGTTAATAACACAAAGCCAATAATAATTGTTCATTTAGGAGGAGAGAGAAAGAAAGAGAGGGAGAAAGAGAGGGAGCGCAGGAGGAGGAGCAATATGAGGAGCGGGAGATGTAGATAATGAGAAAAAAAAGAGAGAATGAGAGTAACATTACTTCTTGTAATCCCCCTTCAGAGCCTTGGAAGATAGCAGTTGGCGTAACGGTGCCAATTATTGCAATCATCATTGTGGGGTTGACGTGTTGGCAGTACCGACGTCTACACCGGACGTCGATGTCGGTGGTGACCAAATCGCAGACGATTCAGTATAGCGACGACACAAGTGGTTCTTCGTATCCTGAAGCCATCAAGCCTGGAAGTATGACGATCATGAATGACTGTGACACGGTGCAGGAGGTAAGGGTGAAACAATTCTCGATGACTTTTAAAAATCATAACCCTTCCAGGCCAGGAATGGGTACCATTAACAATAATATTTTTCTTTAATTGCTAGATTTTCCTGAAAAATGTAATGTCTCTGTAAACAATAATAACTTTGAACCTCTCGATGTGTTTCTATTTTCAGGATCCTTATTTTTCTTTTTAAATTCCTGGCATGAAACACATAATGGTCATGCTTTAAAAATGGTCACGATAAGTGCAAAATAAAATTGGCACTGTCTATTCATGCATATATTATATTTTCGGGCTCTGAATTGAACATTACTGTGCCAAACCACATCATGTGGAATGATTGTCTCGAAAAAGATTAAATAAATAGTTACTTATTAAAAGGGGTATATTGATATTTGGTAAAGGCTCTTTACCCTCACATGTGGCTCCTCAGGTTAGATTCGTATTGAATGGTCGTTTGTGTATCCCGGCCTGAAACGACAAGGTGTTTTGTCCATATTTCCCCTTCTCGATCCAGGTGTATTAAAGATACTATGTCCCTTTTGCAGCCAACATAAAATTCTTTAGAACTTTGCAGGAATTACGAATATGTCATGTATGTCCTATCTGTGAAATTTAAACGTTAGCAGTATCTTAATATTCAAATTATGCAAGGAAACCTGTTTACTTGCTAGACTTCACTGTCAGACACTATTGAGTGACTGACTGGCCTTTTCTCCTTTGGTAATAACATACATAACATGAGCAGTAAAGGGTACATGAGCATTCGTCTACATCAATAGCCCGCTTCTTGTAATGGCTAAAATTAAACTGATTCAACCTTTGCGCAGCATGAAATGTACGATCATTCGGTACAATGGTCTGAAAATCAGACTATTACGTCGATTCGACAACTAATAGTCGTTATTTTCCCACTTAAGGACATTTTCAAGCCCCCCCCCCCTTTTTTAGGGAAGTTCTAAATCAGTATTATCTTTCAAAAGGCGTTGGAATTCAACCTTTTCATTATTTTCCCACTTAAGGACATTTTCAAGCCCCCCTTTTTTTAGGGAAGTTCTAAATCAGTATTATCTTTCAAAAGGCGTTGGAATTCAACCTTTTCATTTTTTGGCCCGCATATGGGACATAGTATGTTTAAATCATGTAAATGATCACCTATCAATCATGGTGAGTTAAAGGATGCAGGGCCTGCTAGAAGAGCGAAAATAATTACATGTGGCTATCCCGATCATATTGGACTGAATTATCATAAACTTATTAGTCTTTTAAAAACAAGCACTCAAAATGTATCAGATGATGTGTTTATTCTTTCTGTGCTTATTTTTTTTATTTATTTATTTATTTATTTATTTATTTATTTTTTTTTGGGGGGGGGGGGAGGGGTGATGACTGATCAACTTTGAATCAAGGCACAAGTACATCATTCCATGTTTGCAGTAACAGTGTTCATCATACCATCATAATTTTTTCACCCGTAGGTGGTTCTACCTTTGGATGATATTCCTCTTAAGGAAGAATCCAACTTCGTGTCGGACAAGGACTAGGGACCAACGCAAATACTCCAAATGGTCTACTTCCCCAACGACTACGCCGGGTCGGCATCGTACGACAAACGACCCGCTAGGAAGCATCAATGTATACATCATCAAGTTAAAAGCCGATACAATTCCAGATCGAAGTGATCCCTCAAACCGACTCCTAAAAGAGTGGATTTCCACTCCTCTACATTTGCCGAGTACTTTTCAGCTGTGTGATGATAGTTTTTCTATACTTGCAATGTATTAATGTATCATGTTTCTATAAAATGAGCTCGCATATCGTAACATAACTCTGTTCTTTGCCAATATATGTATATAACTGTAATTAGGAGATATCGTTGGATCTTTTATTATTATATTTACTGAAGATTTGTGAGCTATAAGAAAAAAGATTAAAAAAGGAACCTGCGTTGCATCTTTTTAAGCGGTATTGGGTCATATAAACCCCGTTCAGTTATTGATTTAAATACAGTTTTATTTAATGTAGGATTCTGGCATTGTTGAATCACTGAGTTTTTCCGGCTTCACACATGAATACCCTTTTTCTTTTTAAACAGCGCCTTCCTTTTGAATTGTCGATACAACACGATCACAATGACTTTCGATAAATCAACTCATGGACATTATCTGTACATTATATCCCATATGAAGGTTGTTCGAATAAAGTTTTCTTAACATAATACAGTAGGATTGGACATAGTTATTGAAATTTCATTGGGTTTATTTCTTGAAGGTTATCTAAAACGTACCTACTTGAAAGACTGACATATTTTTTCTTTGCATCTTAGTTATTTCTTATTCCTAAATGCTTTTTGACCACTAAGGACCTACTCATCAGTGTGTTTGCTGTGAATGTGTGTGTGCGTGTGCGTGTACGTGTGTGTGAGAGTATTTGTATGTTCTATAAACTGTAGCTTAGTATTTCCATCCATTGTATAATAATACGAAACATTATTTTTACTGTAAATGTATGTATTTTGTTGACAAGAGGGCCCCGCCTACAAGCTTAGCTTCTAAAGGGGTCCTAAAACTATTCAGTTTATGATGTAATCAAGTTAGAATATATTGATTTTCTGATTGAGCTACTATTACCAGTCTCTTTTTGTACGTAAAGATTATATCATGTTTTGTGTGGTTTTGAATAAAATGAACTGAACTTAAAGTCCTTACGATCATATCATATGAACCGATATTGTTTTAAAAGATATTTAAGAGGAGATAATAATTAAAAGCCGGTGTGACCGTGGAATTTTTTGAATTATTTACAAACGAAAATCTTTGTTCACATGTTATCAATGTGTCATAAATTTCGTGTGTATTGGTTAAAAGTCATTGATTTGGATAGTTTCATGAATTTATGTATTTGTCATGAAAAAAGGTGGCTCTATGAATAAAATATAAAATCATTCTCAATGATATATAAATGTATGTATATCATAATAACGAGTTATTATTTGGTCAAGGCGTAACCCTTGACCAAAGTCTAAGTTGGACACCACACATATTGAATGTGACTAATAAGATTAATCGGGCTATTGCATGCACTAGAAGGATTAAGAGTTATTTAAACCAAAACCTACTGAAACATCTTTATTACTCCCTCATTCTTCCACATATAGATTACTGTGCAGTTCTTTGGGGCAAGTGCAAAAAGAAAGATTTACTCAACTTACAGAGGACGCAGAACAGATATGCAAGATTAGTCCTTAATGCAGACTATCTAACCCCAAAAGACACCCTTTTAAGCACTCTTTAATGGCAAAGTGTTGAAAATAGAATCAACTACCACTACTGCATTTTCGTCTACAAAATACTCAATAATCTAGCCCCTTATTATTTAGAACCTTTTGCTTGCAAACGTACAGTTTACTATGTTACTCGTCATTCTACCTTAAATCCCTTATTTATCCTGAAACCCAAGACTGAGTTTAAGAAACGATCTTTTTCTTTCATCGCTCCAAGCCTCTACAACAATCTACCGACTCATATTCGCACGGCAACTTCACTCCAAATGTTCAAAAACCAAATTAAATCAATATTTGTATAGGTATTTTGTATTGTATCAATAATATCTTAATGGTTAATATTTCAGGCATTATGTTCATTTTGATCTAGTTTTTAAGTTGTTTTAGTTCTCTTATGGTATGTTGTTTATATAATGTCTTTGTTTTCTACAATGTATTCTATTTTTTGTAAATCTTTGTATGTACAGGGCTCTTTTGTAAAGCAGGCCTCTGGCACTGAAAAGACTACCCTGTTTTTAAATAAAACTGAATAGTTATAAGTTAACCTTTTTTGGCAAACGACGCTGGATATACTCAATTATGTTTTATTTTCACACAGAAAAGGAAGGGCTACCCCATCTACGTTAAAACATGATTATGTTGTCTACCAGATAACATGTTGCCTTTGGAATCGGCGTGTGTCAGTTTGGCGGAGTGATCAAGCGACGAGAAGGCCCACTCTTCTCCTTTGAACAACCGGTACCAGCTACCCCATCTACGTTAAAACATGATTATGTTAACTCCCATATAACCTGTTGCCTTTGAAATGCTTTTACAGGAATTATTATATTTCTCTATTTTAAGATATCATTTAATGAAGTGAATTATGATTGGGATGGGTAATTGCGCATTCAGGATTTTTTCCTGACTAAAAGAAAATATTTCAGTCAATTCGTGAGATATGAAATGCTGAAAAGTAAGAGTATGTAAAAGAGAGAAACAGAAGAGATAAAGAAAGATAGGGAGGGAGGGAGAGAAAGAGACAGAGACAGAGAGGCAGAGACAGACAGAGAGAGAGAGAGAGGGAGAGAGGGGGTGAAGGAGGTGGTCGCAAATTAAAGGCATTACGAACTGTTTTCCTAGTATGCAATATTAAAACTTCATATGTTTCGTATTTGACAGAAATTGGTGGGGCCTATTTATTTGGCAACAGATAAGATCATAGCAACATACAATATTATCTTTATTTACCCAGGTTGGTGTCATCAGTGATTAAAACCGCTCCCACTGAGGGCCTGGCAATCACAGTGTTTGCCCAGTAAAGTTTGTTTAACATACTCTTATAACTAATTATGGTTCAGTAAACATTCCCTATTTATAGCCATTTGGTCACAATGTATGATGTTTTTTCCTCTTTTCAAGCCTCGTACATTTCATTGGATGGTCAATTGGCCTCCATACCATATCGTTGATTACCTTTCATCAAAAATGTGTTTGACTGAACACCTGTCATAAGATTTACTTTTTATGTCATTAAAGTACTATTTTATTTTTATGTGGAGGGCAGTGGCAATCATGGGGAAAATATTATAAACAACAATTTCAGCAGAAACAAAACTTTAACAAAAAGGAATATGGTTAAAAACAAACAAACAAACAATAGTAGGCAGGAAAATAAACACCTAAAGAAATCTATGACCTAGAGATCGCAAGCCTTCACTGAATGTGATTTCCAGCAAATACACAATACGCACACACAAACACACACACCACATACGCGCACACTCACACGCACACACGCGCACCCACACACCCCGCTCTACATCCACACTCACATTGACTTTTCATCCCAACGCTCTTAATAATGCAGACGAGTAGCAATACAATTGTTAAAAGGACTCACATTTAGGGATAAGGGATAACTTCCTTTGGAGTTGGAACCGCTCAAGTCATAGTGGAATCCACTCCAAGCATTGGCTGCATGACTCATTTTCAGAGTGTATTCCACTACTTTTGAGGATCGATTTACACTCCAATCGAGAGTTCAAAATATACCTGTGCCTGTGTATGAGGTCTGCAGCACCATCATTGTATATATATTTTTTGCCTGTCCAAATACAATATCTTGCATTAGAAAATTCCCGTCGTGAGACGATCGCATAAAACATTGAAGAAATCAGCTTGCGAGCAATTTAAATGCCTTATTCGTAGAATTGTGGGCATATTACGTAATGACATGCAATATTTGCTCTTTCTACAGGTCAAGTACGAGACTCTAAAAATTACCCTAGGATGAGAGTTTTGAGGTCGTGGCCTTCTGTACCACATGTCCTGAATTAAGAACAACTGTAAAATGTATTTGTTTTTACTTAAACGCCATTATTTTCACGAAAGCCAACGCGACGGATTAAGGCGAGGGAAAGGGAAAGTAATTTTGTCTTCGTCGTTCGGGCAAAGATCTGATTTTTGACAAAATTTGTGATATCAGGTTTCATACGAAGATGGGAGTGCACGTGCGAAACACAATACGGAGAATGGAGTAATTACAAACTTAATTGTTGCACGTCACTTTTCCATCCTTCATGCAATATTAGAAGGGAAGAGTAATGAGCAATAATGAGATCTTACAGTGGGTCAACATAACCCCCCCCCCCCCTCCTCCACCAAAAAATGAAACAAAGAGAGAGAGAAAGATATTTTAAAAAAAAAGGAAAGAGAGAGAGAGAGAGAGAGAGGAAGCGAGAGAGAGAGAGAGAGCGAGAGAGCGAGAAGATGGAGGGGAGAGAGATGTGTAGATATAGAAGAGAGGAAGGCTAACGAAATATTAATGGAGGGAAAGACTGACTGGGATTCGGTAACATTGTTGAAGGTTTATGACAAAACTGCGTAATTATTGTATGAAATGTTACTTATTATATTCCTTCTACTGCACTAACCCTCTAACATGCAAAAATTCCTGAAAAGAATTCTTAAACCACAAGGATATTATTGGTTTTCTTTGAAAGCGTCACTGTGCAACACCCTCTAACAGTAAATTTTCATAACCATTTTTGAATTTTCGCTACCGATTTTTATTTTCTTCATGAAAATAAGACATAACACAATATTTTAAATATATTTCAAAACTGAAATGTCTGGAAAGGTATATAGAGCCAATTGATTGCTTTCTGACGATTTACATTCACGTAAAATGTAATTTAGTTTGGAGAATTAAGGAATCGATTTGATCAGTCTTCCTCAATTGTTATCATTAATAATGGTCCGTTTTCACTTTCAGATTATCTTTAACTGTACATCTAACATTGAAATCACTACCTTAGCACCATTTTCTCTTATCTGAACAATTTTACCAAGTCCGGCCTGTCTATGCAATTAAATTCAGTTAACCTACATTTAATATTTTCACTTGATATTAATCATGGTCACTTAAATTAAAGTCTGAATTTTGATACTTAAATGTTATTCGCTATTAAAGGTCGTTTTCTACATTACGAACAAAAAATCCATGTAGCATTTCTAAAATAAGGTAGCCAAATAAAAATCACGTCATGCACTAAAATACAAATTTACAAAAATCATCAACACAATTAACAAGACAAGAGCAAAGTAAATTTTGTATTTGATTAATTGCACTGCGCCATAAACGTCATAAATTGACGAATACCTGAGGCCGCGCCATTATTTTGAATGCCCATATCATTATTATTATTATTGCCAAAAGTCACCACTTTCTATCAAAAATATAAATGGATAAGGTTATATACCTTGGAAATATACCTTGGAAGTAGGCATTTAAAGTTAAAAACTTATTTGCCTCTCGTTGACATTCGGATGAAGAATCCATATTTTGACACATGTTACGGGCGCCTTGCAGCAATTGACAAACATGGACAAGCGAAGGACTCCTCTGGGTCAAATTGATCTTTTCTTGCCGACCAAAATTACAACAAATTGGATTTAAAGCTGTTTAGTGACGTGCTCTCCACAACTACAGAGGAGATGTTGTTCCATTCATTGATACATCTCTTTGAAGATGTTTCGTTCATACCTGGCGAAATGTAAATACCCAGATGAAAGAAGATACGTGTGTTCAGCCTATCTCTCTCTCTCTCTCTCTCTCTCTCTCTCTCTCTCGCCCTCTCTCTATCCTGGATGTAGTCAAGACTAGAACTGTTCGTCACAGATATAAAAAGTTGGGTCGAAAGCAGTGGATGCATATATTGGATATTACGAAAAATATATCCATACGAAGTTCGTGCTCACAAAATCGATTCACCTTCTTTGCTTAGAATATGGTGCTAAATATTGCAAGCATTTCATGCTCACGTGATCTGTTAAAGGCCACGTTCAACATGTATGTAAATAGGACGAAAATAAAGTGCGATCCAGCTCATCTCTCGGATATAGGCAACTTCCAAATATAATTTTTTCAAAGAAATCCCTTTATTAAGGTTCGTGACCGTGCATTGAAACTGATAATGTTATTTCCATTAAAAAGGAACGTAATTTGGTAGCATTAATGAAACAGGGATCCGAAATGATTACTTGCATGCAAAAACTATACATCATTTAGTATCTTTCGTTCCAGAAAAAAAGAGAGGAAGCAAGAAAGAAAGAGGGAGGGAGAGAGAGAGAGAGAGTGAGAGAGAGAGAGAGAGAGAGAGAGAGAGAGGGGGGGGGGGGGCGAGTGGGGAGGGGTGGATAAGAGAAGAGATGGAGAGAAAGTGAATGGTAGATTAATAGATAGATAGATAGACATATAAAGATACATAAATATATAATATAGATAGGGGACAAAGAGAGAGTAAGAAAGAAAGAGAGAGAGAGAGAGAGAGAGAAAGACTGAGAGAGAGAGAGAGAAAGACGAGGGCATAGAGGGAGATCGAGAAGTAGAAGGGGACAGAGAAAAAAGGAGACAGAGTAAGAAGGAGAGAGATTAAGATGAAAGACAGGAATTGAGATAGAAAGGGAGATTGGGAGAAAGGAAGATGGATAGAGAGACGAAGAGAAAGAGAGAGAGAGAGATCGACAGAAAAACAGACAGACAGACAGACAGAGACTGAGAGATAGAGACAGACTGCAATACAGAGAGATAGAGAGAAAAGAGAATAAGATGGAAATCTTTTTCATCGGCCGTCATTAGTGATAGGTGAGGACGTTCTTTATTAGACATCTTTGCATCATATTACTAGGAAAATATTAATAACTTGTTTCGAACAGACATGCAAGGCCATGTTGAAGCACACACAAAAAAAAAACATCTTATATTTCCTGAATGTTTGATCTGGTAAATATTTAACTCATGCCGAGCGATAAAATGAAAAAGTATAAGATCCCTGATATTGCCAACGTCTAGATCATAATTGGTTGGATAAATTGTGATGAGTGCGAAAATCAAAGAAACCTGAGAAATAAATGATGAAGCCTTTGAAGAAGGAGGGGGAGGGGGTAGCATACGACGTTTCACAAGCCGTCTCTTCTCATTAGATTTCTTAATCTCTACCGAAATGTGTTATGAAACATGTTATCCCCTTTTACGTGTAGTACCAGTGATAAGTCATTTTGAAATTTTGAACGACCGTTGAACATGATTGAATAACTGATGACATATGTTATAATTAATGGAAATTATTCGATCCTAATATCAAAATAGATAAGCTTAACACAAGTCGTGTTACCCATTCGCAATAACGCATTTTATAAAATATCGTTCCTTCCGTGTCTTCCGAATAAACAATTTGTCTTAATAAACATATAAGAATAGGTCTTCATTCATACACGCCTCGGTATCTGCCGCAAACAAACTGAATGCATAATGACATAAAATGACGAAGAAGAATAAAGAAGAGGGAAGAAAAAGAAGAGAAGAAGAAGAAAAAGGAGACGAAGAAGAAGAAGGAGACGAAGAAGAAAAAGAAGGAGAAGAAGAAGAAGGAGAAGAAGAAGAAGAAGAAGAATGAGAAGAAGAAGAAGAAGAAGAAGAAGAAGAAGAAGAAGAAGAGGAAGAAGAAGAATGAGAAGAAGAAGAAGAAAAAGTAGAAGAAGAAGAAGAAGAAGAAGAAGAAATAGGAAAAAGAAGAAGAAGAAGGTGAAGAAGAAGAATTTTTTTTACTCGGTGGTTACATTTGCTTTCGTCATACGTCATCAAGCCTGAAGAGGCGAGATGGGGGTACTCATAATTCAGAACACATAAGCAATATGAGGGAGGGAACCATAACTTATTGTAGGTAAATATGTTTTGTCACAAGCTGTGTAATTGACTGGCTTCGAAGTTGTTTAAACAAAATTGGAGATGCCACGCCGAATAAATTATGATTTATGAAAAAAGAAAAGATATGTTGGCGAGAACTCAAACCCTAAACATGGTTTCCTACTCATATGGAGATGGGGGAGGGGGGTAGGGGGAGGGGGGAGGGATAGGGGGGGGGGAGAGCATGTACCCCCAAGCAAAACTCAATATGGCATAATCTATGTATGCAAGACTCCATGTACTTTCTATTTCGCCTCCTAGTAATTTTTAGTCCCCTAAATTCAACTAAATGTATATGTTTTAAGATTTAATTTTCCATTATCATAATTTTATACCCTATATTTTTTTCTTGGACTTTTTCCCCCGTCCCCCTTCACCAGAGAATCCTTTGCTACTGATATTTGTATACATGGCCTTTGACAAACTGAGGAATAGTCATGGGAAGTGGACGATCCTGTCAACATCTCCAACAAACATTTGCTCTTGTCGTGAGCGTGTGAGGTTCAGTTTCCAGAAAAATCGTAGAAGCTGTAATTTAACATGTAGTACACGTTCTACGGAGGTCTCCACAAGAGGCAAGGATGGGGGGGGGGGGAGGGGGAGGAATGATACAGACAAATCTTTGACAAGCCACAAAGGGAGGAAGGGGGTAGAGGGGGCGCAATGCTGACAAATCTCTGACAAACAACATACAACAACAGTAACACTTTTTATAATGTTATTATAAAAAGTGTTACTTCTTACTTGCAAAGCTGGGTCAAAAATTCTGACAAAAGGAGAGAATATTTCAATTTTTCAGGAGTTGTTTGCGCTAAATTAAGGGGAACATCTTAAAAGTTATGTAGTAAGCTACGGTCACAAAGGTTCGTACGAATTCAAGAGTTCGTAAATATTTGTAGATGGGGCATAGTTTCTTACGTCCTTCTTACGGCGTTCGTACGAACGCTGGTAAATCTTTCTCTTTTTTTTTCTCATAAGAATGCCTTGAGTTCTTCTTACATCAGACTTACGGCCATCTTACGAGTTTTTGTTCTCGCAAGATGGTCGTAAGTGTACCTGACGTCATTCTCAGGTCATTCGTAAGAAATTCTTACGATGTTTTGTTTATTTTGTCGGGTTGCAAAATTTACACCTTAAGAGCACCTTACGAACGCCACGAGTCGTTCGTACGGAGGCCATGCAAATCTCCGTTCTTAAGACGTTCTTACGAACGCCGTAAGAGCCCTCGATGAATTTGAGATTTCTAGAATAATGGTGGTAAGCACCCGAATATTGAGTGATTTAGAAGTTTTTTTGGGGGAGAGGGGTGTGGGCTGGGTGGGTGGCTGGAACCCCTACAATTAATCGCGGTTCGTGCACCTATAATAGGAGTAACAATATGGCTATAAAGCAGTTTTATACCTATGAATACAAATGATATGTCAATAAATTGAATCGGTTTAAATGACATATTCTTTCACACGTGCGTATACCTATCTAATGACGCAAACAGATCACATGATGAGCATTACGTGTATATTAGTCAGACTGATAACATTTTGATGAGTACCAAAAGAAAGAAGAGAATAATTGGTGTTTTTCATATCTTTCTTGATATCTTAATTAGATTCATTATCTATTGATGTAATATTGATCAAACAACAATTTCACGCAATGGAATGTGAACAATATGTTATCATTAAGTATGCAAGTGGAGGAGGCAATTGTCATTAAGGGTCTGGGAGATAAAATGAAAGAAGGAAAGAAAGGAGGTCAAGTATCCGACTAAACCGGGTATAATAAAAAAAAAAAGGACATGTATAGAAGCAAGGAACGATTTCTTTTAATGTTTATGCTTGTTTTGGATGATTTTTTTTGTTAAAAAATCAGATTCAGGATCAACTCAACATGGATTTCTTTTACATGTACAAATTTACAAATTTGGATCATGCGGGTGAGAGTGGGTGGGGAAAGGGAGGATAGCGTTTGTTGATTTTGGAAAATAGCGCATTGTTCCGTGTATTAATCGTCAATGAATCATTCAAATGAACCTGATGGAATTCATTTTCATTGATCAAGCTTAATGCATTTCGCTTTACAATAACATATTGACCGACAGCACGAGGTGTTTGGGTGAAGCCGACCTACCACCCCATCCCCGGTTTGAGGCCTGAACAAAAAAACTGAACATGAATGGGGCGGGTCGAGATATATTTCCCGGTCTTGGTTCAAAAGTATGCATCCTGTTTAGTGAACATCTGAATTCGGCACTACATTACTTGCAAAGTTGCAATGTTACGTGCAGTTTTCCCAAAAGCCATATCTGTGGAACGTTAATCACTTATCGGGAAAGGGGGCAAAGTCTCCCGGTAATAGGCACAGCCCCAAAGATTGATTGTGCCATTATTCAAACAGATAACATGATTATCTGTGTAGAATTCCCAGTCTGAAACAAGGCAATGCCAAAAATATATGTTGACATTTCCCCTCAAGAGAACGCACTTTTTTCTTCTTCAATCCACATTACCCCGGATACGGCTTCTATGTCCCATTTGCAGGCCAAACAAATGAACAGGTTAAATTCCAGCGGCATTTGAAAGATAATACTAATTTAGAGCTTCCCTCCAAACGAAAGGGCTTGAAAATGGCTTTTAGTGGGAAAATAACGATCATTAGTTGTCGAATCGACTTAAATAGTTGCAATCACCTAAGTAATAGTCTGATTTTCAGACCCTTTTACCTAATGGTCGTACGATTTGGGCTGCACAAAGATCAGTTTAATTATGGCCATTACAAGTACTGGGTTATTGATGTAGACAAAATGTAATGTTAATGTACCAGTTACAGCTCATTTTATATATGATATTACCAGAGCAAAAAATGATGTCGGGCAGTCACTCAATAGTGTCTGACAGTAAATTCTAGAAGGTAAACGGGTTTCCTTGCATAATTTGTATACTAGGGCAGTGCTAATGTTTAAATTTACATCCATGACATGTTCATAATTCCTGCAAAGTTCTACAGGATATGATGTTGGCTGCAAAAGGGTCATAGTATCGTTAACACATTAGCAATATCATTTGTTTTCTTTTCATTATCACCTCGTATGTAGTGATTAAAGCAGATATACGAGAAGCTGGGGGAGTTGGATGTTTGATGCTGTATGTTGTTTCAAGAGGAGATCAAGATTATAAATCATTTCTGCACACACGAGATTGATTTTTGAGCGCCGGCACCCCTCGAGTATGAGACACAAGACATCTAAATAGCAATTGACTGTAAGTTGCAATCATACAATAGGAAAGAGAAAAACGAACATTTACCGTGCATTAATTAATATTGGCTCGGAGCAGGATGCATGGAAAATAAGCGTTTAAAGGTATATTGGTACTTGGACATGATTCGCGCGGGACCATCGTAATTTCAAACATTAATTTGGACAAAACTTCGAAGCTTTTAACAATAACCAAAACAACGACGCGGGTTCATACTCGGCACCGATGCAACGACCGCTTGTGGCTGTATGTCATCATACATCGATTTGCAATCTACCCTTTATTGAAATTTTTAATCGAACAAATTACACGTAGTAACTGTCCAACACAAACATGTAGCATCCATAAATCAGTTATATTTTTGAGCCCTTTTTTATTCTTCGAAACGCAAGTATCTTCGATTTGTTTTCAATGCACTGAAATTGTAGTCAAATTCTTTGATACGACATTTACATCCCCTCTATGCATTACTTTATCTCCTAAAAGCGTAATGAAAACACACACAGCACATTTTTTGTTCAATACATCAATGATAATGTATTATTGAATCACTATACAGTGAGAGACGTCTATGGTCCATGTTAATTATTGACAGATGGTCCACGGCATATTGACGGCTCTCATCCTATCAATGTCCTATATCAGCATTTCATCTCCCCGGTTACCACCTCATTGCGTATTATGATCTATTTATTCTTTATATTTCAATCGTATTTTTCGTTTTCCTTATTTCTCCCATTTGCACTCTCGAATCATAATACAAACGAACAAAAAAAATAACTAAAGAAAATAATAAAACACAAACAGATGAAAAATAAACAAATAAATTTAAAGGAAGGAAAATGATACGTGTGATTTATATACAGGCGTATCAACAAAAAGGACCCCCCCCCCCATAAAAAATTAAATACATCATATCTCTAAAATATTAGGGGAGTAATATTAGAACAATTGTATTGTGGACCATGCGACAATCCGCAGGTCTATCTAGTTTGTTTTTCATTCAATTAATGCGATCGAAGTCACGTGTACACAGCGTGGGTTTACCCATTAAAGGAGCCCTATCATCACGGGGGGGGGGGGGGGGGACACCAGTCTCACCTGGAAAGCGATATGCTAATTTAAAAGTCTTCTGATTGGGGGGGGGGTGGAAAGAAGTTGTTCGTCTTATTTTCTTGTCTCTTCCAATTTTCACATTTTCCTCTCTCTTAATTTTTTCATTTTTCCCCTTTTATAGGGGGCAAAGGCTCCCCCCCCCCCATGTCCTCGGTAGCTACCCACTGATTGTATACTAAAAAGCAAACGTTCTAACGGTGAACATGTACAAAGTAATTTCCATACACCGGTACGTTGGCAATATCAGCTTAGAGTAAACAGCAGATCGGCAGGGAGCGGGCGATGATAATGAAAACGATAGTCAGTATGAAAAATGAATATACTGTTACTGTTTTTTGGCATCTCCCGGCGGTAAATCATCCATTTAGTGTTGGCAAAAACACATTCTTTAAAGATGTGGGCGTAGTTAGTTTATTTCCCCTAAGCTTTTAATAACTTTAATCACTCTTTTATTTCCAATCAAGATCCATTATTTTCCGTTATCTTTGGAATACTGTATAAAGAGGTAAATATAAAGAATGGGAAATTGAAATTGCAATAGAACATGCAATCATTATTTCGATACATCGTATTTTGTATAAAATAATTACGTCAAAGAGAAACAATTTTGTTAAGTTGTCTTAATTTACTTTTAACTCAGAAATGACTATGGACCTTATTTTCTTAATTCTTAAAATTGAAGCTAAGTTTGGGACTTTGTTCAAAATCGGGTTTAAAAAAAAAAAAAGTGGTCTTTGGCGTAGATTTCCTTTTTTTTTAATGTTAAACGTGATTTTAGACTCAGGCAATACGAATTGTAATGTTTATTTATGTGTATGTGCATAAGATATTTGTTGCGAGTAGTCAGAAATGCCACAGAAATTTTTTGCTGCATAATTTATCCCCAATATTCGTATCTTAAGATATGCATGCTGAGATCCCAATCACGTAATGAGGCATGATTCAGATTTTCTTCAGAAACATTCACGTCGGTGATAAGGTTATGTGACAGAAATCATGAATAATGACGTTCGAGATGTAAACACATACATACAAACATTCGTTCGTGACTATTTCGTCGTTTTCGAGAATAGTCGGTATTACGAATTGTTTGTAAAAAAAATCGTAATACTAGCGGACCAATTTATATGACTAGGTTTGACAATTAGATTAGTGTCCTGTTTCGTGAATATTAGGATTAATCACAATTAACAACTCGTTTTGATTTGCAAATTCATTGCATCTAATTTGTAACAGTGTTTCACAGAAGTTCTTAGGTAATAATCACAGATTACAATTTATACTGATGTGACTTTAAACAAATTTTGGATATGAATTGCTGCATTTTTTCAGAAAAAAATACTTTTTTTATCAATCACAAGTTAAAATTACTGTTTTAAGCTACTGAAAATATTTGTATTTGATAGGGTGTAATCGATTTTTTTCATAGAAGTATTGTTACCCAGAATTGGGTTAATGAAACGGGGCCTTGCTGTGAAACAGGTACAATGAGATCAGATTGATTTATTCCGTTTAACGCAATTATGTCCACATTATCACAACATAAAAAGCTCACGAGAGCGATGCATTGATAGAGTTGTACTACAATAATATTGTTCTGCAATAGTTTCCTATTTATACAAACGTATTCGTAACTTCACCACTAGACACAACGCTAAACCTGACCCTAACCCTTACCCTAAAAACTAACCTAAAACCCAAGTGCAACCCTATTCGTAATCCTATACTTTTGACGGATTGAAGGCCGGTGCAAATGTCGTCGGAGCAATAATTGTCGGAGCACCATTGCTAGATAATTATTTGCGCGGGGTGGGGTGTATGACAATGTTTGCAATACAGTTAGACAAAAATATAAACATAAACATAAACAAAATGAGGAACTGGGGATGTGAGGAATATGCCACATCTATAATTAAGCACCCCCTTAATTGTGATAAAACTGTCAGTAGGGGGTCCAGGGGGCACTTCCGTCAATAAATAAAATCAAGATAGAGGAGGAAAATTGAAGAAAAAGAGGGATGATGACCCCTAGCTCCCCCCTTTAAAAAGTAATTGCCAGGGAACATTTTAGCTAAATCAAGACACCAACAGTTGGATGACCTTAATATTTTTCTTTTTGGTCATTTTGTTATTTATTGTCTTTACTTGTAAGAAAAATATGTGGCCTGTGCCCCCCCCCCCCCCTTCCGCCAGATAATCATAGATCCACTACTAAATGTATTAACAAAACAAGCCCAACATAAGAGCTCTTTCGTTTCCGAAACAATAAAAGAGCGACACTATTTACTGTGACGAGACTATCCGTTACAGTGTTGTTGGCATCAATGATCCCATTACAGTTATAATTCAATCTGAATATTAAGAAACTGATGGAAGCAATCGTGACTTTTCGGTACTTTTGACAGAATAATTGAATGTTCCGTCAATCACTCAATTAGTTTTCAATGGCGCCAAACTGGAATCAGACGACCGGAGCTGAGTTTTGAGCCGGGAAAATATGACAAATTCAGAATCGGGAATTGAATGCAAACAATCCTGACTGACAGGAAACATGTATGGACAAACAGTGGTGGTGAAATTGATTAGAAAGAGCCATAGTAATAAGCTAACATTAATGAAAAAGATAATAATCATGATAATATTGCTTGTCACTCTAAAAAGCGCAATTACATGCTTGCATGCAAGCCCTGCGTGAGCAATACTCTTTTACAGGGAGTCTTCTAAATACAAAGAGAATTCAAAGGGCAATGCCTTGTAATAAAAAGTGCCGTATCATCCTCAATGCAATCTCGGGGGTGATATATTGATAGTGTCTCCTAACCTTTGTGAGGATTTCACGATTATGGTTGCTCTTGTATAAAGGCGTATCATTTTTCAAATGTTCCAAAGATCACTG
This sequence comes from Strongylocentrotus droebachiensis, assembly GCA_035222895.1. Lineage (NCBI taxonomy): Eukaryota > Metazoa > Echinodermata > Echinoidea > Camarodonta > Strongylocentrotidae > Strongylocentrotus > Strongylocentrotus droebachiensis. The sequence goes on from JAVYIG010003327.1 coordinate 98,049, forward strand.
CACGATAGCTGCAATGTTCAAATTTGTGACAAACTCTCCCCCAAAAAAATCATTTCCTGTCACAAAAATGGGGTTAAGAATTAAGATTAATGTAACTTACACAAATATTAAAGGTAATACAAAGTTTTGGTATGGGTTAATGAATTTGATTCAAATGAACATATTGGAAGCATATGCGATCATACAATATTCAGTGATCGTTGTCGCGGTTGAAATCAAATCTTAAGTTATGAAATTGTAAAGAATAAACTCTTTATGTTGTATAGCTCCCTCTCAAGGTCAAGATATTAATTAAGCTATACAACAATGTTTCTTGACTGAAATCGACCGATTAGCTATTCCCGTTTGGAAACTTTATATCACAACTACATATTCTGAGATTTTCATGGTCGCAGCTACCATTGTACGGCCGTAGGCGCTATTTGAAATTTATCAAAATTTACCGGGAGTAACGGTAAATTTTGATATTCAATTTTTCTCGAAAGCAGAAGTATTTTAGTAGCTACATTTTCTAGTGCTTTTAATACATCCACAGGGGCATCCAAACATATCAAAATTGTAAAGAATCGCTATCCACCCAATTTTAAAAATTTCCCCAAACTTTGTATTACCTTTAAGATGATTTACTGTTCTTTAGTGTCTTTTTATAGAGGCATAGTGGGCAATTAAATATACTAACGAAACATGTGGAATAAGCTAAATGACGTTATATGCATTATTCATACATCTTTAAAAGAGAAAACGGAAATGCGATGATAGGGGTAATACTAATTTATAAAGCGTTTGAAATTTGTTCGAATTAAATTATTCCAGATTCACAAGATTTACAATCTTTGTAACATTTGAAAAAAATGCTACGCCTTACAAAGACAAGCATAATTCCTCGTGAAATTCACGAATAGTTTAGGGGATAGTATTTCAATATTACCTATGCAATTGCATTGAGTATGATTAAGTTATTTTAAAGATATTGCCAATCAAAATCTCGTTGCCTTCTTCCTACACATCCATATTGATAACTATTATGTAATCAAATTTATATTAAATCGTCCACTCTAGTAATATCACTGCTCATTAAAGTCATGTCCGTTATCATTCAAGGTTTGAAACATCTGAGAAAATCGATGGAGATTTCCGTAACAAACAATAAATGTTAATTCATACTTATTGAAGCATATACCATATTTATATGATATGAGAAAAGAAACCTAAAATTGTTTCCCTTCATATTTCTCGTCCTCAACCCCTACAGTTTATATATACTATCAAATATACAATGTAGCTTCAATCTTTTTTATTTGTTGTCTCGTTTAAATTTATTCTGGACAATCGTCATATCCAGTGAACTAATATAAAGAAAACAATGGTTTTTATATAAAAATCATATTTTATACCTTACATCAACATTTATATTTATATTAAGGTGTGTGTAATTTCAAGAGATGCACATGATTGAGGGTATTACATGTGTTACAAAGAAGAAGAACAAATCTTATACAGGACTGTCTATTCATAAAGGTATTTTAAGACATCTTTCACATATAGTTCTGTATAGATAAATTACATAAGATACTAATGATATTGTTAACTGAATATACCATTTCTACATGGTCTGGTGTGAGCGATACAGTTCCGGCTATTATTAGAGAAAAGGGGTATTATTGGCAAAGCTGTTATAAAGGAATTGTCTTCAGTTTTCTACCTTCCTTGCTGTTCTCCGATGAAAATAACTTATCGAGTATTCTAAGATATTGCAAAGTTTACATCGTTAGTACTAGAACTATTAGTTAAGTAAGTTTTTGTACGTCAATTTTTTTAGTTTAGTGTTGAGTTTTGAACAGACGTTTGCAATCTACACGAAACCGTTTGTTCATGAAAGTATAAACAAAATATGTGACAATATGATTGATGCTCGGCAGATGCCTGCCGATGTAAACCAGAGTTTCAGCAGTGACCGAATGCTTGATGATATCTAGTGTGGTGTCTCTGAGATGGAAAAAGACAATCGGTGGTAGCCAAGATGCCAGAAGTATAGCGGTTACCGCCATCAGCATTTTTGTAGTTCTGTTTTCGCCGCGGTCAGATACTTTTGGACGCGAATTCTGGCGGGACCTGATGGGGACCGTGTTGGCTTGTGAATGCGTGAGAGTGAGCTGGGATGCAGAACGATAATTGTCAAATGCGCTTGAAACCGAGTTGTGCGTCGTCGGATCCCGCTCGATGGCACTTCTGTGTACCTGCAAATATGATGTCCTTGGACCCTGCGGACATCTTGCAATTGCCGTTGCTTCTTGCCTATCTGGCGGTTTGCCTGCTGCATTCAATGACTGCGCAAGGCCACTGTCATATGCGTGACTCACATCAATCACCGGTTGCTTCAGTCCTTCACCTAGTTGGAAAGCTGTTCTTGGTGAAACAGCTTTCTTCGACGCCCCTCCCACCAACTGTGCATGTATCTTTGCCTGGTGTCTAATGGTCTGGTATATTTTTCCATACATAACGCTGCTCACCACCAACGCGAGTACAAAGCCGGATGTCTTCAGCCACGCTTCAAGTTTGTCAAAAATATGAAGTGTATCAATAACGAGGCACGTCTTTTGGCCGTTGGTTGATGGAACCGCTTCAACAAAGATGAGCTTTGTACAAGTGAGGGAGCTTCCCAAAACCCAGCACGCAACCGCCAGACATAGCGCACGTTTGTTGGACGTTCTCTTACCATAGGGACGGCATACGAAAAAGAAGCGGTCAAACGCGATCGCGGCGGTTAGAAATAACGACGCGAACGCGAGCGAGTTGTTGCCAAAGAGGGTGATGCGGCAGATGACCCTGATGGTGAAACGGTCGGAGATGGACTTGAGAATGTTGATGGGTGCGAGCAAGGATGCGACGAGATCGATGGTGGCCTGGGCGATGATCAGTATGTCCGTACTGATCTTCCGTTTCTTCTTCATGTACACCACGATGATAAGGACATTGCCAGGAATACCACAGATGAACTGAAGACTGTAAAAGATGACCGCGTAGATGCTTGACGGAGATGACAGATTCATGGTTTAAGAATAACTGTCACCAAAGACGATGACTAAACCTGACTGAAATTGGTAATCAAACGATCTGGTCTACGCTTGATCAAATGCTAATGCATAAATATAGAGTTGGAAAGATGAATTGCAAAGTACGTCGTAAAGTACAGACGATGGCTTTCGTTTGAAGTCTCTAGAGTTTCCTTAGAACATTTGCTCTGGAGAAACGCGTTATGTTGTGTTTAAATGTTCAACTCCGCCACCACCCATTCCACATTACCAACAAAGAGGAAAGTCTAAAGACGTTGTTCCTGTTCTCCGAGGTTTCCAAATTTCAGTGTCAGTAATAATCTTCGAAGCGCACTCCACCGTTATCTTGACAATCGGGGCGACAAATACAGGCAACTTTTTAAAGGTGCGAATAACAGTGCTTTCAAAATGTTGTGCCGTGGCCTCTTTTGATTACGATTCGACTGAACGTACATGTAGTCAAGCTAAAAGCCTTTCAATATTTCACTTCGAGTTGATTATCACCATTGTCACGACTGTTGTATCGGTATAAAAACAAAAAAACGAATAAAGAATATTCTGCACCCCTTCGAATCTTGAACCGATATTCATGGAATAAGTCATATTCATTAAATTTACGAACAATTGAGAAATGAAATAGATTAGTTTACTTTGTAACCAGCGGCAAAATAAGGTGATGCTTGAAGTCTCGTTCGAAATAATAGGACATTGCTGAAAACGGCGATCACAGTAAAGAAACTGCAAGCGTTCCAAGGAGTGTTTCAAAGATGTAATTGCTCTTTCTATTTTATCATTATTTTATAATCGTTAAAATAGATATTCCAAGAAAGTCAAGACGAAAAAACAACCGGCATTGCAGTTTCGTTGAGCGTCTGCATGCAGATGTGACCAAACGCACAATAATGTTACTCGTAGAGATTTGCGCGAGAGGATGGAGATATTTACAAAAATACCTCCAGGTCTGAAACATTGCAAGCACGATCTTTTTCTCGACAGGTAGAATGGGAAGATTGAAGGCCAATGCAACGTTTCGTTTCCCGCTGTATTCGTTACTAAGTGACGGGGTAGAGTGCGGAGGAGCGTTTTTTAAAGCAAGATGCGGCGCTTTTTCCCCCTGTAAAGTAAAGGTAGTAAGCAACGACCGTCCGTCTCTGCCACGCTGACAACTTAAATAAAACGACACTCTTACTGTATTGAGCTTCAAGGTGACCGAACACTTAACGTATCTATCCCCTTAAATGGTAATATGCGTATTTTCTGTTTTATTTTTAATAGAGATAGTAAGCATTGGCACCTGTTGCCAACGGAGCTGACAAGTAAAAACGATGTATATTATATATCTTGAGCTACAAGGTCAAAATAAAACGTCTATATCCCTTTAATGGGTAATTTACGGGTTTCTTTTAAACAGAGGTAGTAAGCAATGGCGTCTGTGACCAACCGAGCTGATAAATGAGAAAGATACCTCTAATATGCATGATTTATTGAATAAAGAACAGATTTATATTTTGTGTTTTTATCATAAGTTTGGGTTGGTAAATTTTAGTCAGACAATGATACGATTAGAAACACGCGTGTTAAGCGCCTAATAAATGTTGTGTATTATTTATACATATTTTGAGCTACAGATCGACCCCCTCCAAATTGTCCCATTCACTTTTTTATTAAAAGATGCGGTTGCTAGAGGTAGTTAACAATCGGCACGCCGCCATTAACCGGGCTGACAAGAAAGAACGCGTCAACGCATATGGATATAGCTACAGGGTGACTCAAACGAAAACGTCTCTAGCGCCTTCTGTGGGGAGATGCGACATAAAAAAAAAATGATGAAGTAAATAACGGCGCCTGTCAATGACTTTGTCGCTGACAAGATAGAAGGATACCTCTAATAATTATCATTTATACTACAAGGCGATCCAAAATGAAAAGTCTTACTTACTTTTAATGAAAAGATGTGGACATTTTTGAAAAAAAAGTAGTTATAGCATCGGCGCCCCATACTGACCGGGCTGATGAATGAGAAATACGCCTCTAAAGGCCCGGTCACACAGCCCTCCACGGGCGTATCGCGGCCGAATCACGGCCAACAAATTCTGCCCGTGAAGCAGACGCTGTTGGACGCTTTGAGGTCGCGATAAAGACGCGATACAGCCGTACTTTACCCGTCGTTACACGCGGTAAGAAATTCACACGCGGTTGGCCGCGCGAAAAAGTTTTGGGCTGCCCAAAAATTTAGACCGCGGGTAATCGCGGGCGGTACACGTGGTACACACGCGGTAAAGACGCGGTACAGACGCGGAACGAACGTGCTAGGACGTGCTACGGCCGCGGTTAAGACGTGGTTACACGCGGAATTGGACGCGAAATTTTAGCGGGTAATCGCGGGTGGAGCACGGTCATAGCACGTTTGTTCCGCGTCTGTACCGCGTTGTTATCACGTGCATTAGCGTGTGTACCGCGTGTAAGCGTGGTGGGCCGCGGTACCGCCGCGCTTCACCCGCGATAAGGACGCGGAACAGTCGCCGGCGTCTGTTCCGCGGGCATACCACGGGTAAACCGCGGGTAAGCCAATTTTGCACATTTTCCACCACGGGCAACCGCGGGCAAAAAAAAATCGCGAAATTTTACCCGCGATACAGACGCGAAAGGCTGTGTGACCGGGCCTTTATATAACTTGCAGTACAGATTAACCCAAAGTAAACGTCCCACTCGTTTGTTTAAATATAGTTAGCATTAGAATCTGATACCATGGTTGATAAGAACTTTTGTGTTTACATGAACAAACATATTGATAACACAAAAATGTCCAGTCTCTCATTTCCTAATCGAGAAATTTTCGACATGATATCATGCATCATGGGAAATGGCCTCTCCGTCCGTTTACTCGTTTTTAGAGTGTCCAGCTTGATGCATCATGAAGAGAAGGTCACGTGTATCACGTGTTCGCTAACTTGTATTTTTTATTACGATACTAAAACCTCACTATTCACAATTATTCTGATGTAGTATACGATTGCGCATCTTTTTGATAGGTTTTTTAACAATTAAATTGCATGTCCAGAACGTTAAAGCATTGTTCAAATATGCAGAGGTAAACCGCGTCTGATTTTTCTTGTAAGATAAGGTAAAGTGTATTAAGTTCGACATTTCCTATCTTACAACACAGAGCTTAGTGGATGATTTATTGTTGTTGCCCGGAGTTTCTATGCACGTAAACAAAAAAAAGGGAAACCGCATTTGTCATTTTTTACAGGCGGTTTTAATTTCATCGATTAAGCCGCACCGTGCGACCACATCGCTTGACGTCATAACTTTGCTGCGCTGAAATGTGGCGCGATAAAATATATCACAGCACTTCGTTGCTGATACTCCGACGTGTGAGGCAGCCTTTAACAAGATATCACTTGTTTTGATACACACTACCACACGCACAGACAGGCATATAAAAGATTACGAGACTAACTTAACATTAAAAAAGAAGTTGATTCCTAGTAATTGCTTGTGTATATTAATTATAGCAGTATTGTACTTGGAATGACATTTTGTTACAGGCTAGCTGTTTTGTATACATTTCTTTCCATTTCAATATTTTTTTTTAATGAATTCGAAATAAAAATAAAAAAGGGAAAATATTTCGGAATGAAGTTTGCCATAACAGTTGCGCCGCTAATTCGAAGACCCTCATACTAAAAAAAATAACAATAAACAAACAAACTAACTAACAAACAACACGGATACAGAGCCTAGCTTACGTTATGTAAACACAATTATAACGTGCAAGCAATCCCGACACAAACCAAACATTGCAATCTCATATTTGCCTTCGCTGTCAATTAACATATTTGGTTTACATATTTTGAAATAGCAAATTGGTGATTGCCCAACTTAAGAACAGTATCTCTTTCAATTCATTGCATCACTATTACGGTTGAGAACAAATCGACCGTTAGCTTTAAGGTGGGGTGACATCCAAATATAAGTTTATTCCTATTGATGTGCAGGGCTGCATAAATCTCATATTTTTGTTATTCAAACATCTAAACTATATTTCATGAATTTTTATATATTGTTTAAAAATAAATTTCTCATATCTGCTAAGCTCCACCTTACAAAAAATGCTCCAGATCTCAGTCATCTCGTTACATCATATGTCAATCATTAATGATAAAATATGAGTTGTATGCAGCCCTGCACATTAACAGGAATCAACTTTATATTTTGATTTTACCCGACCTTTAAAGAGAAATGGCTCGGTTTTGGTAAAAATGGAGAATATCTCTGGAGCTTTCTTTTTATTTCAAGTCAGTTTGGAAAGATATTTTAGTACATGTTGGTATGTCCCCTGAAAGAAATTGCTGTTCAAATGTCCTCATATGACGATAACTTTTTAAATACCAAACTTTCATACTTTCATACGATTTAGTAGTCCCATACCCCCATTTTCCACAGTCCATGAGTTTTTCAGCGAGCTTGTCAGTCAATTTCCTATCAATTTGATGATTTCAAAACCTCAACGTAGACATCCGCTTTCATTTGCTACACAAGCAACCTTTTCGAGCTGATTAGAGACGATTCTTTTTCACCAAGTCATTGCATGACCAGATCTCAACTTTATTGTTAACCTTTACTCGTCATTCATATTAATATGTGCGATTGTTTCTTCGATCTGATATTGTTCAATATTGACTCAATCATGTTTATAAGTGATAGAGGTACATTTTTGTGGTAGGCCTATAAAATATTGCATTTCATGATGAGCCCAGAAACACTGAATATTTTACAACCTACGTGTCCCACCTTGCGCCGTCGCTCCTATATAAACATTGTGGTAAAAAACACTACCGGATGCACTTGCGCCTACCACAGAACAGACATAGCATATGACATAAGGACTTCTTAACACAATATATTACGACAATTACTTTAGAAACAAAATGGTTATGAAATATATGAAGGAAAAATCCTGATAATAAGCTTAATTTAAAATCGTTCTTCTTTTTATCTCACCATTAAATATTCTGATGACATATAACTCAAATCACTACCATCATCATCATCATCATCATTTGTTTCATTATTATTATTATTATTATTAATATTATCATCATAATTGTCTTTTTTTTAAATATCATCATCATCATTCATGTTGGTAGTAGTAGTAGTAGTAGCAATAGTAGTAATAGCAGTAGTATTATAATTATAGTATATGTAGTAGATGCACTAGTATTGAATCATTATCATCACATATAGAAACTGTTACAATACTAATGAAAACTAAAGTTTAATGGTTTAACGTGATACGTAAAATTAACAACTAATCATAAAGAAAATATGATGGCAAATGTCATTTAACGCTTTAAAGTGTTGTAATTACAGTCGTTAAGAAGAATAGTACGCCCCTTTGTCAATCAATCAGTATGAAATTACGACTTTTGGCATTAATACTGGGTGAAAACACTTTGTTAAAAATCACGATCTCTGTCGAAAATCATTTGTCGTTGTTGTTTATGCTGTGATGCTTTGTTACAGTTTTATGAATGTGTTGTGTTTGCCAAAGGTGCCCTCGAATGGAATTTAAACTTATTTATCTTTGCAAGATATTCCGTCTCAAAATAACTCACACAATAATAATTCGCCCATAAACATCAAAGTGCAAGATCAGAGTAAGTCCTCACTTTAAACAAAATGGTCAAAAACCTTGTCGAAAAGCAGCGGCGTCCCGGTTCTATCCGTTTTATTTATATATACATGTACGTTTGGTAAATGTAACAGCAATCAAGGATCTTCATTACAAACTTTTTCCTTTATTACATGCGTTTCTATAATCGTGACGGACAAAAAAAATAATAATGTAATTAATTTTGGGGATTTAGGTTCTTGCATTAATGTATTATTTTTCTCCATGTACTTCACTGAAGACCAATATTAATCAAAGACATTTGGAGGGGGTGGGCTTATGCCTTTAAGCCCCTCTAATGAATCGCCACAGCTAGAAAAAAATTGAATAGGTAGTAAGGGTACAACGGATCCCGAAAGGTCAGCTTCTAATCTTGTGCTTGTCAATCTAAATATCTAAATTAATGTATAGATTACCATAATAGCTCAAAAAGGAAATGTATACTAATGTGCATTAGCAAAAAAAGGGACCATTGATTTTACGTTATATATCAGTGACTTGGTGATTGCTGCTTTTATCAAAACCACCAAAATGATCAAACATGTTTCGAACCCAAAACGTTTCGACTCCGAGACAATTCTTACTCCTGAGCTGTCATTAACTGCCCATGCCAACGATCATTGTTAGGGATCACCAAGGTGTTATTTTAAGGTTAGGCAAAGAGACAATAAAATGTCTGAAGTTCAACTTTTTCATGAGGCATTGTTTAAACAAGCGCACCCACTGCGAAATTATTACCATCATTTTTAACGAGGGAAATATTAAGCAAATATTAGCAAAGTTTTATCATTTCAGCGTGATGAATAAAGTAAATTTCCAGAGACGTGCTATTATATCTTTGTTTTTGAAGAGAAGATTGAGTTCTGGTAAATTGGAAAAATACTTCTCGAGCTTCCCCACTCTTTAATATCCCTTTAATTGATTTTATGTGAGAAATATCCACTAAAAAAGGACTGCTTCTCAAATTTTTTCATAATTCGATATATGTCGATAAAGAGGTGAAAATCTTGGACCAAACATTTTTGCGTAGTCCCACATACAAATTTCTCTGTGTTGTACTTAATGATTTCTAGCAGCATCGAGTCAATATTCCGAACCTTGATGATTTCTGAACCTCAGGGTACTACTAATCAATTTTTCCCAGTTGCTTCTTGACAATTTCTTTTTCAATATAATCTCATGACCTGAACTCAACCTTGCTTTGAAGGTAGTATGACGACCATGGTAATGAGAGTGATCGAGGAGGAGTAGTTTATGTTTAATTTATTGGCCTACTTTGTTTTATAAATACAACATTACCGACAAATGACTGACGTACAATTAAATTAAGAACACCAACTATAATTATTCCTTTTTTTAAAACCATATGAGCATTGTGTATTTATTTAGTGAAATTTGACAGCAACCAACAGATTAAACATGGTAATAAAGCATTTTTCCTCATTATTTGCATGTTTCCGTCCATTGAAATGAAAGCTGCCAAAGGAAAGATAAAAAAGTGAAGGATGCTTACTTTGCCATGGTTCTGGCAGTAATTTCGTAGATTCTAGAATGAATAATCATCTTGCTGACTGTGCAGTCTAAAAGTTTGATGTCGAATATTTCAAATATGAGATGACTTGGATAAATATATATATTTATTCCTACTTAAAGCCCCACATTCCTACTTGTAGCTACTTGCTCCCTCTATATAGAAAACTTCCCCAATCGGTGCCTGTTGGTTCCCCATGATCCTCTTTTTCTTATGTTAGTTGAGAGGTGAGTTAATGAGATAGCCACCTGTCAGTGACCTCTCTGTGTGGTTTAATCCCTTCTGGCCCAGTAGTGTTGACGGTATTTAAGAACAGTTATATTATATTTGTAAAACGTTTTTGTTCTTTTGGGATGAAACAGGTGTTCATTGAAATGTATAGAGCCAAACACTCTGTATCAACGTTGATGATGGGGACGTGCGTTTCTAAGCAACTCTCAATACGTTACATTACTTATAAAAACTATTTCCCGAACTTTATCTGAACCCATTTTTTTCATATTCGATTATTATATTTAAGTCACCCATTCTTTCCCTCCCCAACCTCAAATGAACCCGGCGTGTTTATTCATGTAGCGGGAAACAAATGTTGGTCTCCTTTTTCCGAGCAAGTAAATAGAACGGTACTCCATCCTGATGTTATCTACGTACATTAATCATTTCTTATACCCTTATTAAATCAATCCGGTTTATAATGCACACACGTGATTTGTCATATGAATGATCTATCAATATGATGTATGTACAGTTTATTGGTACAATATCACGAAATTGAAGACTAATGTTACTTTTGATAAAAGCATGAACGTCATCAAAATTATTTGTGATAAGAAAAGGCTTAAAAGTCAATATTGTAAATGATAACAGTAAACTTTTATTGAGAACAGTGTCGTGTACGATATGATATCATCGGAATAATTATGAACGTATTGTTGAAACATTATAATGTTTATGGCGACCGATTTCATCATATTCCAAGTTTCCTGTTGTGATGTAATCCTTGATTTTTTTTTCGGATTTATTTCATAACAAATTGTTATTATTATTATATCATTTTTAATTATCGTTAATCACATTCTAATTTTGTGTCTAGGTTTTATGTTTTAAGTTTATGTTCGGCACCAGCCAATGAGGAGAGACCTTTAGCCAATCCACTGGCACTGACTGATACCCATTATCCTTTTCTCTGTCTTGTTTATACTGATGTCTGTGTCGTATTGTGTTTTCCTGATTATGAAATGAATACAAAAATACAAAAATAAAATAAATGTACCAAAGGTATTTTGAAGAAAGAAAGGTTGTATCATTGTTCTAATCTACATACACAGACTCTATTTTGACACTTAAACATAAATTCATGATTGAGCCTATTAGTCTATCTCTGACAGTATTTGCCTGTATCAACAAGAGCTATAGCACGATAGTATACAATACTGCTCATGAAGTTGGAATAAATCCCCTTCTCTTCATTAAATGAAGTTGACAATGTGATTTTATGCTTGATAAATGTTGATAGATTGAGTTTATATCTTATCGAAGTTGTATTGATCTATTTAAAGAGTCAAAGAGATTAATCAATACATTTCTGAGAAGATATAGTTTCATAATGAAGAATAAATTATATGGTCGTAGAGTACAATATAGTATTGAGTACTACAGTACTGGAGTGGAGTGCAGTACATCGTATAGCAAAATATGCACATTATACAATGTCAGCAAACTATACATACATACATACATATCGATATTTATAAAGCGCCTTTACATAAACATGCTCAACTATCATCTTTTCTTGGCTTCCACTAGACATGCGTTCTCTATTCAGTACACTTCCATGTGATCAATATCATCTCAAACACTGGTAACTCCTTGGTATATAATTATATATATATGAACCACACAATCACCTACTTGGCAGCAAAGCTATTCGGAAGGGTCGTAAACACGATTACAACTAGGTGGGACTGTTTGATTAGATCGTGTAATTAGTATATGCACGACACCTTGTAATGAAAGGCTAATCCGTGGCGCTTCGAACCGCGTGACACATGGTTAAGAAGTTTCCTTAATCACCAATGTCAACTTCAGACAAGATGACTGGTCAGTTGGGATATCAATGGCCCAGTCTAGTTGAAGTGGCCCATGCATTGACATATCGTGATGATGATAAAGTGGCCATGGTAGTCGGCGAAAAGTCTAGTCACACCATAAGTCATTTTTTAAAAATAAATTTTGATAATGATTTCTCCTTTGCCTGTTAGGCCAGTTTGTGTTTCTTCTTCTTCTCCTTCGTCTTCTTCTTTTTCTTCTTTTTCTTCTTCTTCTTCTTCTTCTTCTTCTGCTTCTTCTTCTTCTTCTTCTTTTTCTTCTTCTTCTTCTTCTTTTTCTTATTGATAAGCAGTATTTATTTGACAGAGAAAACAAAATCAAGAACTGAAATCCTGTTTTCCTTCTTCTTCTTCTTGTTGGTCTTTTTCCATTTCATTTTTTTCTGTATCCCCCCTCCCCCATCTCCATATAAGTAGGACACCATGTTTAGGGTTTGAGCTCTCGCCATCATATCTTTTCTTTCTTCAAAAATCATAATTTATTCGTCGTGGCATCTCCAATTTTCTTTAAACAACTTCGAAGCCGGTCAATTATACAGCTTGTGACAAAACGTATTTACCTACAATAAGTTATGGTTCCTTCCCTCATATTGCTTACGTGTTCTGAATTATGAGTACCCCCACTCCCCTCTTCAGGCTTGATGACGTATGACGAAAGCAAATGTAACCACCGAGTGAGAAAAAAAAATCTTCTTCTTCATCTCCTTCTTCTTATTTTTCTTATTTCTTCTTCTTCTTCTTCTTCTTCTTTTTATTTACAAGCGGTATTTATTTGGCAGAGAAAACAAAATCAAGAAATGAAATCCTCCTTTTCTTCTTCTTCTTCTTCTTGGTCTTTTTCCATTTAATTTGTTTCTTTATCCCCTCCCCTTTCTTTCTTGTTTGTCTAAGTATCATTTGCCTAATACTCAATCATATAATTATATCATTAATGATCATTTTTTTAATGACAATTAAGTGCTATGAACCATGCTGCTGCACAACGTCAAGTATAAATAAATATGTAAATGCTGAAAGCACTATTTCATATACATGATTTATGTACAATGTTGAAAAACTTACACACACACACACAAACTCAAACACCCTCATCACACACCCTCTACAATTCAATTAAAGATACAACAACAAAGATCAAAATTAACAACCACACCAAACAAAATATCTCAGAATTCGCTGAAAGCTAAATTCCATTGCCCATGATGCAACCATCGTCTCTTCCATACTCAACGGTTTAAAATATCATTGTAAGCGTTTGTATATGAAATGAAACTGTGATATTTGGGGACGTTTGAATATATTAAGGACCGTAATCATAGGTGGTATTCCCATTATTGCGCTTTTACAAACACTTGTCGTATTTGTGGCCTTCGTAAAGTACTTATTCTATCATTAAAACTGATAAGGATCTGACCCAATACCTTCTTTCAGACATTGCTTCTGAAGGTGATAAGCTACCTTCATTTACACAAGGCGGAATCGAAATAGGCATAGTTTTTTAAACATTTTTTATGACACAGAAATATTCTTAGAATGTAAGTTGACGTCAGATTTTCTTCTTCTTCTTTTTTTCTTCTTCGTCTTGTCCTTCCTGTTCGTCTTGTGGTTGTTGTTTTTCTTCTTCTTGTTTATGAAACTTTTTGAAAGTCTTGAGTGAAGTATGTACAGTGAACTCTTGAAATATTGAAGAAAAATTATATCGATGCAAAAGCGAAGAAGATTATCAAGCGATATTTTGAATATTCATGCCTTCAAAGCTATGATTAAAGAGTTCCACCGATGTAATAGAAGCTACATGTTTCATCAAGCTACTGATTTCATCTAGTTAATATGCAGTTAGCTTCTTTGTACGAACACAATGTTCGATACAGGCTGGTACGTTTATATATAGTTTACATTGGACAACACTATTTTTATTTTATTTATTTTATTGAAATATATTTATTCAGGATAACAAGAATCAGATATACATTGTAGATACAAAATCTGTTTTACATCATGGTCCTGAACAGGATAAAAATGTAAACATGGAAATATAAATAATGAATATCACCAAAGCTCACAGGCAAAGGTAAGAACAGTATATAACTAACATATAAGCATAATACGCATTCAAAGTAGTAAAAAGCACCCAAAAAACAAAACAAAAAACGACAATGTAATAATTGAAATTAACAGCGGAAAAAACATCGAATCACTTTAATAAAGGCATTAAAATGTCACCAAAAAAATAGAAGAGGAGAAAAGATATAAGGAAACTGGTAAAAAGTAAAGGAGGAAAGAGGGAAAGAAAGAAAGAGGGGAAGAGGGAAATGGAGAGAGAGAAAGAGAAAGAGAGAGAGAGAGAGAGAGAGAAATAAGCCATGTCAAAGCAGTAAATAAATCGGCATTGTATCACACGGGTTTAAAAAATTTGTCCTTGTACATACGTTTAAAAACATCGATAGATTTGGCATTTAACACTAGAGGAGATAAAACTCATCTTCGCTGTAAGTATATAGTTATTGAGTAGATTAGAAAGACTCAATAAAGGAGGGGAGGAATGAAGGCGAGTCAAACGTCATTGTATATAGATTTGTGATGTTGTTTTAATTATATTATTATTGTTGTTTTCCTTGTTTATGGGCCTATAAAGTATTCAAACTTAGACGTAAATAATTAAATCTAATTAATTCGCGTCTTTAAAATCCTTTAAACAAACACACACGCTCGCTAACAAGCACGCACTCACGCACACAGACACACGCACGCACTAACCCACACAACAGTAACACTGCTTTCGATTACGATCACCTTACCCTGATTAGGTTGTACAACACTTGCTCCAGCAGCAATTGCTCCAAGTCGATTTCCTATACTAACCCTAACCCTAAGCCTCAACCTAATCCTAAATAAGCATATGCCTTGGCCTTGACAGGCTGATTGTCCCAAACATTAGCAAGCAATTACATTATTATTTTGGCGAAAAAACATAACAAATACAATTTTAAGCTTTCTTTTATTAAAATGAATTTAGACATGGGATTCTGTACAAATACAAAACAAAATTCAACACAAATTATGCAATCGGATGGTCCTATATCCGGAGGCATACTAATCTTACTCTTAAATATAAAAGCGATATTAATTTATTATATCGTGATTTTTATCCTCCTTCTTGACCTGATAACCCAATCTTCGATTACACGGAGATCGTGTATATTCTTATACAAGGTACACTTTATTGCCTCCACACCTACTGTACAAACAACTCATTACTAACCTCATGTTATTACACCGAAAAAACGTGGCGTAGGGTCTTGACGCTTCGGGGGGGGGGGGGGAGGGGTAGGGTTGGAACGGTTCTGAAAGGATCTACTTTAGAGTTGTTCTTGGAGGGCTTCAGAAGGTGGATTTGCGGTTGTTGCATTCATTTAAAAAAAATAGAGGACCACATTCACAATATGCCACTGCTATGAACCATAGCTTATGTAGCATTGGGTCTAATCATGCGGGGCAGGCTGGAGACTTTTGCCCTTTGACGGGAGAAAGTTGAACGGAAAAGATGTGTTGGGTATATAAAAAAGGGTCCTCTCCCCCCCCCCCCCCCTTCTATTCTTCTTTCACTCCTCCCCTTTATTTTCCCACCCCTCTCATATCCCAACTGTGTCCTTTTGTCTGCAACAGCGATGTGGGAAGTGCCCCATGTACCACACCTACCCCCTGACCTACATCACTGGATATTATGACTCCGAGTTAACGACGTCTAAAGTCCATTCTAGAGAACAGGATCTGCGCAAAACAATGCAATCATTAACAGCTAAGACGACGCAACAAGCAACACCTACTTCGAATTCGCAACGGACAGGTGCTTCTGGTCATTATACGGGCATTAATAACTGGATTAAAAAGACTCCATGTTTTATTGTCATTATTCATATTTCCTGATTTTACAAATACCATCTGCTGACTGACGAGGAACTATAGTTTGAGGTCATTGCCCTCAACAAACTACTCTCTGATAAAGTAGTTTCATTGAGCGGGAGGCTTTCTATGAATAGGACATTGAAGCTCGGATTTATTCAACAGAACATTTATTGAGTGTGCCAGTACTTCGGGATTTTTTTAATAGTAAACTCCAGGATTATATCTGGAATTACTATTGATTCAAACATCAACTGATGTTTTCTTGAACCCTTATTTTGGCCATGATAGTGTCCAGGATGCATATTCTAACTTTGCTTTCCATCTATATTCTAATCGGATCAATGACGTATAATGCGAATGGAGGTAAGTTACAATCAAATGATATGAATTTTGTTTCCTCTTCCAGACTAAAATTGTGGTATCCTCTACCACACTGGAATTGTGGTATTGTTTTCCTTTTCTTCTTAAACAAATTACAGCTAAAAATAATATTGGATTACACATGAGATCAATGCTCCGCACTTTACACATTTTGTTTCATCAAATTTCTGAAAGAAGAGTTTCAACGTGAATTTTGAGATACCGAAGGTAATTTTAGTACGGGTTCTTACTTATTATGTTATCGGTGAGGAGGAGCTGGGTAGTCGTAGAAACGATTTTAAATGTCGGGACCGTAAAGCAGCATCGATTCAAAAATGTATTTAAAAAGCTCCAACCCATACCTCCACATCCCCGTTGGTCGTTCCAATTCGGAACAGATGCCCCTTGATCCACACGTAACCCCCCCCAATATATTTTAAAACCTGGTATAGTTGATATTCATGAAGCTGAATAACTTTATCTAGGAAAAAGAAAGGTAAAACTAAGATGGACACATGTCTATTGATCAGTTTATTGTATAAAGTTCTCCCTAAACTCTGATTTTTCATCTCTCACATTTTTACCTCTGGCATGTTTACGTCTGTAATGTTTACCTTTAGCATTTTTACATCTGACATTCTTACCTCTGGCAATCTCTGACATGTTTACGTTCTACTTTCAGTTTACCAGAACGGATTTTTTTTTTTAACGCGATGCCCCTAATTTATAAAAGAAGAACGTTCAGCTACCCCTGAATAGAAGGGGTTGAATATTAATAACAAACCTGTCAAGACATGATTTGCACAAATTATGAATATTTTAAATGCTTCTGCATTGAAGTTAATACACAGTTTAGGTATTTGGTCGTGAATTCGGTTCAAAGGAACAAATTGGAAGCATATGCGATTTTACAATATTCAATGATCGTTGTTGCGATTGAAATCGAAATTGTAAATAATAAACTCTTCATGTTGTATAGCTCCATTTCAAGACTGATATTACTATAGCTTTAAAACAATGTTTCCTGACTACAATCGACCCATTTGCTATTGCCATTTGGAAATTATATATCAGAACTGCATATTTTGATATTTTCATGGTCGCATCCACCATGGAATGGCCTTAGGCGCTATTTGAAATATTTGAAATTTACCGGGAGCACCGGTAAATTTTGATTATTCAATTCAACTTTTCTAGTGCATATAATACATCCATAGGGGCATCAATATATATATCAAAATTGTAAAAAATTACTATCCGTCCAGTTTTCAAAATCCGGGCCAAAACTTTGCATTACCTTTAACGTGGGCAATCAGCTTGTGTTTGTAGAGCAGTAAACGATGATGATCTATTTGCAAATGTAAAAACTATTTGGCCAATTTGCTCAATAACTTTGTTTAATATCTTAACCACAAATAAATGATTTGATATTGATGACTGCACCTAATAATGTATAGTATACGTTAGTTTAATCAAAGAGAGATCGCCTCGCGTCCCCTTGGTTTAATTCATAGCGGCTTTTTTTTACGTAGGCCATAATTATAGTAATAATAAGAAATTGACTACTCCTAGAAAAAGGAACGCGAATTAACAGGGCTACTTAGAGAGGGGAAGGATGTGCCGGCATTTTTTTCCTGTCCTTTTTCCTTCCTCATTTCTCTTTCTCTCCATTTTCGATTTTTTAATTTAATTTTTTTAATTAGTATTTTTTACCACTCGATTTTAGTTTTTGTTTGGGGGGAGGGCAGTTGCCATCGTGCCCCCTGTAGCTACGTCACTGGTCTCCAACTTTTGTACATAACCAATTTCAAGAGTTTGAAATACTGCCAGGAAGTAAAATAAGTATAACGGACAAATGAATCATTAATAACTGCACTAAAATGTCATACATTGCATTGTGTTTTAAATTTCAGATTGTGACAGGCCAAATTTCACGAACCCATACGCAATCTTGCTAGAACCTGACCAGCAGACCTACACTCAATATTACCTCCTTGAATTAAAATGCATCGACGAGCATTCGAAATTTGGTCTACCTGAAACAATATATTGTGGATCCAGGATACCCACTTTCTGGGACCTTGATCCATCTGACGGCCTTTGTGAAGGTAATTACAATTTTCATACGAAATAGCATGTTTATTTTAGAAGAAGGATTTCTTACAGTTATTCAAGTGACAATAATTTTCCTAATCAGATTATATGGCTCATTGCTTCGCCTTGGAAAGATATACAACTCCCCAAGTGTTAAAAAAAATATATATTGAACTGCCTGTGTTCATGTCATGTGTATATATTTTGTATGTTATTTTATAATTGAAACAACTAACTGAACTAAACTAAATTGAAGTATATTTTGTTTTAACACGTACTACTACCACTACTACAAATAATAGTGGAGTCTTGTACAGCGCTCATGTCTAGCACATTGCAACTCCTGGCTAACCATTATTATTACCCCGGCTTTAGTAGCACGGCTGCCATTATAACGATCGAGCATTTTAAGGAATTAATTCCTGCCGAGTACCCAGTGAGTGTGGCAAATGTAGATTAACGTCTTGCAAAAGGACAATAGGGACTTTTAGATTTGCACGTCGACAGCTTTGACTGCAACGTGTGACGTCATTTTAAGGCACTGCGCATGCGTTACGTCGTCTCAGTCGGCGATCGAGAATGCGTCAACCTTGATTTTCCTAAATCTAGTACATACATACATACATATTGGTATTTATATAGCGCCTTTACATGCTCAAGGTATATGCCGCGTGCGCATAAAATATACAGTTCCTCAGGTAGACAAAGGAACATCCCTTCCCTGCTATTATGTAAAAATGTGTAGAACAGGTGTCACATGCATATTCACCTGTTCTACATATTTTTACATAATAGCAGTGAAGGGATGTTCTTTTGTTGAGGGTAGAATGAGGAACTGTATATTTTGTCCTCTTTCTTTGTCCCTGATGTTCATAGTGTTACTTCCTGCATGCATGTATATCGTCGAGTGCAATCTAAAAGATTTCTAATTGTAGTCAACATGGGCAGTTAAGTACGTTGACACGCATGATCAGTCGGCGTTCGTCGTGTTCTCGTCCACTCAATCTAAAAGTCCCTATTAGTGCTGCGACAGGGATTCGAGACCCGCATCGTGTCGTTTACAGTCCGGAGACCGGGAGACTTATCCACTCTGCTGGACCACAACATCTCTAGCTGAAGTGAGTTGGATCGATCCACAAAGTGCCTGAAGATTGTTGGTTCGAATTCCATCCCAGGTGAATGACTGAAGCCTGTATTCTGTGTTAGCGTGCCCCTTCATTTTTCATAGACGCAGGACAGGTTAAAGTGGAAACAACATTCCTTCCCTTTTATAGGACGTTAAATGGGGGGCCCATGTGTAGGAGAATCACCACCTATATGCTTGTTTAAAAATCACTACATAATTCTGATCGTATACGAGTAAGGTAACCTTGGTTTAGGTTTGCACCTACACATCTTAAATCAGTATGCACCTTGGGTTACAGTTTAAAGTTTATCTTTGTCTTCTCAGGCTTATAACGATAGTTTAAAGAAAAAGAAGAAAAATGCACTGGTCACAACTGAGAATAGTAATCACACTTTGAGCTCGTGAAGATAACTATGATGACTGTATCAGTATTATACGAAATGGTTATTGTGCTCTTTATTTTGCACGAGAACAACGTAATTTACAATAATATTTATGTATCATTTTTTTTAAATGAAGATAATTGATTGAAGTTATAACGTCCAACGTGGAAATCGATTCAAACACTAGCCGCTGATAATAATTACACATAATTTATACTTAATTCTCTTCTCATTTTTTTTCCCTCTTCCATTTACTATTTTTTCTTTCCTATCAACGTTCTGTTTAATATAAAATGTAATTTTCATAATAATATCTATAATGTTCTTTCGGTAACTGTGTTAACTTATTATGGGCGTTCCCAACTCAAGCTACGCTTTTCGGGTTTTCGCCTCCTTCCGTATCTGAATTATTTACTGTATACTCTATATTGAAATAATTGTTAGATATATAATCTATATATACATTGTGTTTCATATTGAACTGTTGAGAAGGAAATAAATGTTAATAAATACCCCCCAAAAAATACATATACCAGGATAGTATTCTAAACAAATATTTCAGAGTATCGCCATCTTGCTTGGCATCATGAGCATATGGAAACGTTGTATCATCCGCTCAATCTGACTTGCGTGCATAGAATAAATAAGCATTTTTCCATGAAAAAGTGAAGTTTTTAAAAATGTGCGTTTCTTTCCAGCATTGGGGCGCCCGGAAGTCACTCGGGTAACATTTCATGAAGTATAATATAAAAAGACCATATGCAAAATTCCTGTACTTTTGTCGGAAAAAATACATTTGTCAGCACAATGTCGTCTCTTTTTGCGTTGGAGAAGAGCAAATAGCGAGTTTCAATCACACTTTGGCCGCTCTCGCAAGCTCTCACTCGTTTCACTGTGGTCAAGCGACTTTGGGGCGAGCGGTTACTGAAAATACTAATAGTTAGCTTTCTTCTGGTATTAAACTTGTTTTGATTGATTGTATAATTTTGTCGGAATAAAGGAAACAAAAAGGCTTGACCAATAACCTATCAGCGTCTGAATTGACCTTTTGACCTTGAATTTCCTGATGCAAGCGCACTAATGACGTCATCTTCGTTAAATCGGTGTCTTTTTTTGGTAAAATGCTACACTTTCACATTGTTTATACATCTTTTTAATTATTAGTAAGATATAACATATTTTGTCTGATATCACTGAAGTTTTGGGTTTTATTTAATGAGTAATTTTAAAATAAGAGCCATTTTACTGTTTTAATTTACTGGATCGTACCAATAAAGTCGCAGGGTAGAAAGGTGCATTTTCCAACCGCGCCAAATTAGTTTACGTTCCGACATTCTGTTAAATGGGTTCGTGTTGTTAAGAGTTCGCGGCTTTCTGCTCCACCAAACGTCCACATGCGGAGTCGTTTATCAACTAAATTATTTAAATTTATGGATGCTTCCTTCCCAGGTGTTTGTGTTGTTGAAGCATTTCATTCACCTGCATTCTTTGTACTCCAATTGTTAGAATACAAAATGCATTTTGATTTTAAAGTTTCATGCAATAAATAAATCAATAAAAGAGTATTTTCTGCACCATAAAAACAATGTGTGTCCCTATTGGAAAATGTAATGTGTCCCCTCATTTTGTAATAGTTAATTTACCCATTCACATTATAATGGAACTACCTGCCCGATGAAGCCAGTGGCCCGTGACCCCTGAGCACTCAACACCGTGTGGGAGTCAGTTCATGGTCAACTTCTTTTCTGAGACAAATACAAGCAAACGTTTCCATATGGTGAAAAAGGATGCTTAAATAAGTACAGATCAGATTATCAAGGCGACAAGAGTTTCACTACAAACCGACTAGCCACTTTGATACCATTTTAATGGAAATTGGATTGATTAACATGGTAAACATATTTTGTTGTGTAAAAGACATGATTTTTTCCCTCAAAATTCTTGTATTTTGTGTATCTTCTTCCATTGAGAAATTTATCATAAAAGGCTATGTCTAGCTGGCACAAACGTCTCCTTGTTTTAGGCCGTGTTGTTCCAAGTTCGGCTACTGGAACAAAGGGCACTTCCTTTTCGTAGCTCTTCTGCACTTGTTATCAAACCATAGCTTATCCCCAGGTTTTTTTTGTTACAGCCTTGCTTGGGATTAACATGTTTATAGTATCAGAAGTAAATTCATTTTAATACCCTTCTGCGGGTCTCCTTTCGGATCGTTCAGTCTAAAGACAGTGGATCAGTCGACTGATGAAAAATGAACTATCATGCTGTCCCAGTAGTATTTTTTTCTCTATATGTATACGGTAAAACATCAAGATGTAGAAAGGACTAGGTTTGGTCTTAATTTTCCAGGCTGGCAAGAGTGGTTGCAGGTGCTGAAAGATCAGTCATACCAAAGTCAAGAAATTGATCTCCCCTTTCTGGATCATTTACAATGTTATGTGAACAGCAAAGAAAGAAGAGACATAGGGAAATTAATAACACAATGGCAACCCATATTCGTGTTAAAAGTTCACTGTAAAAGTATTTCAGATCCTTTTACGGGTTATCATGTACGTATAAAAGTGTCTAGGCCATAAAATAGGTGACCTGTGGCAGAAAGGGAAAATCGTGATGATGATAAGAGTTAGATCAATTTATAAATCGCAGCTACTATATAAATATATCATACTGTGCTGTGATAAAAAGAATCCTAATAGTGCTACTTTACAGACACATAATAAAAAAAACTATTCAAAAGCTTCTGAAAACAAGTTCGTTTTAACATCACTTGATGACAGCAACAAATGAGGCGTTACACAAATGTCTAGTAGTAGGTTATTCCAAAGCTTTGGAATGGCCCAACTAAAAGCACAGAGGGGTGTATTTCTCCTAATTTCGAATCCAGATTAAACTTTTCATTGATGTTTCTTTGGTGATTATATCAAAAAATATATTTCTGATCACAGGTCAATGCAACACAGTCAATCTATTGGACGATGATATCGTGGTCGTGGTCATGGTGAATGGAAGTTCACAAACTCTGATCGATAGTCGAACTACAGCACACTTTTCATGTAGAGACCCTGGCCAGTCTACCGGTCCAGCATCGGCCATCTGCACGAATGGAACTTTTGATTATTCAGATGAACCGTCATGTTTAGGTAAGTTTATACGACTAGGTAAATATTTCCGCCATTGGTGTGACCGTGTGACTATTATAAGCGAGAGGCTAAAATTGCTGTCTGCAAATGAGCTCAAATTTTTTTAAAGTTAAAGATATTCCCGGGCTCTGATGGATTAAATGACTAATTCAAGCTAAACTGACATTAACTGATCAAGATTAATCGATCCTCGTCACCCTGATTAATGAGGATTAGAAAATAAAGAAATAAAATGCATTGAAGTCGCACCATGTCCATGATGTCTTTGTAAAGGGGGAAGTCCAATCTGATATTAAAACCGATTAAAAACAAGAAAGTTATGGATATTTGAAGATGCTCTCAATCAAACACAAATTGGCAACCGTGTGACGTATCTTGCGAGCTTCCATCCCACATGCTGTGTACTGAAAAACATACAAAATTGACATTTTCCCTCCAAAAAAATATTAATTCATATATTATCCCTGAACATAATAATTGCAAATGTTTAAGATATGAATGTGTTAGCAAAGAAAATAATACTTAGCTGGACGAATCGTTGAATATACTTTAATTTTTAGCCTATGTTATGTTTCACTCAATCATTGAGTTATTAATGTAAATATGTATTGCTATTATGGAAATAACAGCCTCGCTTGAGGATAAGAGAGAAAAAAAAAACTTTTTGTATACAACCCCTGTACGGAACAAATCGATTCCTTCATGTATAACTAAGAAACTGCCAGTTTAATGACATTTTCTGTAGAGAGCAAACTGAAGAGTAGCTCGTAATTAAGGTACGTCACAGTTTTGCCAATTTGTATTTCACTCATGATAAATGTATAACCTTCCTATATTTAATCGGATATTGCTTAGACTTTTACCAATTTGTTTCCCTCAATTTTCTGCTCATTTCAATGACAGGGCTGGCTTCTCCTTTAACTTTTATTCCTTCCTCCTATCTCCTGGTTTACATTGTTTGATTTATGTTTACTGTTCACATTCTTGCGTTTTACTCTGGTAAGTTAAAGACGAACAACTTCAGTATGTCTAAAACTAAATTGTTTCGTCGCTTGTACTTTGCAGCGAAAGTGATTACAGCAAGTTTCCGGTACTATACGTGTAGATTTTGCTCTTTAAAAGAAAGAAATCTGGCGCATGATGAACAAAGTAAAATAACTTTCATGTTCATTGGACACAAGGCGCCATTTGCCGACGTAGGGCAGCGTGGGGATTTGCTCGAACTTTGACTCTCCGATTGGAGTGAACAAAAAAAACAGTGCATGCACAAATTGCGTTGAAGTACTGGCGTTTTGGGCTGTTTGCATTCACATGTAGGCTATATGAGGAACAGTCATTAAGAAAGGTTTCTGCATCTTTTTTCATCCAAGCTTACTGTCCAGTAAACCTTGACGAGCTAGGGGTAGGTCTTTACTACGATATTGCCGACGACCCAGTTATCAATGAGACCAGCACACTCTACTATAGGGACGGAGATGTAATTACATACGGATGTTCAGATGGATACGAAGGTCCAAAAAACCGCACACCAACTGATGACGGTACGAGCACATGTAACGACGGGTCGTGGGACCCACCTGGAACTCCAACATGCATGGGTAAGTGACCACGTCTAATTAACCGCAGAATAACATTCAAAATTCCATTCCTAGGATAAATTATGTCTTCAGTGGGTCTTGATCGTACTTGAATATTTTTCTAACATTATATATTTATATATAAAATAATATAGTATATATAATTGAACCTCAATATTCCCGTTGACTACTCTATTCTCCCATTCCCATAGACTTAGGAAGCGAGTTGGTTCAGTCAGTAAAGCGTCTGCCTGGCGAACCAAAGATCTAGAGTTCAAATCCCACCCAGGCAGAGGACTGAAGCTTGCGTCGTGTGCTAACGTGCCCCTCCCCTTATAGACCGAGGCTATGTTAAGTGGAAAACACTCCATCCCTCGGGTAGGACGTTAAATGGAGGCCCCGTGTAGAGGAGAGTCACAACCTTTGCACATTAAGAACCCACTGTACTTTTCGTATAAGAGTAGGGGAAACCCCGATGTAGTGGTCCACCTGCACACCCCAATATTTACAAACATGCTGCAAGAATCTTCAGTATTGAAGGAGGCAGATATCCAGAAGAAGATGAAGAAGAAGAAAGATAATACATGAATCAACGGTTTAAGTAGGCAATGGGTTTACCCCCAAAAAAATAGATTCTCTCTCAAATGACTGATAAATATCTGTGTTCATCAAAGGTTTTCTGTAATCTTTGTATTATTTGCCGGGATAGTCAGTTGGTTGGGTGTGTATTGGAAAGTTTGCATTTCTGCGACATCCGATTTTGAACTTCGCATATTTTTATTTGCATGATTTTAATAGTTGTATAGATGTTTAATAAAAAATAAAAAAATCTTATTGTTCATGTAAACACATTTTTTGTTTTTTGTTGGGGGGAGGGGGGGGGGGGAGGAGGTTAAAGTAAGAGATCCCGAGACCTAAACTTGTGGAAAAGCTGCTCCCTGATTCACCATTACTTTAACATAGGCAATTGGTATGCATAATGGGTCGAATATCCGTGTGGGGGTGATGTTTGTCTTCAGTATGAATATTGATATGGGAGTCTTGAATAACTGAAATTAGTTAGGAACCATTATAGGTTTTTAATGAGACAAATAAAAAAGATAGAAATGAGAGGTAGTATAAAATCATGTTAATAAGAATTAAGAAATAGTAGTAGCAGTATTAGAGACCGGAATAGTAATAATAGGAGTATAAGTATAAGTAGTAGTAGTACATTCTAGTAGAAAAAGTAGTAGTAGAAGTAGTAGTAGTAGAACACTGTAGTAGTTGAAGTAGTAGTAGTAGTAGTAGTAGTAGTAGTAGTAGTAGTAATACTAATAATAATATCATAATAATGATAATGTTAATAATGATGACGATGAATAATGATAATGCTGATATTTAATATAGTATTGTAAAAATATATTGCTAGTAGTATGTGTAGTATAAGCTGTAATAATAGTAATAGTCGTAGTTGTATTAGTAGTCATGCTAGTTGTAGTAGTAGTAGTAGTAGTAATAGTATTAGCAGTACTAGTAGTAGTAGTAGTAGTACTATTAGTAGTCAGGGCTATCACCTTTTGGGAACTGCTTCGAGGGAGAACGTATGCGTTGAGTAAAAAAATATTAAAAAAAAAAAAAATATTTGAAGTGCTCACAACCCTCACCCCCCCCCCCCCCCTCTCCGTTCAGCAACAAAAAAAATGCATACGATACGGAACGCTGGTTCATTTTACACGTTTGGCGTGAGGTTTTTTCATTAACCGGGGGATTGCGGGAGATCGCGGGAGAACGGGAGGAAATGCGTGGTGGCGCGAGTCTCCTGCTACCGAACTGGTGGGACGGCGGGAGAATGAGCGTGGTGGCATGAGACTTCTCAAAGTGCGGGAGGGTTGACAGCCCTGAGTAGTAGTATTAGTAGTAGTAGTAGTAGTAGTAGTAGTACTAGTAGTAGTAGTATAGGGGTAGGAGTAGAACCAGGGGAATAACTATAGTATAGCAGTAGTAGTTTGATCACTAAGGATTCTTACTGTTAACGAATATACTCAGACCCATCGAATAATGCGACAACAATTCAGACCCCAAGCCAATCTACAACAGATGATATGAAATCATCTACCAGACTACCAACCACAGAACCGAATATAAGCGTTTCCACTAGTTATGATGTGACCACCAATGAGCAGCTAAATACTCAAAGAATTACAACTATTGGTAAATTGTAGTACTTGGTACTGTATTTATGTATACAAATTATCGTTTAGGTTAGTATTAATGTTGGGTATATAAATTGTTCCACGAGGGTATTTATATATCCAACCAACCTTTTCGGCATTTTCTCTACGCATCTTGCTTAATATTTTGCCTATTTTAAACTAAATAGTCTATATTTGAAGCCTTTTTGGACGAAATATTATTCAAGTTTGGTTATAAAAATGCCTAAAGTTGGTTAATAACATAATTACCCTCGTGCTGGGCAAACTTTTACCCGATGCTTTAAAAGAGTGTAGTAGTATATATTAGAGTTGCAGTATAGTATGATTTATAATCATGTATATAATTCCGGCATTATGTATAATCCAGGTATAGGTTTTTTTTAATGATTATTATATAGTTTCTTTTTATAATAGCACAATAGAATAGTTAGAGTTCTTGTATTGAAATATTTAAAATCATGTGTATATTATTTTTATTCGATTTCAAAGTGGTAGTAGTAGTAAAAAAACACATATCAGTAGTAGTAGGAGAAGTAGAAGAAGTAGCAGCAGCAGCAGTAGCATTAAAATGGTACGTCAACGTCGGTATCGTACTTGTAGTAGTAGAAGTAGAAGAAGAAGCAGAAGTAGTAGTATGAGTAGAAGAAGAAGTAAAAGTAGTACTTGTAGTAGTAGAAGTAGTATTAGTAGTAATAGTGATATTAGTAGTAGTAATATAAGAAGAAATGTTAGTACAAATTGCGTTATATGCATGGTGAATGTGCGAGACATTTGACTAGAGTAGAAAACCTAGAATATAGTTTGTTTTTTTTCTCTTTTAAGTATATCCCGCCCCCCCCCGGAAACTCTATCATTGTCAGTTGATAGAAAAATTGAGTATTGGCCATTTAATTACATTGTGACAGACACTGTCTGGCCTAAACGGGGAAAGTTTCGTAATTGGTGTGTACTATAAACTTTTGGAATAATGAGTTAAAGAAAAATTTAAGAGATTGACTAAGTCTACCAACAGATCACTTGCACCGCACACAGAAAAGAGAGTATGGAATTACACACATATGTTTCGTCCAAACTCTTTATCAGCTATTTATTATCATGTTTCTAAATAATGCATTTTAGCAACGACCCCTATCAGAAGACACCTCTATTATGATATTATTCCAAATTGGCATAAACGAGTCATGTGTAAATTTCCTCAGAGCTCGATCCACCTGTGAATTGCCGTTTGGTCTACCACCGGTTCTTCTACTATTCACATGGTCTAATAATCTTTTCGCCTCCTTATCCTTTGGTATAATGACCATTGAGGATAATCGTCATTTGGTCTAATTTCCATACGGTGTAATCTCCAATTAGTCTACTTTAACCATTTGTCTACTATATCCATTTGCACTATTTGTCTATTGTTCATTTAGTCTCATAACCAGTAAGTCTGATTCCCAGTTTGTCTAATGTACATTCTTCTATCATCCATAAGGTCTGAAATTCACTTGATATTATCATTACTTATGATTAAATGATTATTAAACCATATTGATAGTATACAAAATCGGCATTAAAACCGACTGGAAATCATGAGCAATAGACCAAATGGGTAGTAGGCTCATTGGAGATTAGACAAAATGGAAATTAGACCCAATGACTTTTAGCCAAAATGGTAATTAGAAGAAATAATAATTAGAAGAAATGATAAGTGGACGAAATTATTATTTGACATGTGGATAGTAGACAGGCAGGGTGAAGGCTATATGGTAATATACTGATTGTGTAGTAGATACACTGGTTGCAGACCAGCTTAATACGAATGACGGGTTTAATGGAATTCATTGTGAAATGAATATAGTATATATGTTTTATAGTAAGGCTTTGAATCATTGAGTAATAAGTACTTAATGTTACCTTGATTATAAGCACATTTTCTGGCAACATTCTTTAAAAAGACGAAAGGCCTCCGACGGGCAAGCTAGCTAGCTAGAGGAAGAAGAAGAAGAAGACTGAAAAGGAGAACATTGATGATTATCATGATAATAATAATAATAATAATCATTATATTAACTATGATTATACTAAGAAGATACAAATAATACTAAATAATATTTATGATTATATTAAAATAAAGAACAACAAATAATATAACGAAAACAACAACAAGAAGAAAATCGGGTTATTACTAAGTGCCGGTTTTTTGTTTTGTTTTGTTTTTTTGTTTTTTTTGGGGGGGGCACCTGCACTGAAGACTGTGCACATTTTTTTTCAGCAAGGTTTGGCGGGGTGGGGCTAATGCCCCTCACTACGCCAAAATCTTGTAATGCATTTCTATGTTTCGAGGATTATGTCGATAAATGGGGTACTAGCAAACTGTCGACCAGAGCCATCAATACACAAAGTTTGGCCTACGCGGTTCGAGTTGCACACAATATGATGAATACTGCTTTGTTGGGCAACGACAAAACAAAAGAATAGACAACGCGTTGTGGCCAAACTGAAACATAGTTGGCCAAATTCTGCGTTTAGATAGCTTTGCTATCGACTGGTTAAAATTGTCAATGAAGGCAAACGTTTTAATCTGCACAAAAAACAGGGGAAAAGCTGTAGCCCATATCATTCAAGAACTAATCTGCCCTGCCCTTTCCTTAATTCTGATAGAAATAATATTCTGAGTAAGCATAGAACAAGTAGCTTAACGACCGGTAGTGGTAAAATTGGGGTTCAAGGGTTTTGGGTTCAAAATATCCATATAATATTGTTAAAATATTGCCTTCAGAAGTTTAGATGGCAACACTTCAACCGAAATTTGCAAAAAACACAGAAA
Organism: Strongylocentrotus droebachiensis; assembly: GCA_035222895.1. Classification (NCBI taxonomy): domain Eukaryota; kingdom Metazoa; phylum Echinodermata; class Echinoidea; order Camarodonta; family Strongylocentrotidae; genus Strongylocentrotus; species Strongylocentrotus droebachiensis. The sequence goes on from JAVYIG010003327.1 coordinate 128,008, forward strand.
TATATGCATTCGCGATATCTATCCAGGCCCGATCTATATGATAATTTACCAAATATATCAATTAGTAGGCGGTTTCCCGGCAAAATGTTTATCATCACGTATTAGTAAGAAAAAAAAAATACATTCTTTCACATGATGGTAATAAAAGCTTCCATGTCATCTTTTGAGAGGGGGCGTCTCCAAAACCGGTCTTTACCTTTAATTATAATAAAATTATAATATCATATCAAGACTAAATCGGCATTGGGAATTTCTCCTGTTTATTATATCAGTGACGTTCTTCATCCGATTTATCTCAAAGTCACACTAACCAATACTTCTCTCTGTATGTCCAAAAGTGATTTTCTTCCACACTGACATAGAAAGAATAAATAATTATACAACTTTTTGTTGAATTAGGAACTAGTACCAGATCTTTTACTTTCTCTTAAATTTTTCCCACTTACCACAATAATTTGTTTTACATTCCATTACATACAGCTTATCCTGGTGATTTAATTCTGATTTTAATGCCGAATCATTGAACATTAGTTAATAATTTTATTATCTTATCATATATAATTCATATATTATTCATATCATAAGAGTTTATTAGGTAGAAAGCAGGTTTTTTAAACTTGTATTAATCAATCAATATGTGTTCGTTTCTAATCAAATGCAATGAATATTTGAAAATATTTATGCCAGTCAGATTTCTATTAATTCTCTTGTAATATTAATATAACATTATATGTTTATGCTTATATGTCTTCCCTTTGGTTTTGGCTGGCTCTTTTTATATTTGAAAACAATAATTGGAAAAAACCCTCATAATGCTAGAATTAATCAAATTAATGTCTAAAGTAAACGTTTTATTTGAATATTTTAAAAGTTCAATAAATAGATCTGAATTATCATACGTGGCAACTAAATATTCTTCTTTAAATGTAATTTGCTCGCCTTCGTAGTAATGACTACCGCAGAAATGGTGACAACGATGGAACTACCGACTTCGATGGAGACGACCGCGAAGGCTTCTACAACAGAAGGGTTGCCGACTTCGCTTCCTAATTCTACACCACCTTCAACACCGATGACACCCACCGATTCATCGACGACATCGGTAGTAACGCCTGGCTTGACAACTGTCACTCCTGATGCAACGACTGTCACTCCCGACGCGACGAGTATTACGCCTGGCCTGACAACTGTCACTCCCGACTCGACGAGTATTACGCCTGGGCTGACAACTATCACTCCCGACGCGACGAGTATTACGCCAGGCCCGACAACTGTCACTCCCGACGCAACGACTGTCACTCCCGACGCGACGAGTATTACGCCAGGCCCGACAACTGTCACTCCCGACGCGACGAGTATTACGCCTGGCTTGACCACTGTCACTCCCGACGCGACGAGTATTACGCCTGGCCTGACAACTGTCACTCCCGACGCGACGAGTATTACGCCTGGTCTGACAACTGTCACTCCCGACGCGACGAGTATTACGCCAGGCCCGACAACTGTCACTCCCGACGCGACGAGTATTACGCCAGGCCCGACAACTGTCACTCCCGACGTGACGAGTATTACGCCAGGCCCGACAACTGTCACTCCCGACGCGACGAGTATTACGCCAGGCCCGATAACTGTCACTCCCGACGCGATGACTGCCACTCCTGCGATTACAACAGAGACGGCACCTCCGACGGTTCCGGGGTCGACTACAAAGTCGGATTCCACAACATCGTCGAACCCTACCTCATTGTTACCAGAGACAACAGAAACCGAATCTGCTCGATCGACATCGCCTGGTGGTCCCACTGAACCTTCACCGACGGAATCACAGGAGACGACTGCATCGCAAAAGACTAGCCCTACGACACCCGAGAGGACAGAAAAGCCGCCTACTACTCCATGTAAGTCATGTACATAATGGGCCCCCCCTTGGGGTGCGATTTTTCAAATTTTCAAGGCCCCCCCCCCCGAAAAAAAAAATGTGGGCGCTACCCCCCTCCCCCTCCCCCTTCCCCCCTCCCCCTACTGAGCGAATTTTCGGCCGGCACGATTTTCAAATTTTCGGGAGCAAAAAATAAAAAATTGGGCCCCCCTAAGAAATCCTGGATCCGTGTCTGATTTCAGGAAATGCATTTTCACAGGGACCTTTCTTCCAACACTTTGTGTGCATACGTACGTTTGCCTGACTTGAAGTCACTCCAATAAAATATGTCAGCATACCCCCTCCCCAACAAAACAAAAAAAGCAAACAATATTAAATAATAATAGGTTAATGTATTATGTTTCGTCCAGAGTTGAAGTTTAGAATGTTGTACTGTAGGATATGGATCGATCGCAGACCAGCTGTTGACTGAGTATTATGTTATGTAAGACCCCTTTAACCTCGTAATATTCTCTCTTGGTAGTGCCGTGCGGAGGGGAATGTATAGCAACCCAGGTGTGTAACGCAACAGAGAACAAGTGCGAATGCAGACCAGACTACTACGAAGATGAAGAGGACGACGATAACCCATGCAAAGGTACAGTACCAGTCGTGATTCCAGGGAGGATCAAGGGGCGGGAGGGGGTGGGTGCCCGTGCCCCCCCCCCCCACCTACCTCCCGCTGAACCCTGGAAAAAACCTACCAAAAGAGAAAGAAAATAATTAGGAATCATAGGCTGACGTAATTTTGTTTCCTTTTCCCTGGCTTCTCTTGTTTTTCCCCTCGTCACAGAATGTTTGGATTTGTGCCCCCTCCCCCTCTCCCCATGCCAGATGATCTTTGAATTGCCACTGACTATTAACCCTTAACTAGCGTTATTGGACTGCCACAGTCGACCTTTGTCACACGTAAAGTAACCAAACAATGTGACAATCTAGAGTGGAATCACAAGTAAGTGGAACGTCCCAACATACCATAACACATTTATTTTAATAATTACTAAAACTAAATATGAGTGTGTTCATCTCCATATCCGCTATTTTAAAGTGAAGGACATCCTCACGTACTATATTTTCCTGCAAAAATTATAGCATTTTGTTCTTTTGTCAAGATATAAGATACATGCATTTCTTGATAACCCCCAAAACTGTATACTCCAAAGTCCTTTGGAAACGTGAACAGACGTTATATCATAATGGGATATGCATTAGAAAAGACAGGCATTATATAATAATAATAATAATAATATGCCATATTATTATCGTAAAATATCAGTATTATACATTATGTTTGTTAATGATAATAAACTATATAGTAATAATAGTAATATTAGTATTTATTCAAAAATTTAAATTATTGTTATTACCTTTTCTTTTCCAGAGCCCGAGAGTATTGATGTGACCATTAAAATCACTGCAGTCAACAACACAAACGCAGAATACAAAGACGAATTGGAAGATCCATCAAGTCCAGAATTTAAAAAGCTTGAACATGATGTTTGTGAACCGGTAATTATTAATATGTCATCAATTTACAAGCACCATACCCTGCCACCTAAAATGAAGAAGAATGTTATCAACATAACCGTTATTAAAGCAATGTCTATATATATATATAAATATATATATATATATTGCTAAAACTTGTCATTTGGGACATCATGTAATTTTTCCGGAAAAATAAATAATACAACAAAAAAAATTTGTTGAAGTGTTAAGTTTGGAAAGATAATGGCATGCTCAGAAGCGTTATTGAAAGCTCGATTTAAAAGACAATCCAGAAGACAAAAAAATAAGTTAACAGAATGGCAAAATTTCGAAATAAATCGGACCAATAATGAGAAAGTTATGAATGTTTGAAATATGAGATCGCTATCAAAGTCTATGCGAATTTCTAATTGGAAGTTTGGTCAGTGGATTGTGGCGTTGTCGTGAATAACTCTCCTGCTTGTAGTGCACACAAATATCATCAATTTCTGTTTTTCTTCGCAGTGCCTTCTCCCTTGGGGCACTATGAAAAATATAATTTTTGGATAGCATATTTTCATAGGTCCTCTAAAGAGAATAGACACTACTGAGCCATAATTTCTAAAAATTGAAATTTTAGTCATTTTGTGTGTTGGAACAAATGGGACAGTTTTCCACCACTACATGAAAGAGACATTACCGATTCAGCCCATTTGAAGAGCCAACTTTCACAAATTCATAACTTTTTCATTTTTCATCCGATTTCATTCAAATGTTCACCAGTCTACTTCTATGACGTGTATGCTTTCATCTTAGGTATATATATATATATATATATATATATATATATATATATTATCAAGGTTATATTTCTGTAGGTATTGCTTACATGTAGGTTCCGTACCCGCCCTACTATATCCCTTTTCTATCCGATCATGTACGCGTGCATCACTCTAGTATACTCATCAAATTGTTTTAGTGTTTGCTAAGTGCGTGTGACTGCAAAACCTCTTTGTAGAAGCAATATTTGACGCCCCTATATTGAATGTAGCGACATAAAACCCTTATATCACGGGAGAAACATGTTTTTGTGATGACACATTCAAGT
>JAVYIG010003327.1:137500-201258 GCA_035222895.1 Strongylocentrotus droebachiensis
TAGAAGTAGTAAGACGTCATCGATAAAATGGGAGGCATGCCATCCATATATGCACAGTCTATTCAACCTCCTGCTCGTCGATTCCTGGCTACGCCACTAAATTCATGTTGGGAAAAAAATATTATTATGTGTATATACTGTTTTATCATCATGAAATTATATAATATTTTGAAAAAAAATATAAAGTTTGCCTTAAAAAAAATAGAAAATTAGGTCTCATTGGCGTTTTAACCCGTAACACAAGCTGTAAGTGTAAACCGCGATGGTTTTTTTTCTCTATCAGTAACCGAGAACTAAGTGCATTATTACGTAGGACCTATGCTCCGCGTATTGGCCTTTCATTTACACGTTAAAGAAAAAAGAAAGAAAAAAAAAGAAAGAAGAAGACCGCGTCATATCCGAAAGAGCCTTAAAGGTAAAGACCAGTATTGGCAACGCCCCAATTTCAAAAAATGAAATGGAAGCTCTCATTACCAATCATGTGAAAGAATATGTTTTGACTAATACATGATGATAAAAAAATTGCCGGGAAACCGCCTACTAATTCATATATTTGGTAAATTTATTTCTCTCATGGTCTGGTGAGAGAGATAGGGTTGTCCCATATACATCTTTCTGTGTATAGTGCTTGTAACTTTACGAAGAATGAGCCAAATTTCTTATCATTTTGATGATTCCAGAACCTTGCAGATGCTAGATGCTAGATGATCGACCTTTTCTGATCGATTCCACAACGTTTCTTTCACAATGCAATCGCATGACCATTACTGGTCTTTACCTTTAATGATGATGGGGGTTGTAAGTCATTCGACCCCCCCCCCCCTCCCTAACGCTCGGAACAACGTTCCCGCATATATTTCCCGCTCTGTCCTCCAGTCTGTCAAAGCCCAATATAGCATGGTTTTAGAGTAAATGTTCTTGAATAGGCCAGTAAAGTTGAAGGATATCTCAACTGACAATAATCAGTCTTGACCACAAAAAGGGGCCATTTGTGTTCTAAGTCTGAACTAACGTGCACAAAGTCACAGAGACCCCACTGTTATCGTTTTCATAATTCTTGTTTATCATTGTTATTCTGCATGCTGCAGCCGCAACATACTATTTTCTTAATAAAATCAAATGCAGAAAAGTGGAAAACTACTCTTGTAGGAGTAATATAGGGATCACTTCGGTTTGGAGTTCAATCCACTCCTAATTATAAATATTGTTTTGAGAGTGGAGATTAATATGATCCCTCAAAACGACTCCCAAAAGAATGGATTTCCATTCATGTATATTAACAGAGTACTGTCATCTTTGTGATAGTAGTTTTGTTTTATACTTACCATGTATTAATCAAAGTGCACAAAGTCACACAGACCCCACTGTTATCGTTTTCATAATTCTTGTTTATCATTGTTATTCTGCATGCTGCAGCCACAACAATACAAACAATGCTTTTCAGAGTTTCTCTGTTGTGGTAATTATGATATTTTGTCATTAAAATCAAATGCAGAAAAGTGGAAAACTACTCTTTTAGGAGTCATAATAATTATATAGGGATCACTTAGTCGGTTTGGAGTTCAATCCACTCTTAATATTTTTTCGGATTTTAATTCCAGATCAATGTGATCCCTCAAAAAGACTCCAAAAAGAATGGATTTTTAATTCCTGTATATTAACAGAGTACTGTCATCTTTGTGATAGTAGTTTTTTTATATACTTACCATATACATTGTATTAATCTATCATGTTTCTCACTCATTGACATGTTGGTATAGCGCGTACATAATTTAAGAGATATTGTTTTTTTAAAACTATATCAGCTTTTAATTACTAAATATTTGCACGAAAAAAAAAAAAAAATAACAACAACTAATCAATAACAACACTTGTTACATCTTTATATAAAGGGTATACTCTTTCATATCAGCCCCGTTCAATTATTGATTCAAATACAGATGATTCTGGCATTGTTAAATTACTGAATTTCTTCCAGCCTCATACCTGCATACATATCTTCTTCTTTTTTTTTAAACAGTGCCTTGTTTTTTTAATCGTGGATAGAACACGATCGCAATGACTTTCGATAAATCAACCCATGGACAATTTCTGATCCCAAAGAAACAATGTTTTGGATTACGTAATCTCAATGAATTTCAATATGTGATGGAAGAGGGTATTGGAATTTCATTGGGTTTATTTTTCGAATGTCTTTGCAACTATGTCATATTAACTAATTTTGTTTGTAAAATATATTTTAAAAGAGATAATAGTTGAAGTATATATAAAGCCGGTGTGACCGTGGACTCTTGTAATGAATTATTTTAGTACACCAAAAACAACGTTGTTTACATGTTATCAATGTATCATACATTATTTTGTAGGCAAGGGCATTTCGTTTCTCAATCTTTTGTGTGAATTGATTAATAATAATTGATTCAGGATTGTTTTTTTAATTTATTGTATACTTGTATGAAAGAAAAAAAGGTGGATTTATGAAATATACATGTTTGTTTATTTTTAATTAATAACGAGTTATAATTTTACGCCTTTTCGAAAAACAACGCTGGATACACTTTATTTTTTATTCATATTCATATTATCACTATCATTATTATTACTTATACCGCGCTTTTCCCACAAAGCCCAAAGCGCTTACTGTAAATGACAATTACATACATACATGTAATAAGAAAAACAATCTTACATCTACAAAAATTAAATACAAGCTAAATACAATAAGAAAAACAATCTTACAACTACAATCTGCAAAAAAAAAAGGTGTTTTTAAGGCCTTTCGGAAGGTAATAACTGATATAGACTGTTTAATTCTAAGTGGTAGATCATTACAGTATTTTTAAGCAGATACAGTAATATAATTGTCCTATCACCGACTAATGTGCGAGTAATTGACATTATTACGTTTAATGTTGTATGTTGTATCCTGATTGTACTGAATAAGGAATCTAAATCAAAGAATAAACAAAAATTAAACCGAACAACTATTTGGAAATGCAATTATTTTTATCGTGCATACGGTAAACGTTGGAATTGTGTTGGAGTGTATAAGTAGTTTATGGTAAAATTATCTTGAAAACGATTGCAAAGACTCATGAATATTTGATGAGGTAGTTTTGACTCTACAGTCTGTAATCGCAAAAGTTTTTTTTGGAATAATAGCCAGGCAATGGAATTTCAAATTGTGATACATATTGGTAATAACCAATCCCCCCCAAAAAAAAAAAAACATTTAAGGGTTTATCTTACCATGTTTGAAAATATTGTGCATGTGACTTATTACGTAATCCGAACATGATGAATTTGCCCAAGAGTTGATTTTTTTTTGGAAGTCTTTGCGATCGATTTTTTTTTTGTGGTAATATTGAAGCAAACGAAACAGAAAAAAAAATCATAGAATATAATTTAAAAAGCGCTAATATACATTCAGATTTATTAAAAGAACCACAATAATACAGAATTTATTAGTTTTTTTAAATAAATGTTTGATGATTTAAAGCGATATCTTGTATCACAGTTATAGATTTGACATGGATCTCACCAAGGAGGCGGTACGTCAAATCAATTTGTGCTAGTGGTATATACCCTTACTCGAGATTGCCAACTGAATTGAAATTTGCTCATATTAGAGCAAGAAAGAAAGAAAGGTAGATAGAAAGAGAGAGAGAGACAGGCAGAAAGGGAGAGGAGAGAGAGAGAGAGATAGAGAGAGAGAGAGAGAGAGAGAGAGAGAGAGAGAGAGAGAGGGGGGGATGGTGTGAGAGTTAGGGGCGACAGTTGACATCTAGAAAGAGACAGATAGAGAGCGGGGGGGGGGGCGACAGAGAGACCATAAATAAATTATATACAGCTAGAAAGAAAAGAGATCGAAGAGTAGATAGAGATAGAGAGAGAGAGAGACTCAGAGAGAGAGAGAAGGGGGGGGGGGGGGACCGGGAGAGAGAGATATGATTTTCTTAAATTAGCTCTTGAAAGGGATTGATTAATTAATTAACCTTTTGTAATGGTAATGAAATCAACTGATTCAGAAATTGGGAAGAAAATAAAGGGCGAGGGGAGACCGCGGCGGGGGGTGTATTTTTCCGTCTGAACTCTTTTTTTCTTTTTTCCTTCATATATACTATAAATATAGGTTCATGTCTTTCACCAACTTTCCGCCCATGGCCACGGTAGAACAATTATTTTCATGAATTTTTGAAATATTAGGCAAATAAGCATCAAATAAAATGATATACCGAGCTCATTATGCAACAATTGGTCTGATGATAAAGACTAAACGGAGTATACCTTGATTATCGAAATCTCACAATCTCCGTGTTGTCGATCACGATATGTACACGTTGGCATTAGTTGATTGGTTCCGTGCAGTGTCAATTTACTAAAGTTTATGAGTAGATTTAAAAAAAATATTATTAAATCCTCAACATGAAAAAAAGAATATTAATTATAATTAATAAATACAGAATTATTATATAAATACTTAAATTAGATTTTGTTTAAAGCATTTAATTTACTTATGAAAACACAACCAAAATAAAAAACAAACCCATCTTCAAATTGGCTATATTTGTCTTTTCAGCCTCAATCCAAAATGGCAGTCGTCGTGGCACTTGTTCTCTGCGGGCTTCTAGCCGTCATTAGCAGTGTACAGGGTGGAGGAAAAACCCTAGTTCTCCTAGATTCGATGACTATGCGAGAGTCGCATTCGATGTTTTTCAAATCTCTACAGGGTAAGGGATAAACTCTTTTTATTAAGCTGGATCTAGGTCAAGATTCTCACTTGCCGGTCCCATATGTACAAAATGATGTTGGGTATGTTGGGTAGGGTCACTCATGTCATAACTCGAGCCCAGGGAGCTCCGCCGCCGAAGCTAAGACGTCTAAGCTGAGCTCCAGATCCTACATGTGAAAACGATTCAAACAGCGGGTTTGGTCATATTTTTGTTGAAATGTAAAGAAGTATTTAATTAACATTTTAACTTGGAGCTGGAGTAGACTCGAGATCTAGACCCTACAAATTATGTTTTTCGACTCTTCTGTTCTGGGTAACGAGTCAACAACTTGTGAAATTATAATTTGAAGATGTCTTTGATGGATAAACAGAATGATAACTTGCACGTAGAACTTAACACATTGATTGAGTGCTATACAGTGAGTTTAGGCGCTCTCATTGGCTGATCCGCTGGAGAGGCCAGCGTCTTTGAATTTAAGTGATAGAATTAGAGGTAGGGTGTCTGAACGATTTTTCAATTTTCAATTTGGGATCGTTTTTCACCATTTTTGTTTGATATTTGAATAAAAATGTAATCAGAAAAATACATTTCAAATTTCAAGTCTCAGCGATGTTTCTATCAAAAGATACAGCCCCTCCAAAACGCTGGTATATTCATATCATTTTGGTCAAAATCGACGAAAAAGACGTCCACGCAGAGTGATGTTGTTTTGCTAAATTCAGACAAACAGCTGTATCGCGCGATATGCAAGCGTATGCATATCGTACGCATGTTGCTAAGCCAATGCGTGACTTGCAAGCTTGAGCCACTCTGTCTCCGCGATATGTGCCATTGACTAGTATGGTTGGCTGTTCGCGCCATAGAACCCGGAAGTGACTACACGTTATAGTCAATGGCAATATCGCACGTGCACGTGCACGTTGTCTCCGCGATATTGCCATTGACTATAACGTGTATTTACTTCTGGGTTTATTGTGCGAATTGCTAACCATACTTTCATTTCGGGTTTCGTTCGTACGCGGAGATGTTACGCGATGTAACCATGGTTTGGACTGAGTGGAGCGCACGCCCCCTAGTTAGCTGATCCACCAAATAGCGGGAAGGGTATTTTTAAACTGTAATCAGTTGTGATCCCTGGGGGCTAGCGAAAATATGAGCGCATAGAATTGTTCCTTAGGACTGGGACTACTTATCGATCGGGGCGTCATATCTCAAAAGTGGCAAACCTCAAAGTTAGCCAGGACACAATGTTTAAATTGCTGTTTTGACCAAGATATGTTTAGAATTTCGGGGGCTACGCCCCTTTGGAAATATTGAAATTCACCTGCTCTTTCATATGACACCTCATTTATTGAGTATCACCTTCAGGATCACAACAGATAAAGGTTTGAATCTCGAATTGAAAAAAAAAACTTGACTTTTTTTGCATGGTCGCGCAGCGCACGTAGACTGCATAGGGATGCGTGCAATCTCTATGGGAAGAATTTTAGCACACAACATCGGGTGCGCGATCAGACACCCTATTAGAGGGCCCATTTAAGTAGAGAACACAATGGACGGTCCCACCAATACAAAAGATTACACAACACATAACTCGATGGAGCTCCGACGCCGCTATTCTAACAGCGAGTTGGGTCACATTTTTTTTAAATGTAAAGAGGTAGTAATTACAATTTTGACTTAGATCTACAATGTTTTTTCGACTCCTCTGGGCATCCGTCCAACCACTTGAAAGTTGAAATTATACTTTGAAGAAATCTTTGATGGATAAAGATGGTGATTCCTCGTCCAAACCCTATTCAACCATGTATCGTTGATTCAAACATGCCGGAGATAAAGCACGCATGCACAGTAGCCCACAGCAAATATGAATATTAATGCTAATTGCTATAGAGCGCTGTTCGCTCGAAATTGCTGAATATGCACAAGGTTGAGGTTTACATTGATTCACCACTCCTTTTGTATATTCAGCAATTTTGAGCGAACAGCGCTTCATAGCAATTAGCATGAATATTCATATATGCTGCGCCAAGTATACTAATGCCTCCTTGAGTGCATTGTACTATTGCAAAGCACTTTGAAACTGGCGAAGAATTTAACCAAAAATGTGAAAATTTGATACTTTAACCTTTATATAATATCCATATTGTTTTTGTTCTCTATTATTCAGAGAGAGGTTTTGAGCTTACATACAAGAGTGCAGATGACCCTAACCTAAAGCTGAGCAGCTATGGAGAATACCTTTATGAGCATCTGGTGCTCTTCTGTCCATCAGTAGAAGGTAAATTAAACCTCCACTTTTACATGTAGGTGTCATGGTGTAGTGGTTCATTCACTTGACCTTCAGTTCAAGGGTTCAGGGTTCAAATCCAAGCCCAGCATTAACATACATTGTCAAGACGTTGATTTTTCACTCTTCACCCAAGTGTAAATAGGTCGCTCGGAATAGACCAGTTCACGGTTAGCCCATGTCGCAAATAACCCTGAATATCCACAGATCTTCAAAACATGAAGGAGTCCACTTTAATATTTTGAAATAATCACTCCTACTGCGATGGAGGTGCTTCATAATTAGCCTTTGTTTCCCCTTTTCAAAGAATACTTCCACCTGTACATGTATATCATAGAGTGCACTGCTTGTTCTTAAATGAATAATGATGACATAACTTCATGAGCATGTATCCAGTATTTTGTCTCTGTGAATTTCCCAATTCATTTTGCAATGACTTTATCTGCTCATGCTCAGACTGCAACCATGAACTGGCTTATTCCTGGAGTAATGATAATTTTGCGGCCCTCGAAGAGCAGTATCAATACTGATGTGACTACCCTATGGAAATGAGACCCAGTTTAGTGTCATATTTTTTCTTAATTATCGAACTATTTATATGGGGGTCTATATCTTTCTGTGTATGATGCCTTGTTCATCAAATTTATTTATCATTGGGGACATCCCTCAATTTTTAAAAGAATATCTATCACTTTAAAGGTAAAGACCAGTTTTGGAAACGCCCCCCCCCCCCTCTCAAAAAATGAAATGGAAGCTCTTATTACCAATCATGTGAAAGAATATGTTTTGACTAATACGTGATCATACAAATTTTGCCGAGAAACCGCCTACTAATTGATATATTTGGTCAATTATTATATCTATTTGGACCTGATAGATATAACGCAAGTGTCGGGCACGTGTGCGTAGTCCCATATAAATCTTTCTGTGTACACAGACCTGCCAACCAGTACGATTTAGTCGTATTTAGTACGATTTTTAGAAGCAAATACGACAGTACGATTTTCTTTAATAAAATACGATTTTCAAAAAAAAAAAAAAAAAAAAAAAAAAACGATTTTTTTTTTTTTTTTTTTTTTTTTTTTTTTTTTTTTTTAATTGATATTTTGTGGGTACGTCCGCCATTTTCAATGGCAAAATGTCCATTCTGTCCTGTAAAGTATCTTACAAGCATCTCACATCGGCAATTTGGGGATGTTCATTGGTTTATCGAACACACCAGTCATGACGAAATCATGCATATTCAACCAATGATCAATAAAAAAAATTCTTCCTGTAGGTGAAAACTGTAAGAGGCATTGATCCGCGTAACAATCCGTGTTTATTTTCAAGAATACAACTTTTGTCAGTAAAATACAACTTTTGGGACTAAAGAATACAGTTTTTGAACTCCAGAGGTTGGCAGGTCTGTGTACAGTGCTTGTAACTTTACCAAGACTGGGCCAAATTTCTTATCATTTTGATGATTCCGGACCTTGCAGTACATACCAATACTTTTCTGATTGATTCTACAACGTTTCTTTCACAATGTAATCGCGTGACCAGAACTAGTCTTTATCTTTAAGCAATTTTTTAACAATAAAATGAAGAAAAAAAGTAACTTACATGTACTGTATATGTATCTTTTCAGGTTGTACAATTAATATTGGTGAGTGCAATGACTACTGTACTGGCTACATAAGACAAAAGGAATAGATATTTAAAATCTGTCAGGCACATGTAGTAGTTTATCAATTTGATGCATTTCTCTTTTTGTAGAATTTGGCGGAGATATTGGAGAAAATACCTTAACAGATTTTATTGATGAAGGAGGAAATATCCTAGTAGCAGGCAGCTCAGATATAGGTATGTATTGCTTTTTCTTTTTTGTGTGTGTTTAACACTTGGGTTGCAGTTAGAGTGTAGCAATCACTAATTTGTTTTGGTTTCGTGTGTTGGAGGTTCGATTGTGATGTCAAAGGTTCCATGTGATGTCATGATACGATATCCAAAATTGTAAGCTTCAGATATTACTTCTGTAAATAGATTTTGCAAGTTTAATCAAGTCTCAATCAACATGAAAGTGATTTTTAAGGGGAATTCTTGATGCACCTTTACATGCTCGCATAGAATGGGGCCGCACAGATCCCAGGTCTAACTTGGGTTTTTGCAAGTTTAAACACGCTCTCAATCAACATGAAAGCAATTTTTTAGGGGACTACCGTCGCTACGGAGATGCAATCGCATTTGTCTAGTTTTCTGCTCATTTCTGTTGCTCAAGAAAACAATAATGCTATAGTGCATGTGCTCCGGACAGAGCACAACAAACATTCACTGAAAAATAAAAAATATTTCACCTGAAACCATAAGAGAGTTTGAAAGCTTGTTTTTTGATGATTTTTAATATTTCAAATATGGGCAAGTGGCAAAAGGCATTAATTCAAGGCAAATATTATTGACTGCACAATGTGAATACTTGTTTGACAGTATACTGTATGCATAATTTTAGTTGACGTATCATTTTGTTTTCTTTTTTTTTCCCAAGCAACTTCTCACTATAAAATCAAACTCTTCCCCAATTATAATGAATTATTTATTCCAACCCAATGACAGTTCTTGTTATTTTTCATGTTTGGTCTCTTTTCATTAATTTAGGCATTGTCAAGAGTTTACATGTAGGGCGCAAATGGAAACACCTCTCGCCCCACAGTTCTTTGGTGCTGTAACCAGGGATGCCAGTTTTCAGGCAATAGCCTGAATTCAGGCCCTGGCGAGTTATTTTCATACCATAGTTTAGGCTGTTTTGTGTACCGGTACAAACTAGCTCGTTCTAGGTGATTTTCAGGCCTCTAATCAATTCTAACTGGCATCCCTGTGCAACTAATGCAACTTACTGTACATTTCACTTTTCAGGAGAACCGCTGAGAGAACTTGGAAGTAATTGTGGACTTGAATTTGATGAGGAAGGAACGTCAGTAATTGATCATCTTAATTATGATGTTAAAGATGAGGGATATGTGAGTATGATGAAACATTTACTATATATTAAGTTTTTGTTATGTAATAGTAATGATTAACATTTACATATTCCACGTGAAATGACTTGAAAGAAGCAAACAATTAAATTAAAATAACACATATATGAATATGCATAGAAATACATGTACTCTGTTAAATATAAGACAACATTTTAGGATGTAACTATACCTAGATTATAACTACAAAATGTACATTTTAAAGACTAGCAAATTATATTTGATTATTATTTTGAGAATCTGTATTGAATATTTTGCAGCACACATTGGTAGTGGCAGATTCAGAAAACTTGATTGAAGCTGAGACCATTGTAGGTGCAAAGACCAACAAGCCTGTTTTATTCAACGGAGTCGGGTATGTAGAGTATCATCAGTATAATTTACTTCCATAGCTTTGCTAATCATTTGATACCAAAAGACGTTAAGATGGGAGTTGCTGCTACCTCGTTTGGCATTAAACAATAAGGGATAGAGCAACGTCGATCTGGCGCTGCTCAGTGGCTGCCGGGCTCACGATCAATTGGGCAAAAAGAATTTCCATTTTCGGTTTAACTTAATAAAATTTGGAGTGGACTTTAAAAGATTATTATTATTATTATTTCAGGGCTATTCCCTCTTTTAAGATACTGATACATTATGTTTTGGGGGCCATGGAGGGTAATATAATTGTTTGGTTAGTTTGTAGTTGGTTTAGTGTCGGTCTCGATGAGACTGGGGTACATGTATAACTTTTCTGATTTGATTTTGTCATTAAGTACTTCGCCAATGTTTTCAGTGACATTATGAACTATAAAAAAGGGGCACTTGATGAAGAAGAATTTACTTTTAGAAAATACACCCATTTAACTGTTGACTTTAAAAGGCAATCCAACCTTTGTAATAATTCCATGTGCAGGAAAGCAGAGAAATGTTACATAATAGGAAAAGTTTTTAATCGGAATAATGATAAGAAAGTTATGGGTGTTTTAAATATGAGATCACTAAATCTATGCAAATCTCAAGTTGGCAATTTGTTCAGTGGATTATGACATAGTTACGTACAGCTATAAAACACCCTTTGATTTATGTTTTTCTCCTAAGAGCCTTCTGGCATTACTCAAAATATATTGGGGATACCATAATATTATACATACTATTACTCTAAGAAGAAAGACTCTCTTGGGTCAGACACTTTGAAAAACTGACATTTTATTGTTTTGGAACAAATGAGAAAGCTGTGAAATTGACACAGTGACACTGCGGATCCAGCCAAATTGAAATTCCAATACGTATTACAGCCGTAAACAATTCATTACTTTCTTATTTTTTCTCCAATTTTTTTCAAACATTTACCTTATATTTCTCTGATAATTTTTGCTGCTTTCTTTTAGATTATAGTTTGCTATTAAGGTTGGATTTCCCCTGAAGGTTATCTGGGAGAGACTTAAGATATTTAGGATTATTTGCCTTCTTGTGGGATACTATTTCATTCCGATCCAGTCCAATCCAAAGGTATCTGATAAAGCGCTTCCCTTGCAGTTACAAAGCACTGTATACATTGATCCACATGTTTGGGCCACTTACAAGCAATAACATATCACTTCATAAATTAAAGATAGGTGGGTCAATCAATCCATTGTCCTCTAACAAAATACATGGGATATCGGGGGGGGGGGGGGGGTGGGGGGTGTTTCACAAAGCCTTTTTTCAATGACAAATGACATAACCAGTGACAAATCCACTGATAACCAATCAGAAATCAGAAGCGAGGATTTCAGTAGCTTATAACAGAATCTGTCATTTGTCACTGATGACAAGTTTTGTGAAACACACCCCAGAGTAGTTTAAACTGGTCAACAGATGAAGCTGTCTTTACAATAGTAGGTAGCTAGTTCAACACCCTTGCTGCCACTTCTGGAAATGGGGTGGCACTTTGCAACAACTCATATTCTAAGAATTATTGTCTTTGCAGCTTGATTGCCGACCCTGACAACCCCCTCATCATTGACGTCCTCCATGCCTCGTCGTCCGCCTACTCCCACAACCCCCAGGAGGCCGTGGAGGATTACCCCTTGGTCGTGGGCACCAACACCCTGCTGGTAGCTGCCCTCCAGGCCCGGAACAACGCCAGAGTGGTCTTCAGTGGCTCTGTGGACCTCTTCAGCGATGCTTTCTTCCAGTCAGCCGTCCAGAAGGCATCAGGAGCCAGCAAGAAGTGAGTTGCAGGGATAATAATATAATATTCCGCTTTTATATAGTGCTTAAAGCCCCACTGCCCTACTTGTAGCTACTTGCTCCCTCTATATAGAAAAATTCCCCGATTGGTGCCTGTTGATCCCCCATGATCCTCTTTTTCTTATGTTAGTTGAGAGCTGAGTTAATGAGATAGCCACCTGTCAGTGACCTCGCTGTGTGGTCTAATCCCTTCTGGCCCAGGAGTATTGACGGTCTTTAATACAAATGTCTCTTAAGTGCTTTACAGATATACTGTTACCCAGTTTTGTTATTGATCATTGACATAGAGAAATGAAGTTGAAATAAATGATGTTTGAAACATTCACAGAGGTATTAAGAATAAACAAAAGTATTTTTTATACATTTATAGTGCATTATACAAGCATGTCTTTAATGAAAAAGTCTTGATGAAGACACTGGATTCATACAAAATCATTGAGCTATCAAAGACTGTTTAATTTAAAACATGAAACTTCTCTTCTCCATCTTTTCTCTCACCTTCTTGAATGCCAACACATGGATTAAATATCAGATATTGAAATATCTTTTGAGAGTATTCAGCAAAATTTAGCCACTTTTACTAAAAAGCTTTGATGTATAATCCACTTCCTTTGATGTTCCAGGTACCCCGAGTCTGGCAACCAGGCCCTCGCGTTGGCTATCTCCCAATGGGTCTTCAAGGAACATGGTGTCATCAGGGTTAGTCACGTCACCCATCACAAGGCTGGAGAGACGTCCCCTCCAGCATCCTACACCATCGAGGACAAAGTGGTAAGTAACCGTTCAAGTACCGGAGATGTCATAGGGTGGGGGTCTAAGGTCTAGCGAGTAAGTCACCTGTCTAAGAAGCACATGGTACAGTAGTAGATCTATGTATTTCCACTTTTCCAATTTATTTATTAAGTTATGTGACAGTTCCAGGGGTTATGTGAGAGGTTAGATCAACCAGGTACCCTATAAATTCATCATTTAAGATATCCCCCCCCCCCCCAAAAAAATAAAATAAATTGCCCCTTCTTTTTTTTCTTTTCTTTTCTTCAAGAATTTTTTTTTTAAAGATTAGCCTTCTGTAATTGAAGCTTTTATGTAGCATGACATTTGAGTATCAGCATCAAATATGCATTGGAAAAAATGAACAGAAAATGTAGATTGTTTATATTTCTAATCTAGGGGGACGGGCTGCATATTTGCAATCTATTCTCCAACATGTTTGTTTCTTTTTGTCTTTTTATTTATACTTGATTTGATAAATCAATACTTGTCTTTACATGTGTATATATATGAAATGTCCTCTGTAATGGTTAGTCTAAGATATCCCTCTATCCCTTTTCTTCTAGGAGTACAACATTTGGCTTGACATTTTGGTCGATGGTGAATGGCGTCCTTTCTCCGCTAATGATGTCCAGCTGGAGTTCGTCCGTATCGATCCTTTCGTCCGTACCACCCTCAAAAGCAGCAGTAAGTCATTCCCACGCCAGGAAATGAATTTCTAATTTATCGTAGAGTAAAGTGGAGTGACTCGGGTCATAGACAGTTCTTTACTCGGCAAGTTTTGATCAGTTAACCCATTGCTTCGGGGAGCTGGCTCATCCCTGTATTAAAGAGAAGGTTGAGTTCTGGGAAGAGGTGAAAAATAATTTGTGAGCGTTACTCATTCTTATTATGCAAGTGTGGAAGAACATCAGATAAGACATGTTCCCTGAAAAGCATGGCTCTTCAAATGCCTTCATATTCTAAATATGCATGTAACATCGTAAAAATCGGGGGGCCGGCTTTTTTACGCCACGTGTTCGTGTAGTCCCATATACATCTTTCTGTGTACAGTGTTTGTAACTTTACCAAGACTTGGCCAAATTTCTTATCATTTTGATGATTCCAGAACCTTGCAATACACACAAATTCTTATATGCTAGATGATCAACCTTTTCTGGTCGGTTCCACACCGTTTCTTTCACAATGCAATCGCATGACCAGAACTCAACTTCATCTTTAAACCTATAGAAATGACATAATTCAGCAGCCAAGAGGTTAACCCACTAGCTGAAAAAAAAACATTTGCCACTTTCGATTGTTAAAGATGAGGGTGAGATCTGATGAAGATGATTTGTGAGCTTTATCATTTTCAAGTGTGGAAGAATGTTGTAGAAGAAATTTTCTGAAAAGGATTGCTATTCTAATGCCGCCATCAACCGGAGTGTTGGCTCAGTCAGTATAGCGTCCGTCTCACAACCGGGAGGTCGTGGGTTCAAACCCCGGCCGCGTCATACCAAAAGACGTTAAAAGATGGGAGTTGTTGCTACCTTGTTTGGCGTTCAATATTAAGGGATAAAGCAACGTCGAACTGGCGCTGCTCAGTGGCTGCCGGGCTCACGATCAATTGGGCAAAAAGAATTTCTGTTTCGGTTTAATCAAATTTGGAGTGGACTATTAGTGGATTATTATTATTATTATTATTCAATACATATGATGAGATAAAGCTGGAACGTTTGGACCAAACTCTCATGCAACATGTGTCTGTGTGTGTAGTCCCATATCCAGGGGCGTAGACAACGGGGGGGATGAGGGGGATGCATCCCCCCCACCTCACAAGGTGGGGGGGATGGCATGTACAATCATCCCCCCAGGTTTTGGGGAATGATATTTGCTTACTTAATAAGTCATAATGATGATAATAATAGTAATAATAATAATGATAACAATTATAATATTAATAATAATAATAATTATGATGATGATAATAATAATCCTCATCATTATTGTAATTGTGTTTATTGTTATTAGCCGCATTCACACGGTGAAAGCCAATTCAGACGGTAAAAAAAAGAAAATCTTACAAGTATTTTGTGGTTATCTTGTGGTTTGGAAACCACAAGATAACCACAAGATTAAACAGGCGCGGATCTATGGGGGTGGGGGGGGGGGGGTTTAGGGGGTTTAAACCCCCCCTTGGGCGGCCCAAAAAAACAAACAAACAAAAAAAGGGGAAAAAAAGAAGAAAAAAAAAGAAAAAAAGAAAGAACTTAACGCACGCTGGAGAGAAACCCTTTCAAGTGCAAATATTGTGAGAAGATATTCAACTCATCTGGTAACTTAACCAAACATATGATAACTCTGGATATAACTGTGTATTTAACTGTTACTTGATTTAAAAAGACGTTATCATGCACTGCTTTTTATGGTCTCCATTGTGTTAATAGATGCCAGGAAAACATCACTTACGGGGTTCAAATAAACACCCCCAAAAAAATCGGTTCGCCGCTTCGCGGCTCGTGGACGATGCTCCGCATCGTCATTATTTTGGTCAACCCCCCCTTAGCAAAAAGCTAGATCCGCCCCTGAGTCATCCCCCCCAGGTGTACGAACCTGTCTACGCCACTGCCCATATCCATATTTCTGTGTGCAGTGCTTGTGACTTTCAGCAAGTTTGAGTCAATTTCTTTTCATTTCTTTGATTTCTAAACCTGACAGTACACACTGATTATTTTGTACCACATGATCAACCTTTCCCAAGAAATGAAGAATGTCTAATTTATTTGGATCAAGCTTTATGAATTTGGTAAAATGCTGTACTTAAAATCACGAATTAATATAAATTCAATTTATTTTTGTTTCTTTACAGAGGGCCGTTTCTCCACCATCTTCAAGCTACCTGATGTGTATGGTGTGTTCCAATTCAAAGTGGACTACAATCGCATTGGCTTCACTCATCTTTTCAGTACCACACAGGTAATAATAATAATAATAATAATATGTCTTGTTTACCCAGGGTAGCCTCATCAGTATTCATACTGTTCTCCCTGAGGGCCCTGCAATCATATTATTATGGGTATATTACAGGTTTATGTTTTATAATGTGTATTGAAATAGCACTTCATATCAATGTAAAATGCTTGACAAATATTATGAACGGTCATGGGCTTCATTGATACAAACATTTCCTACACCATCTGCATTCTATAGGTGTATCCTCTACTCCTTTTGGATCACGTGGGGGGTGTTTCACAAAGCTCCTTAGTTGAACTTATCTCTAAGTTGGACTTGACAATTATGGAAAACCATTAGCATCCCTTGAAAATATTTTGTAAAAGTTATTTTAAAAGGCATAAAATGTTGATTCAAATCATTCATATTTTCTATTATTAGAAATTTCATGTTCTTGATGTGGAATTTATAAAAAGTCTAAAATACTTGAATTTTTGCTTTTGAAAATATTTCAAAATAAGGCTACAAATGGCTCTCCATTATATTTAAGTCCAACTTAGAGTTAAGTTCGACTTCAAATCTTTGTGAAACACCCCCAGGAGCGACATGTGCGCTATATTAAGAAGCCACCATTATTATTTTGTATTATTGTATATGCACTGCATTTCAGAGCACATCGTAAACATTTTGTTTTGTATCATCAGGTGTCTGTCCGTCCTTTTGAGCACACCCAGTTTGAGCGCTTCATCCCGTCTGCGTTCCCGTACTATGCCAGTGCCTTCTCCATGATGTTTGGTGTCTTTGTCTTCAGTCTCGTCTTTTTACATCATCGTGACAGCGACAAGAGCAAAAGGGAATAAAACCCCCTCTTCTCTTCCGCTTCTTTCTTCCTCCTTTAGATAAAATCATTCCTTTTCCTCCATGCACTCAGAGTTGGCATAATTGCTTGTTAATTTCGATGGAGTAAGAATTAATTGAGTATCGAGTCTGTAGATTGTAGACCATCGTGATACTTTGTAGTTGATAAGTTACTATGCCAACTCTGTATGCAGTCATTTTTTGGTATAGTTCTTTATAAAAATTATAGTTAGATACATTGCATAGTGCAGTTATGCGATGAATTTTAAGATATTTCATTCTAACACCACTTTAGAAATTTAAAAAGAAAAAAATATTAAGATACACAATGTAGAGGCAGTGTTGTTAGAAACATACCTGTTTTTCATTGAGGGGCTATGTTGGGGAATTTTCCAATTTGAAATACATTGTAAATGTTGTTGCAAATTTGTCGTGCAAGACTAAGGTTGATGATTTTCTTTCTGTGTTGAAAATGCAGTAGAGGAGTACATCTGGAACGTCTTTCAACAGGAATGTAGGAAGGTGATCAACGTTATTTTGAATAAAATGTAATTACTATGGCAAGAATTGAGGTACATTTTGTTTTCATCGACATGCTATGCCTATTTTTATTCAATTTTGATCAATGGAACTGCTCATTTTCTTCTGATTTTATTACAAGCCTAAAACGATGAGTAGCCAACCATTTTGGATTGGATTAAGATGAGTTGAATGTAATTTTTACAAAGATTGATAACAAAATTAATAAAATAACTTCTCAATACCGCTGCCACTTCAGTGTGAGTTTATTTAGCAATGAGTCTAGTAAACTTTCACATCTCAATATCTAAACTATTTTGTAGACTATTTAGCTTTCAGTAGATTTTAGATTGGGCTGTGTCGGGTACAAGTATATTATGGGAAGCATCTACTTTTACGATGGAAAAAAGAGAGTCTGTTTTTAGCACAAACTTTAGAGTTGCTATAGCATAGGACTAACTTTTAGTGAAACATTCAGAACTTCTGCAATACAAGCTGTCAAAATACTTTGAAGAATAGAAGAACTTCATATTAAGCCAGTATTTTGCTTCTCTTCACTGTTGTAGGTGTTAAAGTGTTTTAACTTTTTGAATGTGGTTAGCTGGAACTCTCAAGCGAAGCGTCTAGCAAAAATAAAAATAAAACTCTTTGAACAGGCACTATGTATCATATTGTCTACAGCAATACAGATGCAATTTGCATCACAGTGTGGTACTGAAATTTCAAATAAAAACGGTGATGTTTTTACATGAATAGCAACTAGTCAAGCATGGATGAATGGATCATTATGAATGCATCATGTTGAGAGAAAAATAGTGTAGAAATATCGAAGTTATCTAGTCTACATTTATGCAGATGAATTTTGCTATCTAGTGAACACTAGCTGTGGTAAAAGTATGTGGCTTCCCATTTCTGTTTGTACAATCTTCTGTAGGGTATATATAGATTATAATGTACATTCAATTTAGCAAGGTCATCATCTAGTTATTATTGAGATTTTTTTTGGAATATATTGATTTGTAACATGGTCGAATAAACACATAAGGCATTCAATTTGTTTGCCTTGATGGACAAGTGAGTTGTCCAAAAGGAATGTTGGAGTGTATTTTGAAGTGCTTCATTTCTGAGCAAAAGAAAGTTGACTTAAATAACCTTTGAAAGGGCCCAGTATACTATCGGCATGGGAGAGAATGTTCAGTTGTGATTGTTGGAAGAGAGAGAGAGAGAGAGGGTGGGGTAGATAAAGAGACAGATGGAGAAATATAGGGGTGGGGCAAGTTGATTTAAAAAAACGCCACATCATCATTATGTCGGGGGGTTTAAGATGGAACTTTCACTCTTGGAATATATTGCTTTGTGCACTTAATGATTTTTAAAAAAAATTAAAGAAGAAACAAATAAATTAAAAAGGTTGATATACACAAAAATGATACACGGAATATCTTGTTTCCTGCACACGGAGACACACATGGTCGCATATCCAGGACTTCATAATAAAGGGGGAGGGGTTGACATCTTTCCACAACCCGTTTCTGCTCTCCATAGATTTCAATGCACAATTCTCTTTTTCAACATTCAAGAAGGGGGGGGGGGACCCTATACTAGCTCCTATATGTGCACACAATAATTTAAGACACAAAACAATTATATGAACATCCAAGTACGCCCTACTTTTTAAATGCTGATACGTGTAGATAGGAGTCTATACACTTCATATAGATATAATACATGGTGGCATATATATCCAGGAATCGATAAAGGGGAGATGGGTGGAGTGGTGGTTTATTTATCATCCTTTTCACGCCCTTTCTCCTTTTTTCCTTTTCTTCCTATGCCCTTTTTCGATATTCAATGGGGGGGGGGGACTTTTCTTTTCGCGCTCTCTTCCCCCTCACCGTTTTGCAATGAACCTGCCCTCTTTTTTTGACATACTAAAAGAGGAGGGGGAGGGGTAATCCACCCCCCCCCCCCCCCCCCCCCCCCCCCTCTTGCAGCAACGAGAATGATCATCCTATTTGTTTGGATTTATTCAATAACATTTGAATTGAATTTAATTGATTGAATTGAATTGTATTTTTTATGGGTGTTTTATTTCAGGAGAAGTTCTAATGCGAATTATTTGTGCCTATATTAAACAAAAATACATAATGTGAAGTGAAGTAATGTAAGCGGCGTGATGGATGGGCGATGGCAGTAATAGCTTAATGGATAAAACGTGGTCATTTAAACGACAATATGAATAGTTAACACATTCAACGCTGTGGTTATGCAAATCCTTCATTATGCCATAGACCCTTTCCGTGTTGCTTATAAACCAGGCAACCACGTAATGGCTAAGACGATTTTAGATTAGTTTACTCAAGATTTAAATTGGTTTTGTTTGTTGCAGGAAATGGAAGCCCAAAATACCCCGTCCCAGTTTTTGGCGTGAACTAGGAAAGCCTGATGATAGTTGATTTACCTGACTGCTAAGAAAGCATGCATATGCTTGTATAGCATGTAAACAACCAGGAGGATCGATCGACAGTTTGAGTCCTGTCCAGGGGGGGGGGGGGGGGGGGGGGGGGGAGGGGGGAGGGGTTCTTTTCTTATTGTTTTCCATTAATAGATTGTTCTTTATTTTCTCCCGTCTTCGTCACCCGTTGTGTGCGGGTGTGTATGTGTGTGAGTGGGGGTGGGGGTTGGGGGCTAATTGATTATAAGCCATTTCCAGCTCGAAAGCTGTTCAGTGAATGGACAACTATCTATCTAAATATGTTTGTATCTATCTATTAATTTACAGATTCATTTATTTAGATGGTTGTCCATTTACCCATTTCTTTAATAAATGATACTTATTTACTTACTTATGTACACGTATTTATTTGATTAATTTAATTGTTTACAAAAGCTGATCAGCAACACGTACACCATGAAAGGAGCCGTTTAAAAGAAATAATTGAAACACAGAATTTAAATTGCTAGCTAGAAGAGGAAAACTGGAATTGCATGGATAGGCATTTAATTCAAGTAGCGTGTTACATCTTATTTCACAGTTCGATGTCTTGTGAAATGATCTATGAAATCAACTCGACAAGATGGATGTGGGTTGTATAGTGATCGTGCTCGATCGTTGCTTTTGCTTGATTTCCATGAAGTTTATTTCATGCCAACATCGAGAATGGAGAAATCGTCCCAGTTTTCATCATGGAAACATTGATTTGATTATTCACATATGAGGTGGCATTTAGGTTTAGAGAGAAAAAAGAATCGTGCATAAACGGGGGATCAATAAATTGTGTGTAATGAACACAGAACTGATGAACTATAGCGCCGACTGATGCACAATATAGCCTGCATTAATTACGCCGGTAAAGCCAGGAAATCACTTTGTTGTAATTTTCCCAATCCTCCAGTCATGAAACCCCTTACGCCCTCCCCCTTTTCTTCGTGCCCGCTTTCTCTCTCTCTCTCAGTCTCTCTCTCTCTCTCTCTCTCTCTCTCTCTCTCACTCAATCTTTCTTTCTTTATTCTAGCTTTCTCTTTGCTCTCTTTAACAGTTTAAGATATTGTTATTCAACCACTCTCTTGTATCAATTTCGTCAATTTTAGTTATGATAAGGACCTCACTCCCCCCCCTCTCTGTCTCTCTTCAGTTTGTTATTACCGTATAACAATAACGTCATCTTTTTCCATTTATCTCGCACTTAAAAAGTTGACCGATTAGTATAACGATTGCTTTTGTTGTATCTCCTTCTTTATTCATCCCCCAAATCAAATTTGTAATTCTTTCCATTCCAGTCCTAATAGTAGGACCATGATGTTGTCAATGAACTGGGTGACGGTGAATCTTATGAAACTATTAAAGTCACTCCATGATGCAGACTTATCGCCATCCTCCCTTGGACGACCAAGACCAACGCTCTGGATAGCTGTCGAATATAAATCGATCTCGTTGAAGACTCGTCTTGGATCAACGGGACTGGTGACTAGTCCAGGGATGTCTGGAAACTCATGGACATCGTAAGACATGCTAGGGGGTACGTGCCTCCCTAGAAAATGATATGCTCTGAATTATGATTATCACTCGATGCTCTAATACTGCATGTTTAACTTGTTCATTTGCATGGTACAAGGTAGTTGTTCTGCTCTTTTGAAAGCGTTGTTCTTTTACAATTCTTGTCAATAATATCAGTCTTTATCATAGTAATCACGCATGCCTACATTATAGTGACATATCATATTTCAAAGACCTCGTAACTTCATCAGCAAGCTCTCCTTCCAATTTGGGGATAGTGTCATCATGGAACATGCTAAAGTATGCATTACCCTAAATCCGAAATTATATTTTCGTTCGCTAGTTGCTTATTGCTGATCATAGTCTGCAGCCGGCAGAGCGAGCGAGATTCCGTCTCTGTTTCGGGAGACAAGCCTTATCTATAACAAACATGCACTCATAATTCTTGCCCTAAAGAGGTTGAACGCACTATTTGATCTTTTGCAATAGAAATCTCATTACTATAGTAATGAGATTCCTATAGGGCCCTAAAGGGCAAAGAACATACAAATTAATGAACCGATAGTCATTAGGATCGTTAACGATGTGCTCAGGAAGCGACGTGTACTCGACAACTGAATTAATTACGATCAACAGGTTAGCAACCAAAAAACATTTTTTATAAATGACATTTTCCATAATGGCCCTTAACATTTTTCTCAGCATATAGGCTAGTCCATTATCCATTCCATTCATTTTATCCATGGCAACATGTAGAGTAGACGACACATCGTGATCAATTTATCGACCCTGTTCCATTTTGACGCATATCCATAATTGCTATTTCTATTGAACGATTCTCTGACCAAGGTTGTCTGCAGAGAAGTGTTTTTCGTGCCCTATTTTTTTAAGGGCAAGCCCACTGCAAAAATGTATCACCTGCGAGAGAAGCAGAGCAATCTGAAAAACCAATCAAAAAAGTTTGAGCAAAATCGGATAACTAATAAGAAAGTTATGAATTCTTAATGATATGAAAAACTTTGAAAACCACTAGACAAATTGGAAACTCACTCATGAGTCTGTGACGTCATTGCCTCACTATCCACTAGTTGTTTTCTTTTTATTGATAATACAAATTTCACATTTCCCCCCTCAGAATCATTTTTTTTCACACCAGCATCCAAATTATATTGATAGTAATATGTTTTTGTGTGGGTGCAGAAGTAAAAAGTAATTTGTTTTCAGTTAAATCATGACAAATGTGAATTTTGATAAACTATTGCTATAAAAATCATTGATCATGAATATACAATATTCAGAAAATAGAATCAATTCTTTAAAGTTCATAAAATATTTTGTGAAATGTCACGCATGCAATATCATACAAATCATTAAACCTGGGCAAAGGCATGAAGAAATCAAGTTTGGGGGATAAAAAGGGAAATGAATGGAATTAAAATACAAAAGACTTCGTTGACGATCAGCCATGCACAAAGAAGGCGAAAGACCTGATGCATGGCTGATCTTCAACGAAACGGAGTTAAGTCTTTTGTCAACTCCGTTAGTCGCTACGGCAAGCAGCCAGTGAAAATAAACTCGTTTGATTATTGTGGAAATGCAAGCATACTTTAAACAAACAGAACTGTGTTATTCCTGGCTCATTTTACCTGATTGAGGTGTCATATGAAAGAGAAGAAATTGAACTTTCTAGAAATGTGATTTTCTCCTTGAAATTCAGATACCGCCCGCCAAATGACCTTTTGGTTTCCTCTCTTCGAATTGCTTGTAATCACTCAAGCATGAGATATGAATCATGTGAGTTGCATCAAATGAAAGAGGAGGATCGAAGCTTTCCAAATATGTGTCACTTATTAATTATAATTGTGATTAAGTTATGATAAAACATCAATAGTTCTCGGTTTCGTTTTTTCTGGGACGCAATATAAAGCAATTGATAAATATTAAGGATATGACGTCACAAACTGAGAACCAAATGGGAATTTGTATAGTAATTTCCACTATTTCATAGTTTTTCATACTTTTCAAAAAATGCATAACTTTCTTGTTAGTTATCCGATTTTACTCAAATTTATTTTGCTCTGTTTTTCTTGTTTTTCTGCATCTATTAAAGAGAAATTATTTTGGAGAGGACTAAGTCTTTAAGGCTTGAAGAAAACTGTACCCGGACACCTTGCCCCTGGACACTACATCCCAGATAACCACCCTCTAGGACAACTACCCCCTAAACCTAGGACAAATATCCCTTAGAGCAACAATCCTTTGGGACGACTACCCCCTTATAGGACAACTCCCCCCGGACAACTCCCCTACAGAAAACTATGCCCTAGGACAACCACCCTCTAGGACAACAACCCCCCGGACAACTACCCTTGACATCTACCTCCTTGACATCTACCTCCTAGACATTTACCTCCTTGGCATCTACCGCCTTGGCATCTACCTCATTGACATCTACCTCCTCGACATCTTCCTCCTTGGCATCAACCACCTTGGCATATACCTCCTTGACATCTACCTCCTAGACATCTACCTCCTTGGCATCTACCTCCTTGGCATCAACCACCTTGGCATATACCTCCTTGACATCTACCTCCTAGACATCTACCTCCTTGGCATCTACCGCCTTAACATCTACCTCCTTGACATCTACCGCCTTGACATCTACCTCCTTGGCATCTACCTCCTTGACATATACCTCCTTAACATCTACCTCCTTGACATCTACCTCCTTAACATCTACCTCCTTGACATCTACCTCCTTGGCATCTACCTCCTCGACATCTACCTCCTTGACATCTACCTCCTTGACATCTACCTCCTTGACATCTACCGCCTTGGCATCTACCTCCTTGACATCTACCTCCTCGACATCTACCACCTTGACATCTACCTCCTAGACATCTACCTCCTTGGCATCTACCTCCTTGGCATCTACCTCCTTGACATCTACCTCCTTGACATCTACCTCCTTGACATCTACCTCCTTGACATCTACCTCCTTGACATCTACCTCCTTGACATCTACCTCCTTGACATCTACCTCCTTGACATCTACCTCCTTGGCATCTACCTCCTTGGCATCTACCTCCTTGACATCTACCTCCTAGACATCTACCTCCTTGACATCTACCTCCTTGACATCTACCTGCTTGACATCTACCTCCTTGACATCTACGTCCTTGACATCTACCTCCTTGACATCTACCTCCTTGACATCTACCTCCTCGACATCTACATCCTCGACATCTATCTCCTTGACAAAGAAGAAGAAGAAGAGAGAGAAAGGGTGAGATAACAAGAAAAAGAGTAGAAAGACAGGAGAGAGGGGAGAGGCAAGAGAGAGAGAGAGGGGAGAGAGAAGAGAACGAGAGAGAGAGAGAGAGAGAGTGGATGTCATTTGTACCACTCATGACACTGGTGTAAAGGAAATTGGATGACACTAATTATCGATTAAATTGTGCGTTTCTGCATCCGAACAGATCAGATCAGTGAGCGCTTCCCATAGGAAAGAAATGAGCCTGCCGCATACTCCTGCGGCAGACTTGCCGCAGATCTGCCGCAGACTTGCCGCAGACAGTCATCTTTTTCACATGCAAATTAGGTCTGCCGCAGACCTGCCGCAGACTTGTCGCATACTTTTTCAGTATGATGAAGAGTCTGCGGCAGGTCTGCCGCAGACTTGCCGCAGACTTGCCGCATACTCTTTCAGTATGATGAAGAGTCTGCGGCAGGTCTGCCGCAGACTTGCCGCAGACTTGCCGCATACTCTTTCAGTATGATGAAGAGTCTGCGGCAGGTCTGCCGCAGACTTGCCGCAGACTTGCCGCATACTCTTTCAGTATGATGAAGAGTCTGCGGCAGGTCTGCCGCAGCTGCAGACCTGCCGCAGACTCTTCATCATGAATATTCATATCTCATATAGACCTGCTGCAGACCTGCCGCATACTCTTTCATATCCAGTACGTGGCAATAAAGTATGCATGTAGATAGAACCAGTGATAAACTGATTGATACTTCATAATCGATATTGGCAATATCGATATTACCAATTAGGTAATACCAATATATATCGATATTACCAATTAGGTATATTCTATTCTCAATTGTATTAACACCATCACATAGATCATTTGAAGTGTATTCAAGAGTAACATTTAAAGTGACACAGGCTCGTACACATATATATATACTAAATATGTATATTGTTTCTTGGTTAGTAATCATATAATCAATATCAATATATCAATCTATTGCTAAAACGTGAATGTAATTGTTACATGATCAGACAAAATAATCTATTGGTTATAATAATGGCAAAAGGAAAATAGAAATCACAAAAATGATGTGCATTGTCTTAATTTGCTCAACAAATCATGATAAATGTATTTTTCTGTCACACGTGTAAAGTAATAATGAATATGCATGAGATGATTGGTTTCAATTGGTTTCAATTGGCCCTAGCAAAGTGTTTGGTATGACAGAAGCTAAAAAGACAATTAACAGTGCTAATTAACACAGGAATTTACAAGATCATGGGCTCAGCCTGCAACCTCATATGGTACTGCATGTCCTAAAAAATGGCCGCCTATAGCCTTGCTTCAGACTGTATAATTTCCCACTTTTCTGTGGCAGACCTGCCGCAGACTGTTCCTGTGGCCTACTGGTATGTGGCAAGTCTGGAGCAAAGTTTCGCCCTGCCGCAGACCGTTCCTGTGGCATACTAGTATGCGGCAAGTCTGGAGCAAAGTTTCATCCTGCCGCAGATCTGCCGCAGACTGTTCCTGTGGCATACTAGTATGGGGCAAGTCTGGAGCAAAGTTTCATCCTGCCGCAGATCTGCCGCAGACTGTTCCTGTGGCATACTAGTATGCGGCAAGTCTGCAGCAAAATTTCATCCTGCCGCAGATCTGCCGCAGACTGTTCCTGTGGCATACTGGTATGCGGCAAGTCTGCAGCAAAATTTCTTTCTGCCGCATACTTCGGCATACTCTTTGCCGCAGACTAAAAGTCTGCGGCAGATCTGCGGCAGATCTGCGGCAGGTCTGCGGCAGGTCTGCGGCATACTTTTCACTTTCCTATGGGTTACTAGGTGATCAAAAGACCCAGAGCGCCGCTCACCATAAAATATCAGGATCAGAGGATAAACACCATCAAATCATTCGGGAGATATTATCTAAGGAGGTTTTCGTTACTCATTCTTCGAGGATGTATGAAGTACTGTTGTTATCATGGATACTGGTTGGAGGTATTGTTTGAGTTATTTTTTTCTTCTTTTGTTGTTGTTGTTTGTTTATTAATCTTCAATTCGTTCATTGGCTTTCTTTTTTTTTTTTTTTACTTTCGCGATCTCTCTTCAACTACAGTCGACGAACTTGATAAAGAGCTTCGGGAAAAATTATTTTTGTTTGTACCACACATACTCCGGCAACATTTGCTGCGCGGTCAATTTCGTAAACTAATCGAATTTTACATTTCGATCCTCCACTTTTCTTATTTCTTATTTTAGAAATTATTGTACAAGTATTAAACTGATCTTAAATAAATCAGCCCCTTATTTTCAGCTTGGGATCCTCGACGGGCGCGTGCCGGGTTGTTGAACATTGTGTCCAAGTTAACAACAATGGTTGGCATGGTAGCTACCTTGCATGCAGGGGCGTCGCTAGACCTTTTTCAGTGATGGGGTGTAGAGGCCAACGATTACCGACAAAACTAGCGACCAAATTACCGACAAAATTAAATGTCCAATATCTACAAATTTAACCCTATAAACCCGGGGCCGGAGGCTAAATTGTTTTTCCTATGGACTATCTATAGTACTTGCATATGCGCAAATGGTCATTTTCCTCGACGACATAAATATACGAATTATTTCGTCAACTTAGTCAGCATCATAGCTGATATATTTTAATGCAGGCGCGGAGCTAGGATCTTATTTTAGGGAGGGCGGTAGTGAGCAAGCGAATCACTTAAAGAGCGCTCATTAGGGGGTATGGGTGATAGGCCTCTAAATTATTAGGAAAAGAAGACGATTTATTGTACCTTTCTCGACTGTTAATCCTTGTCTAAATGAAGTTCCCCCCCTCCCACGCGAAGCGCGAAAGCTTTGACGTTTCATTAAATTATTATGAAAAGAAGACGATTTGCTGTTCCGTTCTCTACTGTTAATCCTTGTCTGAATTCAGTTTCTCCCCCTTCCGCGCAAAGCGCGGAAGTTTTGCCGTTTCATTAAAATATGAGAGAAAGTAGACGATTCGTTAGACCGTGCTCGACTCTTAATCCTTGTCTGAATGAGGCTTTCCTCTCCGCGCAAAGCGCGGAAATTTTGACGTTACATTAAATTATTAGAGAAAGAAGACGATTCGTTTGTACCGTTCTCGACTCGTCTAAATGAATTTTTCTCCCTTCGCGCGAAGCGCGGAATTTTTGGCGTTTCATCACAATATAGAGAAAGGAAGACGATTCGTCGTACCGTTTTCGACTCTTATTACTCCCTATTTATCTGAATTCAGTTTCCCCCTCTCGCGCGAAGCGCGGAAGCTTTGGCGTTTCATTAAATTATTAGAGAAAGAAGACGATTCGTTTGTACCGTTTTCGCCTCTTAATAAGCCATATTTGGTGTACTGTTTTCGACTCTTAATCCTTATCTGAATTCAGTTGTCCCCCTTCCGCGCGAAGCGCGGAGGTTCTGACGTTTCATTAAATTATTAGAGAAATTAGACGATTCGTTGAACCTTGCTCGACTCTTAATCCTTGTCTAAATAAAGCTTCCCGCGCGGAAGTTTTGACGTTTCATTAAATTATTAGAGAAAGAAGACGATTCGTTGTACCGTTTTCGACTCTTAAAAAGCCCTAATTGTCTGAATTCAGTTTCTCCTCCTCTCGCGCAAAGCGCAGAAGTTTTGACGTTTCTGAATCATTAAATTATTAGGGAAAGAAGACGATTCGTTAGTACCGTTTTCGACTCTTAATAAGCCCTTATTGTCTGAATTCAGTTCTCCCCTTCCGCGCAATGCGCTAATTTTTTTTGGGCGTTTCATGACAATATAGAGAAAGGAAGACGATTCGTCGTACCGTTGTTGACTCTTAAACCTTGTTTGAATTTAGTTTCCCCGAAAATTTTGAACTTCTGATTTCTTTAGCTGATATTAAAGAAAAGTGAAACTTCGAGAAAATACAAGTATTGTAGTTGTAGTCACTCTTGAAGTCGTCACAGCGGATAAAAAGTCACAGTTCGTAGTGGAAAAAAAACTTGTCGGCCGACCGACAATATACATCTCACCGACTTTAAACTTCTGCATTGATATAGTACACGAGGATCGAGCAAGAATACCGACACAGCTGAACCGACATAGCAACATATTTACCCGTGTCTTTCTTGCTCCCTCGACGAGACGACTCAACCTAACAACTCCCTTCTCTCTTTTACTCCCACTCCTCCTCTCTCTCCTCTCGTTTACCCCCGTTTTTTTTGTTTCCCTTTTACTCCTTTTCTCTCTTTTTTCCCCTTTTCTTTTTTTTCCTTTCTTTTCTCTCCTCCCTCTTTTTCTTTTTTCTCTTTCTTTCTTCTCTTTTCTTTCCTTTCTTTTCCTTTCTTTTCCTTTCTTTCCTTTCTTTTCCTTTCTTTCTTTTCTTTTCCTTTTCTTTTTTCTTTTCTTTCCCTTTCCCTCTCTTTTTTTCCCTCCCCCTTTTCTCTTTTTTCCCGACGGCAGCCCAATTTTACCGACAATATCCTGACAGGTGGAGGAGTGTCGCACCCCCCACACCCCCCCCCCCCCCTTTGGCGACGCCCCTGCTTGCATGCGCCCGCCGACTAATGTACATGTACTTAGGAGTTGGTCTTTGGTCTTTAGTTATTACTTTGTGCACTTTTCCTCCGAGCAGCAGCAGTGCAGCTGCCCGCAATAACCTTCTAAACCTTTTCCTATATGCCATGTACTTTCTCCCTCTTTCCTTTCGCTCCTAAATCTCTCTTATCTTCCTCTAATTTATCTTCTTCTCTCCCTAGTCTCTTTGTCTCTTTGTATTTGTTTGAAGGAAAGTGAAGCCCTGGGGGCGGTGGGGGGGGGGGGGGAGGAGGGGTGTCTTTTTTTAGTTACTTACCCCGGGGCTACATTCTCCTTTAATCCCCTCTTTCTATTTTCTTCATTATTTCTTCCTTTTGTCTTCTTCCCTTTATCCTTATGTTCTTTGTAATTTGTATTATATGTTCACTGTTGGTCATAAAGGTGGAATATTTATTTTTACCCAAATTTATGGAATGATTTTGATAATGATTTATTCCTAATAGATCTAAATAATAGTATACATTCTCAGATTGTATTGTTTTGCGTGACTGCTAAAGCATGTTTGTGCTACTATGCTAATCAACTAGGGGACCTACGTCCTTAACTGTCAGTAATGAGGATTAATGCCTCACAAAAGGGCACATAATTATATAGCACATTGACACGGTTTTGATCATGCGGTCTCACAGTCCCTAGTGGAGTTGCACCACAGGGAACCCGACTTGGGCCCCTTATCTTCCTGGTGTTGATAAACGATGTTCTTGCCACAACGCCAATAGTCAGGAGATGGAATTACGTAGACGATCTGACTATATAGCAGAGAGTCGCAAGATGGGTGATGAAAGCGCAATCTCAACAGCAATAACTGATTTTCAATTGTGGTGTGACGACACTCAACTACGAGTAAATCCAGCAAAGTGCAAAGTGATGCAAATATCAATTTCAAGAGCGGCCATCCCCTCTCCACGCATTGAGATGTGTAACAATGTTCTTGAAGAAGTCAATGAGTTTTGGCACCTAAAGAGGGCAATACAGTATGTACCCAATGATAATTCCCCCTCCTCGGCCATTTGCATAAAGGATACTATTAGGTCATGTAGTGTCGATGGCTGTAAAGTCTTTTAGCGATGAGGCGATGTAATTTTCTTTCACAATGTACTTGTCTTTGACTCAGGCATTGATCCTATTACAAGTCAATCGATCAGCGATTCGTGTCCGCTGTCGATTCCTGAAGTACAATGCGGAGTTATAACCAGGAATGGACAGACCATTCAGCTCATCCGTAAACTAGTCCCTCTTTATGGGTTGGAGAGGATGACCCAACGAGGCAATATCAATGCAACTTGGAAATGCAACGAACCGGGTGAGTCCTCGTCATTGAGTCTACTTCAATTTCTTTAACACGATCGTATGGACTTTAGAAAATCATCCTAAAGCTGTTTCAGTAGTCTTTTCCATCGGTGTGTTGGCTCAGTCAGTAAAGCGTCCGCCTCACAACCGGGAGGTTGTGGGTTCGAACCCCGGCCGCGTCATACCAAAAGACCGTTATAAGACGGGATTTGTTTGCTACCTTGTTTGGCGCTCAACAATAAGGGATAGAGCAACGTCGATCTGGCGCTGCTCAGTGGCTGCCGGGCTCACGATCAATTGGGCAAAATAATTTCCATTTTCGGTTTAACTTAATATAATTTGGAGTGGACTTTAAAAGATTGTTACTATTATTATTATTTTGAAACATGACCTCGTATAAATTCGAACATGATTTACATGCGATAAGGGCCTACGATAGGGTATTGAATTGCCCTTAGGATGATTTTAGGCGGTGTGATCTTTGCGACGGTGTGCTTTTTATTTTAAAAAATGTAAATCAAATACATTAGCATTTCACAATGTATTTTCTACCTATGATGTTTTGTATAATCCTCCTTTCCCCTCACTTCAATAGCTCATCTTGTATTTCTTCTCAGGTTCGGCGGAGCGTATTTCAAAGTGGGGGTGCTCTAGCCAAAAAAAGGTCGCTATTGAAAAAGTGGCGCCTACCAAGGGTTACCACAAAGCGTAAAATTAAAATTTTAGACATTGTACACCCCTGCATGATTATTAATAAATTATCAGGGATTATCTTCAATTTATCCTCTTTGCATGGTCCAATATACTGCTTTGGCACCATACTTTGCTGTTGTGTGTTGTGGTCTGAATATTCTTTTGCGTTTTTGAGGTCACATTGTTACCGTTTAGTTCTCGTTATAGATAAAATAAGCGGTCCTGATTGGGTTTTGAGAACAATCTTATACTAAAAGAATAAATAGGCTACTAATAATGCGATAAACTATAAATACTAGCAAGTTATCATGGTGGAAATTTGAAAAATCGGGGGCCCATAATTATTAGAGAGGTTGCGGCTATGAGAAATCTGTTGTGTCTAGGGGGGATGAGGGGTGATAACAACATCTTGTCATTAGCACGTATGAAAAGAAAAGAAACGTGCGGGTATATCTCACAATTATTTATCCAGCGCACCCAATACATTCATTTATTAACGAAAATATTGAGGGTCCAACGTACCCCCTACCCCTCCAAAGAACAAAACACTAGTGATATAGCTCTTGTTTTCAGCGGGAATCATATGCGTCAGTTCACTTGTCAGTAAAATGCGTGGAAATCTACTTTTATAGCTCATCCGGTATATGTCGGTTTTTTTCAAGCCTTAAAGATACTATGTCCCATTTGCAGACCAAACAAATGAAATGGTTAAATTCCAACGGCATTTGAATTATAATACTAATTTAGAACTTCCCATAAAAAAAGGCGGCTTGAAAATGTCTTTAAGTGGGAAAATAACGACTATTAGTTGTCGAATCGACTTAAGAGCTATAGAGCCAGTATTAAGTATGATAGTCTGATTTTCAGACCATTGTACCTTATGGTCGTACGTTTTATGCTGCGCAAAGATTCAATCAGTTTAATTTTGGCCAGTACAAGAAGAGGGTTGTTGATGTACACATAATCATGTACCATTTACAGCTCATGTTATATATGTTATTTTCAAAGAAGAAAAAAGCCACTCAATAGTGTCTGACAGTGAAGTCTAGCAAGTAAACAGGTTTCCATGCACAATTTGAATATTAGGACACTGCTATTAAACGTTTAAATTTCACCGATAGGACATACATGACATATTCATAATTCCTGCAAAGTTCTACAGAATTTGATGTTGGCTGCAAAAGGGACATAGTATCTTTAACATTCAGGAAGGTTTTTTTTTTTTTAAAGCCATGATTATTCTTCAATGCACATTTTGATAGCCAATGGAGGCGATTTGTTTTTTCTTTTTCACGTGAAGGAAAATAGAAACAATATGAAAAAGCACATACAATTTGTAGACGCAAGTAATTAATCACGCTTTGAACTTTTCGCTTATGGCTTGATATGGAAAATTGACGTGCGTGTAAATGAATTGAATTTTAAAAGCGTTTATTCTATCTGAGATCACTTCAATTAGTTCATTTCACATCAATATTGTATTATTATGGACATTTATTTTTTCCAGCTTTGAGTCGCACAACGTGCTAGCACCGCGATGGCATGAGGGGGTTAATCTGGGAAATAAATTTAATATGAATAGAAAAATACTTTTTTGTTGACTCAAATCAAAATCTATCGATTGTTGATTATAAAAGAGGGCATCTTTTTAGCATCCAATATATACAAATATTACATTATTTCTACCATGTACTTAATTTCAATATTTTAAATTGCTACAAATACCTCGTTGATTAAGTCATAGCTTTTGGCATATTTTGATTATTGCGGACAAGACTAATTTAACATCTATTTAAACCCACACACCCACACAAATTTCTTTTTGAAAAATACTTTTTCTTATTTTCTCTCGAATCAAATAGCCTACATATTATACAAAATCATTCTTAACTTGACTCTCGACTCAATCTCTTTCTCAATCCTTTTCTCCCTCATTCTACTGATCAAATTTCCCTTTTCTAGAGCTTTTTTCAATCATTCATTATTCCTTTTTGTGTATCTTTCTTTCTTTTTGCCTTCTACTATTTTCCTCAATTTTTTCCTCCTTTTTAGATATCCCCCCCCCA
This sequence comes from Strongylocentrotus droebachiensis, assembly GCA_035222895.1. NCBI lineage: Eukaryota > Metazoa > Echinodermata > Echinoidea > Camarodonta > Strongylocentrotidae > Strongylocentrotus > Strongylocentrotus droebachiensis. The sequence continues at coordinate 170,721 of JAVYIG010003327.1, forward strand.
AAAAAAAAAGAATTTCTTAGCTACATATTTGTCTATTTATTGATTTCTAAGCATACTTTGTTCATGTTATATTGTAAAACATCATCTGGGGAACTAACACTTCAACAAGCTCTGCTTCAAGTTAGTTCCTCTTTTCTCGTGCTTTTTCCATTATATTTGTCGTTTCATTGCATATTTGTTTGTGATAGAATTATTATTGTATTATGTTTTGCATGAGAAATAAAATCATTTGAATCATTTGAATCACAACTAAACTGGATTCATTGTACATCGTACATTGTACTTGTACACGTACATATACACACACACGCACACGCAGAAACACACACAACTTTTTTCACCGAATGGATGAAGGTGAATAGAAAGTGTGTGTGGGTATTTAAAACAAAGAACAAATAATAGAAGAGAAAATGTAGCATAAATATTATTATTATCATAATCATAATTTTCCTTATCAATAATGCTATCAATATCATTATGATTATGGTGATAACGATGATGATTATTGCTATTTTTATCATGATTATGATAACTGTTGTTATAATTTCTATATTATTTTATTATAATTATTGTTATCATTATTATTATTATTATCATAAGTTTTATTGAGAGGGATGAAAACTATAAACCCTTCCATGTAAAAATTGGAAACTCAAAAGGGAATCAAATATTTGGAAAGGGCATCAAGACCTTGGTGTGCCCTTCCAATCATTAACAAAGATAGAATAGGTGGAGATCAGTCATAGTGGGCTTACATTCGGAATTCGTATCATAGGTCTCTTGTTATCATTTATAAAATGCTGACAACACTGAAGGGAAATACTACCTTCAAGATAAAGGTGAGTTCTGGTCATCCGATTGCATTGTGAAAGAAAAGGTGTGGAATGGATCAGAAAAAGTTGATCATGTAGCATGTAAGTATCGGTGTGTACTGCAAAGTTCTGGAGTCATCAACATCATAATAAATTTGGCCCAATCTTGGTAAAGTAAAAAGCCCTGTACACAGAAAGATGTATATGGAACTACACAAATGGTGTCGGGGCTAGTAACCTTGATTTCCTTATCTTTCTTTGCTCATTACTCAGCCAGTATACATTTTCTATCAAAATTGTTTGGCAAATGACATTTATTTGTAATCTTGAACATTCATTGTAAGTTTCGTTTGATTCTGTGAGATTTAATTTTTCTAAAACCAGAACTCACCTTTATCTTTAATAATAGCAGGGTGGCCTCACCCCCTGATAATAGCAAACTACTCTAAAAGAAAACAAACAAATCAGGCAAGCAAGCTGGTAACATTTTGAACGCAATCGGACAATAAAGATAAGAAAGTTTTGAATTTTTAGAAAAGTTATAATCACTATCCGATGGGAATTTCAGATGGGCTGATTCAGTAATGTCACTGTGATGTAGTGCTGGACAAATTTCCCACTTGTTCCAACACACAAAAGGATCGAATTTTTTCTTCTTCATTATGTATGATTCGAGATGGTCCTTACATTTTATAAGACCTGTAATAATATACTCTCCATGATATATGTTGAGTAGATTGAAGGTACCTTGGAGAAAAACAGAAATAAGTGATATTTTTCAGGCGACAAACGAGAGAGGTATGAGTTACTACGTCACAATCCACTGTCAAATTACCTATTTGAAATTCGCCTATATATGTGTAGTGATCTCATATTTCAAACATTCTTACCTCTCTTATTTTTTATCCGATCCATATATATCAAGTTTTTATCATTCTCTTTAGCTCATTTTCCTTCGTTCATGAAGGTGAACCTCTTTCGAAGGTGGGATAGCCAAATAATTAAGCTCGTTTTAATTCTCGCTCTAGAGGATCGCACATTATTTTGAAGGCTTTCTTCCAATCATCGGGCCATCGCGTCCGGTCTTGATTAAAAGAGCATGTTTTTACAACAAAGGTCGGGTAACGCTATCGTCGGACCCAACGCGATGAACCGATGATTCCAATTATGCCAATATATTTATTGACAGTTGAAAGTGATGATGATAATCCATGTTAATTAAAATTATGAGCTCCCCCAACTTGACAGGCAGGTTGAAACAAGGCCACCGAGTATTGTGGGAGGGTGTCGAAGGGTTCAATCATCTTCGTTTTGCATTGTCTTCCCCTCTTCCTTTCTAATATCGCCCTATTTCTCTCTCATTTTATACCAATTCAATATTTTTATTATAATAGTTCTTACCTATTTTTCCCCTGTGATCTTTATTCGATTCCATATTCAACATTAATTATATACCACTTGAATATTGGAATTATACTAAATGGTTATAAATAAAGAGAAATAAATAAATGAAATCTAAGCACTGATTATTTTGTCAATTAATACATTAATACATGAAAATGTTTAATAATGATAATAATCACATTCAATAACTACATAAAGTAAATAATTGATATATTTCAGTACATTAACTGATAGTTCAAAACAATTGCGGAATGAAACTACCATGAAATGTATAAATTAGCCCTTAACCTTTCACACTTCTTGTAACAATGCTACAGTGTAAAAAATAATTTGGTCATTGGTAATTTTTACGTATTTTTTCCATGTAGAATTTACTTGAAAACATTAGTTTTGCCACTTACGCACTAAATTTAAGTCTTGCTAACTCAAACTTTCAATTTAGTAGAACATACGTGGAATATTTAAGTAAAATCAAATACATAAGAACTTTAAGTAATTTCAGCTTGTATTAATTTAGTAATTTTAACTCAAAATCAGAAATTATACGTATTACTCAAACAATTGATGTTGATTATTCTTATCTTTTTAAAGTAAGGACCGATGCAGTGCGTAATAGAAATATTTACATAATTTATGAATATTCATTAAGACCAAATTAAACTCTTTTTTAAATAAAACAATTCTTTTTTGTGGTTGAATGAAAATTTAAGGACTTTAAAACATTTACTAATTCATTTAACATGGCTAAGCAAAGACAAGACAATTTTTAATTGTTACCCAGTTCAAAACAAATCAAAACTTGATATTTCAGGAAATTGTCAACCACTTTTCCTTTTAAGATGCTACGATCAAGTATATATAAAATTTGGAGCCTTTCAATATGTGTCGAGTGTAAGTGATTAGTGATTAATCTTAAATAGAAGTAGTGAATGATTAGTGGATGTTACTTGTTAGATTAGATGGGTACCAAATCGTGCAATATGTAATCATATCATAGTTTTTTTTTAATTATCTAAAATTATTACAATACTTAAATTATTTACGTTAATGTAACTCGATTTAACTGAGTAAAAATTTATTCAGCAAAAATAAGTAAATTCTACTTAAGATGCCGTAGGTAATATTTACTTAATAAAAATAAGGCAATTCTTTTCCTCAATTTTATTGAGTTATTTCGACTATTATTTTTTTACAGTGTACATTGACTCTCTTCTCCACCCCAACACGCACAAAACACACCAACCGCCTTCGATTTTGATAAATTCACAAAGAAGAAAATACTATTTAGTGTCTTAATGAAGAAAAAAATGTATGCAAACATTAATTCATTCCTTCAAGTCTGTTGTAGATGAGGAGAATAGTTTAATTCTTGACCATTTTTGTAAATGTATTCCTAACTTATTTCTTTTTATAGGCAACCTCTTTTCCTCATCTCTATTTTCAAATATTATAGTAAACAACTTATCCTAGTGTAGGAACTACACCTTGAAAGAAATACAATGTTTCTTTAATAAAATTGCAAATTATTTCATTGCAGCATTTAGTTCTCAACGTATTTCCAATCATGCCGACAAAAATATGTTCGCACTTTGCGTTTTTGTAATTCTATTAGCCCATTTCTTTTCTCCAATCGATCCCTGCCAAATACGTATTTTTGGGCTAACTCACACCCACACCCACACTCCCACACACTCGTACCCGTTTATACACATTCAGTCTCACATCACATTATAAGCACAAATCTTACCTGAATATCACTAAGGAAGTCGGAAATTGATAATAACTTCAACCCTTGCCCCAACACTCTATTCTACCCAACCCTAACCCTACCCCTTTGATGAAAGCAGACTAAAAGTCGGCTCACTATATCATGATATCGAATTTTCCTCTACCTCCTCTCAGCCTGTCTGTCCGCGCCATGCCAGTATGGAGGAAACTGCACAGAGGTCGATGACGGTTTTAAGTGTGAATGTCTCAAGGGATTCGGCGGGAACCGATGTGAAATATGTAAGTAATATATGAACAAGAGAGCTATATTATGTTTACCCTATGTGGTTTGGTCTAGTGGATAAGACACCAGACTGGGGACCACAAGGTGTGGGGTTCAAATCTCTTTTACAGCACCACTTTCCTTTGGTGAGACAGGCCTTCAGTCTTCTCTTCCCACACTCTACCCAGATGAAATAAATGGGTACCTGGTTCATTCATTCCTTTAATGAGATATGCGCTGATCTAAAGCTCTTTAAAAGCACATGGGGAGGTTATGCGTTCTTTGGAAGCACATGGGTAGATTATGCGCTATACTATAAAATAATATTCTGTTTTATTATTATATAGGCTTTTTACATCCTAGTGCTCATATATTGCTTCTACCACACAGTCATGTTCCAACAGCAGTCCGAACTTACATCAAGTGAATTTGTAACTCCAGCACTAAACAAACACTACTTAACCGTAAACCTAATCTGCTTATTCCAAATCTCCCTGAGTCTTGGCCCTATGAAACATACGTATCAGAGTCCGTACAGCGGACAAAAAAAAAGTAACTCTATTCATGCTGGAATTGTATCTCATGCATTACATGTATTTATCTGTAATACACATTTAATTGTAACTTTTTATTTATTGAAGCGTCACAATTGATTGAAAGAGATACTTTTTGTTTTGGGGAAAATGCAACTAATCGTAACTTTTTTTGTTCATGAAGCCTCGTTGATGATTTTCTTGTATCCATTACTGAAATTTTGAGAGCCTAAATAATAGGCTAACTCGTTTGTGATAAACTCATGAATTCTCTTCTATTTTGATGTTATGTATTTTAGATCCACCGCGTAATTGTGCTGAGTTGAAGGCTCGTGACGGCATCACCGAAGATGGTACCTACGTCATTGACCCGGATGGAAAACATCGTACTCTATCGTATCCGGTTGAGATGGAGTGCCTCATGGCGGACGGTAGGCAACAGATTCTAAGACTCGCGCACATGCTCCGCCGACAATTTCTCCTCGGTCGATCTCATACACTAATCGAATTCCGAACTTCAGCCCTGGACCATGTTCTATACCTAACCCTTATCCTTAACCCGACATAAAAGCCAATTGTTACCCTAACCATTACCTTCAAGAAATCATGAAGGTAAGATCAGAGTAATTGTCGCCTGAGCAAATGTCGGAGCACCAATGTAAACAGATATTATACCATATCTCTTTCAAATATTATTACATAAACATTATTTTACTAGTGTCAATGCATCACTCTAAATAAAAACGTTGCGTTATGACTTGTGTAGATCATAATATATTTTCTTTGAGCATATTGTTATTTGTGTTTGAAGATATTATTGCATCTTCCTGTTCAAATAGACAGTTGAAAAGTTTACAAGGCAAGATCTGAAACTCAATAACGATGCAACACACAGAAAACAAAAGAAATGCAATTAGTTTCCATCTTTCTAAATATTGACTATACATATTTTTCTCTAGAATGCAGACCGACTTACGGCTGACCGCGTCCATCTTCCCTCTTTCCTTCCCTCCTTCCCTCCTTCCCTCCTAGCTTACTCTAATTTTCTTTCTCTCTCTCTTTCTCTCTCTCTTTCTCTCTAACCAACTGCCTTCTACTTAATAGTTTATGTTTATTTTTATCCCACACTATGTTCATTTCTTCACCAATTTTCTCTTGTAAGTTCATCAGAATATTTGGTTATTTCTGTGCTTGTCTGATAAAAAATGCGATTGATTAAGATTTATCGCAACTTAATTGGTATCAATCGCAAAACTGTATTGAAGAGATATGATTTTGTAAGTTTGCGATTGATTATAGGACTTGCAAGCTATACGGATCAATCGCAACTTGTTATAAGCCGAAAACTGGGGCACGTTTCATAAAACTGGTTATCTATAACAACTGCTATGACAAATTTGCTCTCAGCCAATCAGATGCCATGATTTCAGTAGCTTATAACAGTAGCTGGTAACTTGTTATTGATTTCAAGTTTTATGAAACAGGGTCCAGCACCACCTCAGTTGCGTAAAAAGTTGAGTTTATTTAAGCATATTCAACCAATCAATATCATACATTTTGGACTTTTGATTCGCGTTTGATCGTAACCCTCATTTGCAATAGGGCCCTGGGGGGTGTTTCACAAAGATTCTAAGTTGAACTTATCTCTAAGTTGGACTTAAAAATTATGGAAAGCCGTTAGCATCTTTGGAAATATTTTGTAAGAGTTATTTTGAAAGGCATAAAATGTTGATTTAAACATTATTTTCTATCATCAAGGAGATTTCATGTTCTTGATGTGGAATTTATATAAAGTCTAAAATACTTGAATTTTGCTTTTGAATATATTTCATTTTAAGGCTCCAATGGCTGTCCATAATTTTTAAATCCAACTTTAAGTTCTACTTAGGATCTTTGTGAAACACCCCCCAGGTTTATTTATTTTTTGGACATCCCATGCAGGTGTAACCTCAGTACTACACGACATCACTGGTCAAGAGCGGACACCTTTTGAACTGGGAGTAGGAAAGTTTGTGCGGAATGTGACCTATCCGTTCGACTCGAATACTATCCTTGCTCTCATTCAGGTATCTCCTTCTTATCATCTTCACACGTTATGGTCTATATCATTCTGTTTTCAATACTTAAGTTCTTAAATGAGAATAGAGAATTAATATCTAATTGACCTGCTTGTGATGAAGAATGTACACAAATCCGCAAAATCAAATATTCTTTGTCAGTTTCATTTTGTATTCCCGTTTAAAATTACATGTTCTACTCTGCTATTCATAGTAAAAATATTTTGCTTTCTAGAAGAAAACTGCCACATTGCTCCGATGAAATTTCAATGGGAGTGTTGTCAGAAACTATTCAGAACGTGAAGATACATGTATAAAGTAGAAAATCAAATTGTAATCCTCCTGACCCATGTACAGGAGATACAAAATATAGAGAATAAGAGACAATGAAGAGGGGCATTTAGGAAGTGAAAGTGGAGAAAGTTTGCAAGGGAAGAGGGGAGGAGAGATGGAGTGTGTGTGGGTGTGTGTGCGTGTGTGGGTAGGAGTTGGGTAGGTGGATTTGTGTGAGGTTGTGATTGTAAAGTGGTTGTGTGCGAGCTTGTGAGTGTGAAAGTGAATGTTTACGGGGGGGGGGGGAGAAGTAAAAGGGGTTGAGTAACTACATGTAGTTGGCGGGGGATATTATAGGGAAGGTACATTGTATACAAATATGTATTATTACTTTCCATAAATCATGGAAATTAGTGGAAATTAGAAAATGTGGTGATTCTATGCCATTATTCTTCTTCTTTACTCACTGTTTTTTTTTTTATAATGAATTTGTGCTATGAAAACGAAATGAAGATTTGTTATTGTATGGAATTATTTACATTGATTTTTTATGTAATGATTTATTTGGACCAAAAAAAATCAAAAACAAAAAGTGAGGGCGTGAGTATGTTAGTGTGAGAGCAGAATGAGTAGAGGGAGTGATAACTGATACTAGGTTGAGGAGGAAGTGAGTGAGAGAGAGATAGAGAGAGGAGAGAAAGAGCGAGAGAGAGAGAAAGAGAGGGGAGGAGAGAGAGAGAGAGAGAGGGGGGGGGGGGGGAGAGAGAGAGAGAGAGGGGGGGGGGGTGGAGAGAAGAGAGGTACTCCTTGCACTTGGCATATTCGGACAATAAAAACCAGGCCACATTTTTCTCTCCTTTACGCTTTGTATAGAATTCGAAGAGCTGCAAGCAGTTAATCTTTGCCAGTGTATATAAGTCCTACATCTACTCTTCTGATGGCATCACGCAGAATGTTTGGTGGGTGTCACGACAAGGGAGGAAAATGCCAAACTGGGGCGACTCACCGAGTGATCACAGAGGTTGTGCATGTAGTTACATAACTCCATCCCATCCGAGTAACAGTAAGATTGTCCATACCACCCCTCCCCCATATTTTATACATGGAGAAAGTGAATAATCCTGATATTAGGTGGGACCTTTAAACAAAAAAACAAAGTCACCATTTGGTAGTCTCATAAATCTTGAACAAAGAAAAAGTAATAATGATAATTTAATTTTTAAAAACGAATACATTATGAAATAATATAAAATTAAATCTCAGTTCGGCCAGAGGGAAGGAGAGGCCGGTCCCAATGAAGATTGCCATATTTTCCATTTTTACCGCTGATGGTTACAATTAACCTTATACAGTATGAACCCTAAGCTAAAGGAATTCATATTTTGTGCAATCGATAGTTTCTTCTTACCGTTTTTTTGTACCGTGTTTCCAGCGTGGACGTTAATATTGTTGTTTCGTTTATTCAAATTTATACTTGTATTATTTATTTTTTAAACATAAAAATCATGTTAAGTTTTGCACAGTCGCCCCGAATCTTGAATCTGTTATTGGTAATATATATTTTTGGTATGGGGTCATGAATTTGGTTCAAATGAACATATTATATGAAGCATATGCAATTGTACAATATTCAATGATCGTTGTCGCGGTTGAAATCGAGTCTAAAGTGATGAAAGTGGAAATAATATAGCGCCCACTCAACACTGATATTACATAAGCTTTAAAACAATGTTTATTGACTACAATCGACCGATTTGTTATTCCCGTTTGGAAATTATATATCAGAACTGCATATTCTGAGATGTTCATGGTCGCAGCTACCATGAAATGGCCTTAGGCGCTATTTAAAATGTTCGAAATTTACCTGAAGCACCGGGAAATGTGTGATTTTTCAATTTCTCGAAAGCAGAATTTGTTTAGGGGCTAAATTTTCTAGTGCTTATATAACACCTACATGGGCATCCAAATATATCAAAATTGTAAAAATGTACTATCCATCCAATTTACAAAATTTCCCAAAACTTTGCATTACAACAATTTTTTTTTTTTTCTGTTCTCATGCAGCCTGTTCTGGACGAGGTCGTTGTCACAGCGATTACTCCGTGCGCTCTGGTACAGGGAAGCAAGATACTGGCTACCTTACTGACATGAGTAGACTCCCAGTCATCAGGCTGCACACAGGATACACAACAATAAGAAATGCTCCGCCTACCCGATCCGTGAGTTATAATCTTGGCCCTCTCCTGTGCGAAGGATACTGGTTTTAGTAAAATCAGGGAGGTGAGGCATCTGGGGGCCGTTATCTGAACCCTGTGTTATCTCTAAAATTGTTTTATCTTTGAAGATAAGGTAAAGTTGGTATTGTGAAAATTGTTGTAACTTTGTTTTTGTTGTATCTTTTCTCTCATCTCTTTGGCCGCGCATGCGTTCAAACTTTTGAGCGCTTGAAATTGTGCGTATTAGTAATAAAATGGCGCTTAATCTTCATTTGCATATGCGCATGAGAGATAATATGACAAAATAGGCGGTGTCACACAGAGGCCAAAAATCCGGATTTTAGTTATCCGGTTTTTAATTATCCTCTTTTTGGCTGTCTGACATCAATTATCCCTTCGAAAATCCCTTCAAAAATCCCTTCAAAAAACCTCATATGAAGCAAGATAATTCTCTCTTGAAAGGATTTTTCTGTCTGACACCAATGTTGAAATAATCCCTTTAATAATTTAAACGTGTGATGTCACAATGCGTATCTACCTAAACGGCGCATATACTTTCGATTGAACGTGTAATGTCACATTGCTTATCTACCTAAACGGCACCTGCGCAATGGCCCATCAAAAATCCGGATTTTAGTTATTCGGATTATTCGTAGCCTGTCTGTCACCAGTCTGTCACCGACGTAAGTGAAAAAAATAGATTTCTAAAATCTGGTTTATTCAAGATGGGTCGGGATTTTTCTGTGTGACACCGCCTGATAATTGGTATATTCTAAAAATTGTTGTGTGTATCTTATCTTATCTTGCATTGCATTTACAACAATATTTACAATAGGTAGAGGGTTGTTGTATCTTTCGTGGTGATATAATGGCGGCAATCTTCTTTGCCCAGGACCAACTTAGTGCCAATATACCAGTTTACGGTTGTGTGCGCCATTTTAAACAAAGCCAATGACCTAGAGGTCATGTATTTATGCGTAAATTAAGATTGCGCCCATGCAAATTATGATGACATCACTACCTACGAGCTGCGTTGTGCGCGCACATCATCATTTGCATGGGCGCAATCTTAATTTTGTTTCAAAGCCAATGACCTGAGGTCAGCCTGTCTGCGCATGCGCACTGATGTAACCGTAAACTGGTGTATAGACGAGTTAGAAGAAAATTTGGGGTTTACCGGAGACATTTCAGATGAGAACTTTCTAAGAAATATACGTGCTGGGATATGACGATTGTAATGCTCTCATCTCTGTGATGTTTCCTAGCCATTCATGATCCACGTGCCACAACGCATATGATGACGCGCATAATAAGCGCCCAATTAACTAATTACGCCCAAGATTAGTATGCGCTGGCGCATCTTCAGTATAGCATTAAGTGCCCCAGATAGCAAAATGTTGTGGGGCTCATCTGGTAACAACTGGGCTGGTATATGGGCCCCAGATGGACGGCCAATCTGGGGCCCATAATTGGCCCAGCAAAATGCACAATTTAGGCTTCATGTGGGCCTAGTGGGTTTTATATGGGGCCATATGGGCCACGAGTGTTCTAAATGTGCTTCATATGGGTCAAGTGGGTTCTATATGGCCCCATATGAGCCAAGCTGGTTTTATATGGGATCCATATGGGCCAATGTGGTTCTAAATGGGCTTCATATATTTTTTTAATGGGTTCTATTTTTACCTAGTTTAATTCAGTTATCCCATTTCAATTTCCAGAGTTACCAGTTGGATTAAACTGGTCTAACTGGACCAGTTGTACCAAGTGGCACAACTTTCAACCAGTTGAAAGCTCCAGTTAAAAGACTTAATTATTAATTCATGGTATACGTAGCACTTGTACTTTTACTTTTGCAATTGGCAACAACACGTCGTCTGCTAATTCAAATGTAAAGGCATTGGTAATAAGAAGACTCGGTTAATTTGCTGTGAATGAGATATTTCCATATACTTGTATTATATTGAATTTGTTTTAGTTCATAGTTATTGTTTTCCTAATTCATGTTTAATTAAATGTAATTTATACAAAATAGTGAAATGTCCTAATAATTAGCAATTTACATTTTGTAGTATTTTCGAAATGAATTGCACATATCTTAATCATATTATTTATTTTGTTTCCGGCTTTCAGGGTTTTAAGTTTTTTTTAATTCTCTCTCATATATTCAAACATTAATACGTATTTTTTAAACATATTCTACAGAGTAAGAGTAAACAAGGTGACCCTCAAAGCATAGCTTGTATAAATGGGTCTTCTTTAAAATGGGATAAGAAACAAACTACATCAATCAAGAAAGAAGTTATGTTCAATGCCTACCCATAAGGCGGTGTCAGGCAGAGGCAAGTGATTATATAGAAAATAGCTATCTAGAATCTAGATAATTCGCTGTCCGTCATCAATTATCCCACGAAAAATCCCACGAAAAATCCCACGAAAAATACCGCGAAAATCCCACAACGAACCAAGAAAATTCTCCCTTATCATCGAGAAGTTTCATGGGATTTTTCGCGGGAAATTTCTGTATTCGACCTCTCCGTCACAAAAGTGAATTATCTAGGTAATTCAAAATAGATCCGAAAATGTTTGTCTGACACCGCCTTATATCGATATATTTAAAACAATTTTTTTTTTCTAGAATCCAAACATTTTCATTAAAAAAAAAAATATATCATACTGAATGCGATAGATGGTAATCACTATCCAGTTTTGAGTGAGAGACCAAAATCGATAGACTAAACATATGAAAATCTCAATTCAACGTTATCTTAAATGCAAATGTCAAATTTGTTACTTGTGGTTGAATAGGTTAATCCTAAGTCATAATTTGTTCTTGTTCATCTAGTGTAACAGTCTTCGATAGTATTAGGTCTATTTATTTATTTGAATTTTTTGAAATGTTTTTCTCTATCATGGTACGTTACAATTAATTGTTGTTTAGATAAGAAGTTGCCTTGTATTATTATGTTTCTAGATTTAAAAAAAGCATATGATAATAGTCACTCATTTTTGCTACGCACTAGTTTCAATTTAAGGACGGTTTTATTAAATGGGTTCTAACTTTGTATAGTAATGCAAAGAAAAAGGTGATGAATTACGGGTGGATTACCAAGTCCTTCTCTATTGAGCATGGGGTAAGACAGGGATGCCCATTGTCATCTTTACTTTTCGTTATTGTAGCTGAATCTCTAGCATGTAAGATCCGCCAAAACGAAGATAAAAAAGTAATTGATTTATTAGCTTCTGTATTGTCCGAATTAAAAGATGACACAACCATTTTTGTAAATAGTTCGAAATCATTGATTGAGGTTATGGAAGAGGTCAGAAATTTTGGAGCAGTGGCAGGTCCTCACGTCAATTGGGACAAGACTAAAATAATGAAGATCAATACAGATTATGCGAATGGAGAATGTGGGGAAAGTACTGATCAACCAATAAAATATTTAGGAATATATGTTTGTTTTCAAAGAGTTACGTAAGTTGAATGTATCAACAAGTACTGGGTTAGACTTGATTCGAGCTAAATTTCTAAAAGATGGTGCGAAGGTTTTATTTAAGCCTCTAAGTTACTTAATGAACATATCTATCTTGACGAGTACTTTTCCAGAGGATATGAAAATAGCAAAAGTGACTCCACTTTATAAAAAGAAAGATAAAACTGATGTTAGTAACTATAGACCTATTAGTGTTTTAAGCGTAGCATCAAAGATTCTAGAAAAATCGGTCTGTGTTCAAATTGAAAGATACTTCAAAGAAAATGATATAATATTTGAATTTCAATCTGGTTTTCGACATGATTATTCGACTGAAACATGTCTAATTCATTTGACTGATTATTTGAGGAGAGAAACTTCCCAAGGGCGCTTTGTTGGTATGGTGCTCCTTGATATGCAAAAAGCTTTTGATACAGTTAATCATTGCGTCTTATTGAAGAAGTTACAACTAATGGGTTTTGATAAGGCAGGTTTAGATTGGTTCAGATCCTACTTATCTAATCGACACCAAGTAGTGGCCATTCATGATATTTGTTTCAAACTAATGCCTATAACATGCGGTGTTCCTCAGGGAAGCATTTTAGGCCCAATTCTATTTTCAAGATACATAAATGATATGTGTATTTGTATAAAAGACTTCAAACTATTATTGTACGCAGATGACAGCGTATTACTCTATTCAAATCCTGATCCTAAATATATTGAGGAAAAGCTCTGTGAACAGCCGTCTTCTAAAAGGTCATTTGAATTCAAAGTGACACACAATAATCAAGCAATCAAGAGAAAAGAGTCTGTGAAGTATAGGCATTGAGTTGGCTAGCGCAATTTCATTTTCATCTTTAGTAGAATCAGTTGTAAAAAAAGCAAATTCTCGTCTGAAATTTTTGTACATATATCAAAGTTGTATGGATTTAAAAGCAAGACGTACACTCTGTTTTTCTCTTATTCAATGTTTATTTGACTATGCTAACCCTGCATGGTATAGTAACATAAACAAGTTGGATCAAAAGGAGTTGAAGATTATACAGAACAAAATGGTGAGATTTATCAACTGTTCTGGTCCAAGAACTCATGTTGGCTACAGCGAACTTTCTAAAGCTGGTTTTCTTGAAGTCGACCAAAGATCAAAATAACTCGTATTGCATCACGTGCATAAAATATATCATACTATAGGTCTAATCATTATATTCGATCCAACTTCGATCTTGTTACTGACGTACATGATTATAATACAAGAAATAGCCGATTCAACTTTAACTTACCAGAAAGAGTAGGTAGTATTGGAAATTCGTTTTATTACAATGCCATACAACATTGGAATTCCCTTCCCAATGGTGTAAAAGAAATAGGAAACTATGATCATTTTAAGAGGAAATTAAAGGAATACCTAATACTTGACATTCAGAGAAGAGAAGTGAATGACATGTTATATGATTGAAATTGTTATTCTTCTGTCGGTTCATACTTTTTCATGTTGTATATACTTATGTTTTCGTACGTTATAGAAATTCTACAAATTCATCATTATTTTCCTCTTCTTCCTTCTCCTCTTTTTCTTCTTCTCCTTCTTCTTTTTCTTCTTGTACTTAATATCATTTCTATCATCAGTTTAATGTTGTTATTATTAGTGTTCTTTTAATTTTCTTATCTGTCTGTAAATATTACTCTTTTAACTTATTATTTTTATACATGTCTGTAAGGGACCCCACTGGAAATAAGCTCTCGAGCTTTCGTGGGTTATCCTGTTCAAGCTGACTTATTTTTGATCTGTTATTATTGTATATTGTTGTATGTTGGAAGCTTGTCGAATAAAAAAAAATCAAAACAAATCAATCATGTCGGGAAAAATAAAAGGGAAAATGAACGTTTAATTTGGGATGACAAAATCGAAAAAATCCAAAATATATTGAAAGACTGGAAACAGAGAATATTAACGTTTTATGGTAAAGTGGTTGTTATTAAAGTCTTAATCGTTTCACAAAATGTGTATACGGCAACTGTAGTACCTGCTCCTAATTTTATTATTAAATCATTGAATAAAAGTATACATGCTTTTCTTTGGAGTTCAAAAAGAGAAAGAGTAAAAAGAAATGTCTGTATAAATAAACAGTTAGATGGTGGTCTTGATATGGTAGACATTGAAGCGAAAATAAATTCTTTGTATTTATCTTGGATAAGCAAATTATTGGATGAACAAACTTGTAGATGGAAATCAATATTCAGATATTGGATTGACAGGATTGGAAGTTTCCAGATATTTTACGATATAATTTGAATAAGAAAGATATGAAAATGATGTGTATACAAAATGGACTGTCAGAGTTTTATCAACATCTTCTTGTTGCATGGTAAGAATTTAAATATCAAGGTTGAGTTGAGGTAACAGAAATAGAAGAGGAGATATTATGGAACAGTCATATTACATCTTTTAAAATTCTACATTTTTGTTTTCAAAGTGGTACGTAGCTGGAATTTGTAAAGTAAAGCACGTGATTACAAATGGTAATTGGAGAGACTCGATTATGTCAAATAGTAAATTTGGTATTTATCAATAACATTATTTGAGTTCAAATACGCAAAATTAAAGAAATGTTTCCCATTCTATTGGTTAAATAAATTATACGTTCCAAATAATTTTCAATTAAGTAGTTAACAAAACGATTCAAATTCAATTGAAGTAGCTACAGGAGATTTTGTTTATAATCTAGTTTCAAGACGAAACATTATTGTTTATCCCTCCTGAAACAAAAAATTCAAAAACGAAATGTTACACGTTACTGGGAATAATACTAGAACTTACCTGTTTCTTTTAATTGGCAGAGAGTATTCAATTTAAAATCTCAACACAAAAAGGAAATAATAGGATAAAGCAAGTTGATTTTAAAAAATTGCATAATATATTTCCATCAAAACATTATTTATGCAGATGGCGTTTAATGGAAAATGACCAGTGTGATATATGTTAAGATACGGAAACTACTTTACATGTCTTGTTAAATTGTAACAAGGTTAGATTTTTTTGGAAAATTATTGAAAACTAATATTATAACTACTTTCATGAACAAATAAGTATTAATGAAAAAGCATTTAATATTTATGAAAAAAAGGAAAACTTTGTGATAAACTTCATGTTAATTTTAGGACAATACATAATATACATATATGTATATTCAACTTCGGTGTGATGGTTAAAAGTACAATAGCAAAAGTCTGTTCATTAATTTCCAATTAAAACTACGACATTACATAGCAAATAAACAAAGTGTTAAGGTTATAACTATTTATTTAATTACTTTTGTCTTTTTTTATTATGTTAAAATGTAAATTGATGTGAAATATATATGAAATGTGAAATAAAACACCTCGGTAAGAGGACAAAAAAAAATGTTACTCGAGCTCCTTAACAATTTAGAATAATCAGACTTATTTCAGAATTTCAAAACATTCAGCATAATTGAATGATATTTGTCTCAACGAAACTAAATTTTGAAAGACAATAACGTCAGATTTCTGGGTTTAGGTTTTTAACTAAATGAATAGGGAACAGGGTATGAAACGATAAAACGGTTGGCTCAAGACCGAGGAACTTGGAGAGAAACTTGGAGAGACACTTGATATAGAATTTTGAATGGGTCACTGAACCTGTCATAAACTGACAGATCACTATTGATGATGACGGAACCCCCTCAATAATAGGGGGTTTTCGTTTGTCACGTCGACATAGTCGACGTCAAATATGGGACGTCATTTCGGCGATCTGCGCATGCGTCGGGTCGTCTGGCGTCGTCAGGCCACATTTGCGAACCCGTTCATCGATGATTTGAGGTTCGTCAGAAAACTAGTGACCCGTCGTCAGAATGACGTCATCTTGCTACATCGCAGCGTAAATCAGAAAGTAAAAACAGAAAGAGAAAGTGATAGAATGATTAACAAAACAAAGAATAACATAAGGAAAGACAGAAAAAGAAGGTGAACGAAGGAAGAAACAAAGAATAACATAAGGAAAGACAGAAAGAGAAGGTGAAAGAAGGGAAAAACAAAGAATAACATAAGGAAAGACAGAAAGATAAGGAGAAGGAAGGAGAAAATAAAGTATAACATAAGGAAAGACAGAAAGAGAAGGTGAAAGAAGTAAAAAAACAAAGAATAACATAAGGAAAGACAGAAAGAGAAGGTGAAAGAAGGAAAAAAACAAAGAATAACATAAGGAAAGACAGAAAGATAAGGTGAAAGAAGGAAGAAACAAATAATAACATAAGGAAAGACAGAAAGAGAAGGTGAAAGAAGGGGAAAACAAAGAATAACATAAGGAAAGACTGAAAGAGAAAGTGATAGAATGATAAAAACAAAGAATAACATAAGGAAAGACAGAAAGAGAAGGTGAAAGAAGGAAAAAAACAAAGAATAACATAAGGAAAGACTGAAGAGAAAGTTAAAGAAGGAAAAAACAAAGAATAACATAAGGAAAGACAGAAAGAGAAGGTGAAAGAAGGAAGAAACAAAGAATAACATAAGAAAAGACAGAAAGAGAAGGTGAAAGAAGGAAAAAACAAAGAATAACATAAGGAAAGACAGAAAGAGAAGGTGAAAGAAGGAAGAAACAAAGAATAACATAAGAAAAGACAGAAAGAGAAGGTGAAAGAAGGGAAAAACAAAGAATAACATGAGGAAAGACAGAAAGAGAAAGTGAAGGAAGGAAAAAACAAAGAATAACATAAGGAAAGACAGAAAGAGAAAGTGATAGAATGATAAAAACAAAGAATAACATAAGAGAAGATGATAGAAGGAAGAAACAAAGAATAATATGAGGAAAGATAGAAAGAAAAATGATAGAATGATAACAACAACAATAACGTTAGGAAAGACAGAAAGAGAAAATGATAAAGAATAGACAATGGAAAGATAGAAGAGAAGATGAAAGAAGGAAAAACAAAGAATAACATATAAGGAAAATAGAGAGAGTATAATAGAATAATAAACGAAGAACAAAATAAGAAGTGAAAGAAGGAGAAATTGAATAAACGCGTGCGGGGGGCATTACGTCATCGTGTAGAAAACGGGTGTCGACTTAAAACGAAAAGGGTAATAAGGTAGTGAACAGGACGGGTGTCTGACGCCAATTCGCATCGTTAGAGGACGTGAACGCCGTCCTCGTCCACACAAACGAAAAGCCCCCAATACCTTGGAGAGAACTAACGTGATATTTTTGTGGGGCGGGGGGGGGGGGGGCACAACCGGCCCATGCCCTTCCCCTCTGAAATTTAAGTGGCATATCTTTAGTACACAAATCGGAAAATGTTCATCACCTCCCCGATTCGGTTGTGATGACCGTTTTTTTGTTTGTTTGTTTGTTTGTGTTTTTGTGTTTTTTTCGTGGAGAAAAAAAAGCCACCGAAAAATCCTGATGACTGCGTCGAAGTATGTGTGAAGTGTGACAAAAGCAATCCCTATTTCGGTGCTGCAAGAAAGCAGCTGCATACTCCTGAAATTAACAGTTTCTAAACGTCAAATCATGAGTAAATCGAGCGAAACGTTGGACCAAATCGCTCTGTATTAGGTGTGACATATTCCGCATTGAAAAGAGAATTGACTGGTCTAATTCTAAGCATATACAGGAAAAAAATGCAGAAAATACCACCGTTTATAATTCTTATTGATAAAAATACATTTACGTTTGGCATGACACATGCACCTGCGACAATCTCTTCGCGGACAAATTTCTACATTAATTATTTTCTAACTCAAACTGTGAATCTTACGCTACGTCTAACCAGGGAGGGGAAAGAAAGGAGTCGAAACTCTTGTAATTTAGTCTAGTGTAACCGCGCAAATTCTGTGTTGCGCGAATAGTAGTTGCGATTCATTTATACGTAAAAACAACACCGGCGGCTTCTTTTGCGGCGGTTTACTACGCCACATCTTTTAGAGTTCTTCCAGATTGAGGAGATGAAAATGAGAAAACTCGTAAAAAGCGTTGGATAGTGACTTGAATATTGGTTCCAGTTTACTGATGGATTCTCACATGAACAGTTTGCCTCTTTTTAAGACACAGATTTGTTTGCCTGTCATAGCAATATGTTAATGGCCAATCGGGTTAATAGCCAGTCTGTTGGGTTACTATGGGTTTCTATGGGGAGAAAGACGTCAAGGAAATAGTCTTATTTCATTCTCTCCACCCTTTGTTATCTCTGTGAGTCTTCTCTCTTTTTCTCTCGCTCCCACCACCTCCTCCTTTTCTCCATCAACCATCCGTCGCTCTTTTGAATGAACAACTCATGCAGGATATTGAACATTAATGACATGCACCTGAAGAGGTCATAACATTCAAGGTGCAATGAAATCGCGCAAAATTGGCAACACCTTTTCTTTTATCAGCAAAAGACTCCCTTCGCATTTCCTCTATTTCTGAATTAAAGCAATTATTAAGCAAAGACATTTAAGCAAACAGACACTGTTATAAATGTCAACCGTTCGCAACATCTACGTCTGTAGGATGTGTTATAAAGACGCAATTATTTGCACTGCTGATTAAAAGGAAAACTCGTTAGTACACAAATTCTTACATTTGTTTGAATCTAAGAAAAATGTGAAAGGAATATGCGTCTTTTGCACTCAGAATATTGCTACGAAAAATTGGATTTGTATATAAATGTTGTCATTGTAATTTTGTATTCACCTTGATTATATTGTTTCATCGTTATATTTCATGAAAGTGCCGAATAAATAATTAATACATGAATAAATATGATCAATTTCAAAGAAGTTTAAATTGTCAGATGTTTATTCACATATTAATTTGTATACATTTCTCGAGGTATATTTATTTTGAGGCAATAAACCTATGAATTATCTTGAAATTAAATTGTTTAACTTTATTATTACGAATTTGCTTTAATTTCAATAAAAATAAATCCTTCCAAACAAAGTCATTATCCAAATCTAATAAGGAATTCCAAAAGTAAATGATATTTGGTTCTCTTGACTTTTTACGTAATAACAAACGATAGTAATCTCTCACTTTTATAACAAAAACATTCACTTTATCTCCTGTTTCTATTTTTATAATATTCGAAATATCACATTCTTGTTCAAATTCATAGCTTAATCTATCCAACCAACCCTTTGGAAATGCTTTCTTTAATTTTGTATATTTAAAATCAAATAAGAGCTGTTGTGCTTTCACTTTGTATTTAGTATTGTAGAGTCATTCCATACCATTTGTAATCAAATTATGAGTTTTCAATAAACCGGCCTCTTTCCATTCTCGATAAAACAGTATTTTTTTTCTTAGAGGTAATGTTACTATTTTTCCAAATAATTTCATTTGGAATATTTCTTACTTTAAACATATCAATGAATTTAAGTTCTGACCAAGTACAAAAAAGATCTACAAAGAATTCTGGCAAATTATGTTTAGAGCATTTTAAATTCATATCCTTTATGTTACAATTGAAATGTAAACAAAGTGGCAAACCCCCTATTTTGTCGGACCAGTATCGAAACATATTTTTATATATATAGTCGAACATCGCTTATGATTGCACCTTTTTCACAAATAGTTCGGATAATACTTTAAATGTATGATAATATGTTATAGAAATATAACGTTTCGTTATTATATGTATTGTATATATGTAAAAAAAACAAAAAAAAAACATGTTGACATGAAGTTATTATTGTTTGTATATTTCATATTATACCTTACGTTTACATGAGCTTTGTTATTCAGTTATTATATTTGGAAAAATGCAGAACTAAAATATTAAGGGTACTATGTCCCTTTTGCAGCCAACCTCAAATTATGTAGAACTTTGCAGGAATTATGAATATGTCATGTATGTCCTATCTGTGAAATTTAAACGTTAGCAGTGTCCTCATATTCAAATTATGCAAGGAAACCCGTTTACTTGCTAGACTTCACTGTCAGACACTATTGAGTGACTGACTGGCTTTTTTTCTTCTTTGCGGTAATAACATACATGAACAGAGTTGTAAAGGGTACATGAGCATTTGTCTACATCAATAACCCACTTCTTGTGATGGCCAAGATTAAACTGATCGAATCTTTGCGCAGCATAAATCGTATGACCATTCGGTACAATTGTCTGAAAATCAAGACTATTACTGTTGGGCTCTATAGCCCTAAAGCCGATTTGACAACTAATAGTCGTTATTTTCCCACTTGAAGATATTTTCAAGCCCCACCTTTTTTAGGAAAGTTCTAAATTAGTACTATCTTTCAAATGCAGTTGGAATTTAACTTTTTCATTTTTTTGCCTGCAAATGGGACATAGTACCTTTAAAACTCAAATCAAACATTATGGCTCGCCACACCTAACAACACAAAATACAAGCAAGTTGCATTCTGACAAATGAAATACAATTATTCATTACAGGTGAATGAAATATTTGTATCGAGATTTAATTACATTACGAAAATGGTCTATTAGCGATTAATAAAGCTGAAAAAGGGCATTACTACCAATCCGACAAATACCAACATCGTCTATATAAACATGGTAGTCATGGTAACATAAATATGGAGTTTCGACCTTTGTTTAATTCCCCGGGAGAGGATAGACAATTACAAAAATAACGATGATTGCAGCGACTTGAGCAACGTGAAATAATCCCGTTTTAGAAAGACAAAAAGGAACAATAAAAAAGGTTTATAATTTTCATAGATAATTCCTGCCGCCTCGTTCAAATATGCTGTTTATTAATTCGAGCTCTGTATAATTTCTTGTTTTACAAAAAGTTTAGAGAGATTAGGACGTCGTATTATTTTCATGCTTATCCTATTAGGCCAAATAACAAAAGTAACTGTTTCTCGACCGAACTTTAACAAAAAAGGAGGAGGCAGGGCATTACTGTTTAATATTTTGCATTTTGTTTGCCTTTTCTCCAAGATGGCTGCCATGCTAATCATAGCTGCCCAAGCCTATTTATTCACATATATTTTACTAAGTGAGTATGCTGATAAAAAGTATGACATATCAAATGATATGTATCACTTTAGAAGCTTTGTAAACAAAATGCATATCACAGGATTTTGTCTTCTTCTCTGGATAGTAAATATTTTAAAAGAGGAGGCGGCGGCCTTATCTGATTTTTGTTTTTATCACTGATTAATTTTTACAAAGTATGTAAAAAGTGGTAAAGAATTACGCCGGATATAATAGTGGGTGGGTTCATACATCATCCAACGGAATTAAAATTGCTTAGCATCAATGCTATGAAACCCCCCAAAACAAACTCCCCTTAAGTGTCTTTAAAAGGTATAATCCATGATAATGAAAATCAACATATGAAAAGTCCACTTCAATTACTATGCAAAGTCGAGGACTCCATCTACTTGGTATTTCATTTTAAATCGGCGGTGTATACATGTTTGAATGTCTCCGGGATTGTGGCACCGTTATAGAGAGACAATTCAGCCAGAGGCTTATAATTCCCAATATACAAAAGATAAGCCAAGGGGACTACAACTTCAAAAGAGTTGCTTTTACCTTTAATAGCCTCCACATTTCACTATTATTCTGGTTCAATCTTTTTTTTCAATCAACGCTCTATGCAAAGTTGTAAATATGAGGCACTTGTATGCTGGTCTTATTTTTGGCAATACACAATTAATGTTTGTTCGTTAGCAACATTTATCTAGTGTAAACATTGCCAAATTCAAACATGTGAAATATGAAACTGAAAACACATTACATATTGTTGGTGTTATTATATAATAAAGATATTAAGATATACAGTGCGTCCCAGATAAAACGAAACCGAGAATTATCGATGTTTTATCATAACTTAATCACAATTATAATTGATAAATTACACATATTTGGAAAGCTTAGATCCTCTTCTTTCATTTGATGCAACTCATAATAATGCATATTTCACGCATGAGTGATTAAAATCAGTTTGAAGTGAGGAAAACAAAAAGTCATTTGGCGGACGATATCTGAATTTCTAAAAGAAAATCACATTTCTAGAAAGTTGAGTTTCTGCCCTTTTATATGACACCTCAACCAGGAAAAATGAGCTAGGAATAACAAAATTTTGTTTGTTTAAAGTAGTGCTTGCATTTCCATAATTTGATTAAACGAATTCGTTTTCATTGGCTGCCTGCCGTATCAACAAAATAAATTAACAAAAGACTTAACTCCGTTTCGTTGACAATCAGCCGTAGACGAAAGACTTCATGCATGGCTGATTGTCAACCAAACGGTGTTAAGTCCTTTGTCAATTCTGCTTTTTGCTACGGCAGGCAGCCAGTGAAAACGAATTTGTTTGCTAAAATTATGAAAATGTAAGGGCTACTTTAAAAAAACAGAACTTTGTCATTCCTTGCTCATTTTTCTTGATTGAGATGCCATATGAAAGGGCAAAAACCCAACTTTCTAGAAATGTGCTTTTCTCTTTGAAATTCAGATACCGCCCGCCAAACGACTTTTCGGGTGCTCTCTTCAAATTGATTTTAATCACTCATGCGTGAAATATGCATCATAATGAGTTACATCAAATGAAAGAAGAGGATCTAAGCTTTCCAGATATGTGTCATTTATTGATCATAAATGTGATTAAGTTATGATAAAACATCGATAATTCTCAGTTTCGTTTTTTCTGGGACGCACTGTATATATGTCATAACGTCTGTTTTGGAGCTACTGAAAAGGGCGTTAATTCATACCGCCCTTCTTGTTCTAAACATACTATTAGAGGGAGAGAGAGAGAGAGAGAGAGAGGGGTTAAGTTAAAGAGAAATTTAATACAAATCTTTGTATTAGTATATATTTTTTTCATTCTTAATTTGTATTCTCCTTGATAATATCATTTCATATTATATTTCTTGAAAGTGCCGAATTGTGCCTTTTGCAGACGAAGATGGTTTTCTCTGTCTCTGCTGAAGAAGAATTTCCGTCATTAAAGGTGTGTGTGGGGGGGGGGGGGTATGTAGGGATGTAGAACGTAAATCCAATTTATAAGTCATGCAAAGGGGAAAGAAGCTGGCAGGAAAGAAACAAGACGGAAATTCGTCATTCATCATTTATAATAATCGCCTTAAAAGAACGCTTTTGTAATGCAATCAAATATAATGCTCACGTCTTTGTGAAGGGCTCAGACAGATACTAGTTTTTTCATTCCTATGTTACGATTAATGATTGTATTTCAATAGAATGCGAACTGCATACGTTACTGTTGCCAGGACGCCATCCTAGTCGAACATCGCTTGTGATTGCGGTCTCCTGCACCTTTTTCATAGATAGTTCGGATAATACTTTAATTGTGTGATAATATGTTATAGAAATATTAAGTTTCGTAATTATATGTATATATGTAAAAAAAAAAATTAAAAACATGTTGATATGAAATTATTATTGTTTGTATATTTTATCTTATTTACCTACGTTTACATGGGCTTTGTTATTCAGTTATTGTATTTGGAAAAATGCAGAACTAAAATATTAAAAATCAAATCAAACATTGTGGCTCGCACACCTAACAACACGTAATACATGCAAGTTGCATTCTGACAAATTTAAGACAATTTTTAATTACAGGTGAATGAAATATTTGTATCGATAATTGATTAAATTACGAAAATGGTCTATTAGCGATTAATGAAGCTCAAAAAGGGCATTACTACCAATACGACAAATACCAACATCGTATATTTTATTATGGTAGTCATGGTAACATAAATATGGAGTTTTGATCTTTGTTTAATTCCCGTGGGAGAGGACAAACAATTACAAAAACAACGAGGATTGCAGCGACTTGAGCAACGTGAAATAATCCCGCTTTAGAAAGACAAATGGGAAAAAATTTAAAAAGTTTATTCTTGTCATGGATAATTCCCTGCGCCTCATTAAAATATGCTGTTCATTAATTCGCGCTGTGTATAATTTCTTTTTTTACAAAACGTTAAGAGAGATTAGGACGTCGTATTATTTTCATGCATATCCTATTAGGCCAAATAACAAAAGTAACTGTTTCTCGACCGGACTTAAACAAAAAAATGAGGAGGCAGGGCATTACTATTTAATATTGTGAAGATTTTGCACTTTTCTCCAAGATGGTTTCCATGCAAATAAAAGCTGCCCACGCCTTTTTATTCACAAATATTGTGCTAATTGAGTATGCTGATGCACAGTATGACAAATCAAGTGATTTGTATCACTTTAGAAGCTATGTGAACAAAATGCATATCACAGGATTTTTTTCTTCTCTGGATAGTAAATATTAAAAAAAAGGAGGCGGCGGCCTGAAAGGAGGAGGGCGGGGACAAGAAACACTATGATTTTTGTTTTAATCACTGATTAATTTTAACAAAGTATGTAAAATGTGGTAAAGAATTACGCCGGATATAATAGTGGGTGGGTTCATGCATCATCCAACGGAATTAAAATTGCTTAACATCAATGCTATGAAACCCCCCAAAACAAACTCTCCTTGAATGTCTTTAAAAGGTATAATCCATAATCATGAAATTCACCATATGAAAAGTTCACTTCAATTACTATGCAAAGTCGAAGAATCCATCTACTAGGGTTTTTCATTATAATTCATCGTTGTATACACGTATGAATATCTCCGGGATTATGGTATCATTATATAAAGACGACTCAGCCAAAGTCTTATAATTCCCAATATACAAACGCTGAGCCAAGGGGACTATAACTTCAAAACAGTTGCTTTTACCTTAGCCTCCATATTTCACTATTATTTTGGTTTAATCTTTCTTTCAATCAACACGCAATGCAAACTTGTATATGAGGCATTTGTATTCTGGTCTTATAATTGGCAATAAACAATTAATGTTTGTTCGTTAGTAACATTTATCTTGTGTAAACATTGCCAAATTCAAGCATGTGAAATATGAAACTGAAAACACATTACACATTGTTGGTGTTATTATATATTATATTCCACATACTAAGAATCTTGCGGTACGATTGGTCAAAAGTAAATCACGTGATGAAAGATAGTTCGCCCATCATTGATGGGAGAAGCAAAAAGTTCGTTACACTGTGTAGATAGTAGTACTATCTACACAGTGCAACGCACTCTCACTGAAGATAGAAGTACTATCTACACAGTGTAACGCACTTTAATTGTATACGCTGCGTATTGCTCTCCTCTTTAAGCGCTTTTAGTGTAATTAGTACGCGAACTTTGGCCACGCGCGAATTATGGTCACACCCAGGCCCCCCAAGCTCCGCCATTTTGTCCGGATCCATTAGAAGCCAAAATAAGCCCCCATGCATAATTCATGAGCCTTATGAATTATGCATTCTGTAGGATGCTCCCCGCGAAAAGTGTACTGGAATGATGTTCACTACATGGTAAAAGACAATACGCGTATCAACGTAATTAGAGAGGTCAAATAATCTACTGTACGGAATTATGGGTAATTTATTCATCACGCTGCGCGCTAGCAACGCAAGTGATTCAGCGAATCAGCATGGATTATTCTGATGCGATCACCGTTAGCTGAAATACGCGCTCGAACGTGTATTATCGATCACCAGTAAAACAGCTGGTGTACCCAGGATGCATCTGGGAAGTGGACCTTAAAGTTCCACTCGTTGTTGTGTTGTTTGAGTTTTAATGGCATGTATCATTCATTTATGAATATTTACGCCAACTAATTACATCATTACACCTATACTTATTAATATTCCAGCATTAGATTTTTCTGAAAATCTCTTTATTGACTAAAAAATGATAATAACCATCCATTTTCAACACATTCTCTGGCTATGATTATACATTTTAAATATGCCGATGTATTAAGTTGCCTTATTTTAGACAAACAAATTATGTGACACAGTGGATGGATTTTCCCCATCCACTCTCATCGTGACCTTAAAAATTCCCTTTCTCTCTCTTTCTCCATCTTTCGAAAAATATCGTCTGCAAGTTGTGTTCTCTTTACTGAACAACCTGTTGCAATTCCTTTCTGTCTCACTTTCAGTCGTACTTGTTATTACCACTCATTTGCATGCACTCGCTATCAACCATTCTATATTCACTCCATTACCCTCCACATTTCACTTGGATTCTCTTCACTTTTCCTTTTTGCAGCCTTTGCAGGAGCTTTGAACATTTTTAACGTACAGACCAGAGAGATCGGAAAGTATGTTAATCATTTTATTCAAATGTTCCAACTTGATAAAAAGGAAAGTGAAATTGACAATTGAATTTAACACTGGAAATTTTGAATTAGCCGGGTTGCCTGCCACCCCCCCCCCCCCAGCCCCAAAGAAATAAACAACAACAACCCAGAAGTGGTACCAGGGTTTTAGTTAGGAAGCCCATGTCCTGCATAATTTTTATTTTAAAGAATATCTTTTTTTTTTAAATAATCTTACATTGGTATACTGTTAATTTCACTGGGACACCATCCCTTTCCCTTAACAATAAACACTGCAATTATACTTATATTATTACTTCTAGCAACATAAATGCTATAATTCAAAACGTTTTTACTTTCTAATATAAACATATGATAAATATAATATTGTTTACACTTTTGCAACCAGTTACATTATGTACATGGTCCATGTAGAAACAGCACCAGGAAGAGGATTGCAACCCCCCCCCCCCCTGTTTTCTTAAGTTAAGAAGTATCAAAACATGATTCTATTAAAATTAGTAGTTTGGATACGAAAGGCAATGATGAAATGGCAGTCTGTCTATGCCTTTTTATATTTAATGCATTTAGAGGGTTGACTTTCAAACCTTCTTACATACAATACTTGAAGCAGCATTATACTGCAATATTGTAGTACTCTACAAATCCTCTAAAATACAAAGTCCATAGAGGTAAATGAATTTCAACATGTATAATTATAATTAAAATATCATTAATTAATTCAATCTTTGATATAGACTGGTAGATCTTTATCACTCAAATTTCAAGGAGAATCTTTCGGCCCAGTCCTCCCATATGATGGTAGTTGACATTGTTAAAATGTTAATGTTTATTCATTGATGATTAGTTATCTTTGATCATTTGAAAGTTGACATGATGATAAATTCATTAGCTTTATTGAATGTGGTATTCTACAAACATATAATACAAATAATAAATAAATATCATGTAAATATTCAATTTTAAACCCATCTCTACTGTCCTCTTTCATTATATGAGGGTGGCATCTTCAAGACGTAGTCCCATGTAGATGTCTCTTGCATTCATCAATAAAGTTGTAGCCTAGTTTTCAGAAGAAAGGGCTGTAACGATAACCCAAGTCTGTTGAATGGAAAAATGAAATAAGATACAGTGTATAAGAAAAACAACAATGACTAATAACATACACCTTGATACCTGCTCTGACAACATGACAAAGGACTGAAATTCACTTGGGGTTATAGTGGGCAAACCAAAACTATTTTTCCTACAAGACTAGTATACTGACCACATCTTAGATTATTTCTGATGATCCCATTAAGATGATAGGCCTGCTGGAGCTTGGATCAGACAAGGTATGAAATAAGTAATATGTGTACAATGTACTTGTATTGTGAACTTGTGCTCATAATTGAATAATACTCGGTTAAGTATGGGACATAAAATGACCAAACAACTTGGACCAGAGAATGTACTGGAAATAATGATATTGAAACATACGTAATGTAGACTTATATTTCATCTATATAAATATTTTATTTTAAATCTAAATCACAATTGTGATATTCAGTATTCTTTTACAAGTAACGGACAATGAAAAATATCTTTGTCAGATCTATAACTTTCTGCATGATATGTGTTCTACAATAGTTTATTGGGGGTACCTACATTGTATATTAGCACACTTGCTCGTATGAAGTGTAGTAGGCCCGCATCTCTAGATATAGTGATTCTGCCAATATCTGTTCTTTGTTCCTCTCCTGGGTTTGTAATCAGCATGCCTTCATCCTCCACTGTAGAGAAGCATCATCCTACATAAGAGAAAACAATGTAGGTACTTCAATTAAAAAGTGATAATAATAGATACATATCAACCATAATACATGATACATCCTATAAACAGACTTTCATTAATCTTATGTTGTGTTCTTCTTCATCTTCATTGCTCAAGAAGTGAAAGGACCACTTACAAAAAAGTAATGAGGGGTCCTGTGTATACCCTACAAAAATGATCATTATTATTATTATTATTATGTAGTGCTTTGAACGTGCATTAGACATCGTTCTTCTACACACAGGACCTCCTGTAAATAAGGACAAATCCCTTTGTAAACAAAGAAAGGGAAGAACTAGAATAAAATATCCCCTCCACTATATACACCTGCAACATAAACTTAGTTCCATTTCCTTTTTAGTGAATTAATAGGTGGTCGTTTAATATTTGTGTGCTAAATATCCTGAAAATTTTACCTGCATGGGACTTTCAGCTTCATCTTGCAAATATAAGAAATGTTGTAATGTCTACTCATCAGTTAACTCCTTCAAGCTCTTCATCAGTTTCAATCTGTTGGATCAAAAAGAAAACAAAATCAATATGACAATCAAGGCGTCCCTTTCTCCTTAACAAAATAAAAATAGATCTAGCATGAAAGCTATTTTTCATGTCATGGTTGACCTTAATTTTAATATGGTGTGGAAATCAACATTCCAATTTAATGGACCACAGACAAGAAGAAGTGGACTACATAAGTAAACATAATTGTGGACTAGGGGTCTTCTCTTACACAAATAGATTTATCAACATGAACTGCACAATTTGGAGAAGAAGAAATCTCTAAAACTAATAGGGGTCAGGCGCATACGCAGGTTAACCCCCCCCCCCCCCTTGAGCCTTTTTTATGTGTATGTTTTTCTGGAACCCCCCCCCCTTTTAAGTGTTGATTTTTTTTTAAATAAAATTTAAAAAAAAAAATCCTAATGGATGACCTAAAAGTAAAAAAGATGACTCCCCCCCCCAAAAAAAAAGTCCTCTTACCCCCCCCCCCCCCCCCCGCTTATTCAGCGGCTGGCTGGGTCGTTGCAAAGTTTTAGGCCTGATGTTAAATGTTAACCCCCCCCCCCCTTGAAAAAATCCCGAGTACGCCACTGATAGCTAGGGTCTAGATCTAGATCTAGTAGGTCTAGACTAGTAGGTCTAGACTAGATCTAGTACAGTAGTAGTAGACTCTAATGACAACTTGACAAGGACGCTGGACCCACACAAAATCTAAATATTAAATAAACAAATCCTATAGATCTAGTCAGTAGTGTTGATGTTTTTTAAATATATTTTATAAATAAGTTTCAGGTTTACATCTAAATGAATAGGATTTGGAGTTGTTTGATTATCAATGGTCACAGATAATTTTGGTCTAAATAAAGTTGACAAGCACCGCGTACCGATGATGCAACTGAGCGAACGGACGGCACCGATATTGATAAGTAAAGCCATCAGAGTCCACATCTACTAAAGATTTTATCAAGAATTAATCCACTTGGATTATATAAAAAATCATGCTTCGTAGATTATTTTAAGGTGTAACGTTAAATCTAGATTTAAATTAAATCGGTGATTGGTGAATTAGATTCATGATGACGATCAGATCTGAAATAAAACTTGATTAGAAAGTTTGATCTTCATGCAAATGAGCA
Organism: Strongylocentrotus droebachiensis; assembly: GCA_035222895.1. Taxonomy (NCBI): domain Eukaryota; kingdom Metazoa; phylum Echinodermata; class Echinoidea; order Camarodonta; family Strongylocentrotidae; genus Strongylocentrotus; species Strongylocentrotus droebachiensis. The sequence goes on from JAVYIG010003327.1 coordinate 201,105, forward strand.
CCGAAATTCTCCGGGCTAGGCCTGCCGGAACCCCGGGGCCCTAACTGGAGTACTAGGGTGAAATGACGGCAAACCGCAGTCAAACTACTTCATGACGATGAAAATCAAAGTGCAATTTCAAGAGCAATATTTAACTAGTCTTTTCCCTAAAAAT
>JAVYIG010003328.1:0-201231 GCA_035222895.1 Strongylocentrotus droebachiensis
GTTAAAGTTCATTATTCTATTGTTGCAAGCCAGCTATTGGTATGATGGGGAGGAATATAAGTCAAACATTTATGATTTGTATTCTCCATGGAGGAAAGCTTTTCGGTGTCTTTTCCGTCTTTTATTGATGGATAAACTCATTAGTGGTGTAAATTAGACAGGAGACCTATAATTTGTTGTTGAGTGGTCTAGCTAATGGTAAACCTGAAACGCGGCATTTTTCATCTATCATCTTTATTTTCCGTCAAATTAATTCAACAAAGTAAAAAGGAACTGTAATTATGGTTCGCAGAGCTTATTACTTGTAATGAACTGCATTTTGTTATAGAAAATTTGGTATTCACTCGACGTATATAATTTATCATTAAAAACTGCATCTTGGTCCTTACCAATTGAAATTTTGAAAGAAATCGAGGAACATACATCTTTAATTTTGATAACATACTTGTTGTCCGTCTCCATGAAATTGGAAAAGATAATCTGTATAAATTATATTTGAATGAGTAGTTTCCATGCACACTCATCATGGAGTCGCTAAACCCAAAGGTGTTATTTAACGATGTAGTATTGGCACATGTACGGTCCAGACATCGCAATTTTACCTCATCGAAATGCTACAAGGATAGCAATTAAAGAGATATGAAGGAACTAAATCTGACAGCGGCTCAAACAGGGAGCACAGGAGAGTGGAGACGAAGGATTCGAAACCAACCCCTGCCAGCAAGGGATAAGGTATAAGGTATAAGGGGACATGGAATAGTAGTAGTAGTAGTAGTAGTAGTAGTAGTAGTAGTAGTAGTAGTAGTAGTAGTTTTAGTAGTAGTGTAGTAGTAGTAACAATGCTACATTCGAAGTAGCGTAGCAACAACCTACGGTGACAGTTCGGGATGGTAAAGGGGTAGATTTTGCATTCGATCAAGTGTGTCACGTTTCTAATATATTTTGTCTGAAGAACTGCTGCTGAAATACGTCATAACATACGCCGAGGGTTTATCGCCCTGTTTCCTTTTATCGGACGATAAATGGTTTAGAGAGTTCTGGACGAACAAATATGACCTATGTTTTTTTACAATTGCCTCATTGAAATATGTTTATTGTTTGATTAATTATTTCCATTATTTTGTTATTGATATAATTAAAATGCTTTCGACAATATAAGTTGCATTATATTGATTTGTATGTATGAATTATCAATGATTGAACGCTGGTTTACATAATATTAAAGATAGTGTTTTTATCTTAAACCTTTGAATAACAGATTAATTTTTATAAAATTTCTTAACATCGAACCGACACTAAAATGATATGTAACTGTACATGAATAGGGAGCAATTTTGTGAGAAAAAAAATAGGCTGTCCAAGGTATCATGCATTGCTTTTTTCCAGTTTCCCTTGGACAATAATATTGTACAAAACTAAACAAAAAAGCATAATCCCATGACCCACGTTTTACAACGAATTTCAAATTTGACTGATATCAATACTTTACCTTATTAGATATTGAGGGTTCTAAAAGTTAAACTTTCTCCCCATCTAGATAATATGTGCTGTTTAAAATGCCTCGAGTACATAAAGTACATAAGGCAAACTGTCTGCGTTAAAAGACGTGGTCATACATCCATTATCATTATGTCCATACATATTCTTTTGTCAGTTTTATCATCATGTAATTTCATCGTATGAAAATATCATACCAAGTAGTGGATACATTTGGGACTTAAACTCCCCCAACAAAAATGGATGCTCAAAAAGATCATTAACCTATACAGAGATTTCCATGTGAGGATAGAAAGTAGTGACATTCAGATGAGAGAGTTGATTGTCCACTTTAAATAACTGTCTCGCGACTGTCATGGCTGCATTGTGATGGCTGTCAAGTCTCTCGGCTGGTGGTAATTAAGATGAGTGGTATGTCAGAAGTTCGGCGAGGCTTCCAAAGGGGCTTATCTCCAGTATATAGACCATAATAGCTAGCATGTTTAGTATCTTCTAGCAGTCATAAGAGTACAGTTCATGGCCCATTAAAACTTATATCAGGTGCTACTGTGTTTAATGTTGATATGGAGTTGGAGATGGAAATACTAAATTATTTACTGTATATTGACAAAAATAATATTTAAACCAATAATTCAGATGAATCTACATTGATTGTAATCGTTTTCAATACCAATATACAAACTACTTTAATCGTTACTTGGAGCTTTAATTCAGGATTCGGAATGGTCAACTGGGAAATACTTGAATATATTTACATTATAAAATGAAGCTCTCGCTTTAATACTGACAGAGTAGAGAAAAGGAGGTTCGTGTTGGATTACGCCAGGTATGGCAAGGAGTTCAGGTATCTCCTTGGTCGAGGCCTTTTATGTTCATTCGTGCATGCTTGAGGCAGTGATAGGTTTAATGGATCATAACATCACAAATCATCCGGATACATTTTGTTTACAACGCGATATCGTGGTGATGGCAGGTAACTAATGTCGGATCTAAAAATGATTAACTGGGGGGGGGGAGGGGGGATCCTCCACCGGATGGGAGTGGAGCCTAATGTTCCCGGACAGTTGTACGTGCCGCAGACCCATTGCAAGTTGCATTGATATTTTGCTGGACTGTCAGCCAAGGAGGTTTGGGTGTAGGAAGGTTTATGGACTGCATCGAAAGTTGGATACTTCATTAATGTTGTAATTTCTGATTAAGGTGCTCCATCATAACATGTTTCGGTGGTAATCGCTCCGTGATTTTTCTTTTTTTCGTCAAAGGAAAAAATGGTTAGGGATGAAATGGGATGTAGGTTAACTTTAGAATTAGATATTGGTATAGTATTTGGTCTATAGGGATGAATTTTCGAAATCGGTTTGTGTAGGAAATGCGGAACAATCGTCATAGGAGCATGACAATGATTTATGCCGGGCTTTATATCCCTTATATCCCCAGGCCAGGAGGAGCGTGATAAAAGTTATAACGACCGTGGCCCATCGCTGTGGTATTAATTAGAAAACGAGGAGGCACGATGTGGGATCTTCTCCGACTGTGTAAACATTCACTACTCTCCAGCGTAAAAGAGTACATGATGTTTAGGTTATAAACGGGACGATTCGAGCACATTTCCCCTGATCTAAACTACTTCCCTATAATGATTTATGATTTCAGTCCTATCTTCGGAAGATATAGAAACATTTGTATTTATCATCATTATCATTTTATTTTTAATAAGCGCAGGGGCTCATCCTGCCTCATAAAATGTTGAACAATTACCCCCCCCCCCCCCCCAACAAACAAAAAAGAAGAAGAAAAGAAGATGTACATGAAAGAAATTTATAATTACTATGAAGAAGCCTTAGAGTTTGAAAGACATGATTTTCGCCTTAATTTTCAATTTAGGTACAGGCGTGACATATAAATCCTTCATTATTCAAGAGCAATAAGATGTTTATGGTCTTCACCATGATTTCAATGCAGATGCTATTATCTAATAATGACATGATAATAATTTAAATCACGGTATATTAGTCAGTTGTAAAGAACACATCTTTACAACTGAAGGATTTTTTTTCAAACAGATGTGAACGGATTTATGTAGGCATATATTCATTAACATGAAATTCGAGCAACAAAAACTTGATGATATCAGTTTAAATTGGACCTGATAAATGTCTCAAAATATAAAAGCAAGTAAAAGGTGAGTGAGTAAAAGAACGTTGAGAACCCTAGGAAGTAGGGAAAGAGAGAAGGTGGAAGGGAGAGGATAAAATATTAAATAAGGCGACGTAGAGAGAGAGAGGAGGATTAGGCGACCAAAAATGAAATTAAGATGTTTGCTAGAGAGAGAGAGAGAGAGAGAAAGAAAGAAGAAGAGTGAGAGATAGATAGATAGATAAACAGACATCCATATAGATATATAGATGGATATAGATAGATAGATAGATGGACAGATAGCTGCAAAGAGAGGGATGAAGAGAAAGAGAGAGTCAGAGATATAGGGGAGAAGGGGCGGTTACGGAGAGAAAGAAGATCGAGAGGGAGAGCAAGGGCAAATGGAGTTACGCATATGGAATAGCCTGAACGACGACGCCAACACACTACATTGTCGAGTCATGTACTGGTAATACACACCCGTCATCGCGACTGGCAGACAACTGACATTGCCTGTGGTGGTGTATGGGGGGAATTCCCGGGATGCCTGAGATGTTTTTATCATTTACCCGGGAGCTTGCTGAACTCAATCAGTATCGCTTCACACTCTCACTTCTCTTTCGAAAATAATTTGATATCATCTATTGCTAAAGCAATAAAGTTTATTGCAGATACTCAATCCATACCATGGTAGCCCTTACGTAGATGTAAGCATGTTCTATGTTTAGTATATATTAAAAAAGATGTATGCCGCAAAATTTAATAGTTTGGCCGGATAATTTATGTAAAATTAAAAATAAACATTCCACTACACGGGAACCCTTAACATGATTTTAATTTTTCTTGTCATTAAAGTATGCAGGGGCGCAGGACCTCACACTTTTGTAGTGGACCTGTACAATACAGCAGCATTGACTGTTCCTTCTCATGCTCACCCCAACTCCTTTCAAACAACGCTACGGAGCTAAGTTAGATGCGATATCAAATAGATTAAAGTATGACCCTTATCACTCAACGCCCCCATTAGCCCCCCCCCCCCCCCCCCCACCCCACCCCGCCGCCCACAGAGAAAGAAAACATTGTTGTTCTAACGCAGTTTGATCAACTAATAACGATCTCAATTAGTTTTCATACAATTGTCGCAGAGTGATCAGGAAAGCAAAATTCTTCGTCATCTGTTCAGGAATTGAAGTCTTGACGACAGATTCCACTCGCTATACGGGTAGGTATTCGGCCCTCTCCAGTCTCATTCAATTCAGTTGATCTTTTATGCCCCGCTTACTAGCCAGTACAATAAATCTACTTTAAAAAAATCTTCCTCAGTAATCCTTAGTAATAATAATAATAATGATAATAATAAGTCCACTCCAAATGTTATTAAGGTTAAACCGAAACTGAAAATTCTTTTTGCCCAATTTATTGATCGTGAGCCCGGCAGCGAATTTTTTATTCCCAAACAGGTTTGCAATTTCTTATATTTCCGTTCTTCTCAATGGCTGATACGTCATTAGCAAATCGGAAAGAGGTCACAAACAATTAGACTTTGATTTTGTATTGCTTTGCCTCACTATTTATAAAGGCAAAAAAACTAAATAAACTGAGACTGTATTACGCTGTCCTTACCGATTGAGCCAACGATGGGTTGATGAAAAGAGATTCTGTATGATTTCTATAACCCTTTTACTCGCCCTAACGGTTACGTCATTGCTAGTGACGTAACATATTATCAGCCAATCAGATGACCGGAAATATTAGCATTGGCAAACCTGTTTGGGAATAAAAAAATTAGCAGCCCGCATTGGCAAACCTGTTTGGGAATAAAAAAATTAGCAGCCCGGCAGCCACTGAGCAGCGCCAGATTGACGTTGCTCTATTGCTGAATGCCAAACAAGGTAGCAGCAACTCCCGTCTTTAGGGATGACGCGGCCGGGGTTCGGAACCCACGACCTCCCGGTTGTGAGGCGGACGCTCTACTGACTGAGCCAACACACCGGTAACACTTAGTGTGTCGTCGGACTGGGATCACTACACCACTTGATCCCATTCTCAGAGATCAAACATGATGGGGGAGGGGTGAGGTATGTGGTCTCTCGTGGGTGCGCAATGGATGAGAAAGAGAGAGAAAGAAAACAAATCGTGGATTGAATATTTAAGTCTCAGTTACGTTTATAACGTCATATTGGGAGTCATTACATTAACAGTAGATTAAAGGTGTAGTACATTTATACAAAATTGTTGGATTTTTGTTTATGAACATACACATCCAGGTGCATCTCATTTTACCATTGATTAAACGGTTCCTTCTCGCTCGAAACAAGTTAACCACAATAATTAAATACTGATCACAATGCGAAATTGAATGATATTACATTTAATATAGCGTTTTCATTATATTCGTCATTTTGATCACATAAAACATCTCGCTGCTCTGGAATGAATCGATGGTTACTTTTAGGAGTACCCCCCCCCCCCCCTCCCCCATCTACCTCATTCACAACAAATGACTTGAAATGAAATTCACATTTGTGTACTGATCTTCAACACTTGAAAATCATAACTTTCTCATTCTCCAGTCAAAGTTTTTAATTTGTTTCAATTACTTTATTTTGCTCCTCCCCTTTTCAAAAAAATCAAGGTATACCTGATATTGTCGGAGGGACAATGGGAGGGGGTTATTTTGAAATGGAGTATACCGTGCTTTAACATTGAATTTACGATGCTCCCCCCCCCCCCTCCCCCCCCCCCCCATTACATGGTATCTGCATGGAGTAGGTATGAAAAATTACAAACGTAATACATTCAACTGGGACATCTTTCCGACTATGTCTATAGCCTAGTAGGCCAATATGGAGTCACGTGGGATGGGGGGTGGGAGTGAATACACTACCCATGAGTCAATGACCTGCAAGGGTGCATTATGTTAAACGAAAGAAAGAAAGAAAGAAAGGAAAAGAATCAATGAAAGAAAGAAAAAAAAAGAAAAAACGTTGTAGAAGAAGAAGGAGAAGCAGACAGGAAGAAAAGAAAACATTCGACAAATTTGGATTTTAGACTTGGTGTTCTTCATGACAGTTTCATTCTCTTTTATAATAATAATTACTACCTACAGATGGCGTACTTTCGAATATTTCCTTGGTCTGTTCGGCGATCTCACGCCATATAACACGTCGCTTGTCTCTTTCCCGCTCTCCCTCTCTCCCTCTCTCTCCCTCTCTCTCTCTCTCTCTCTCTCTCTCTCTCTCTCTCTCACTCTCACTTCCCCTCCCTCTCCCCTCTGTACTGCGTCTCACTTGAATTTTTTTTTTATCATGTTACAGATGTGCTAATTATTTGATTGAAAAAAGTCTTAATAATAAAAACTGATTTTTCATATAATGCGTTTCGAACTGTATTTGTCGGAAGATGACCATTTTTTGAGAAAAACATTTCACTTGTAGTTCTTGTATCTGAAAAAAAAAATCATTTCATTTATCATAGTCTCCAAATTCTTGTTTTGTATGTTACAATAATATGTTCTCCTCATATCGTTTGAAAGAAGTTTGATTACTTTCCCACATCAGATATATAGGAGAATTTTTTTTTTAAATACCGTATAAACATGTTTGGTGTGCAATGGTTTGCCACCTCAATGCGTTGTCCGCGCTCAACGTTCCGGCGCGTCTGTTTATAAAATAAGTAAATAAAAGGTCAGTTAGGCCAAAATGAAATTTGACCCCTCAATGATTAGTTAGTCCGTCTATTAGTATTAGTTCCGGAAAGTTTGTTAGCCAAAACACAATAATTAAATGGCATCTGGAAGAACAACATTAAAAGCTCTCCTTCATATAGGTAAACAAAATCATTATCATCATTATTATTAATATTATTATTATTGATGTTATCATCATCACCATCATCATTATTATTGTTATCTTTATCATTATCATCACTTTTATTATCATTAATAATTATAATTATTATTATTACCATGGGTGGTTGTCTGGCGCGTACGCACGGGGGGGGGGGGGGGGGGGGTCAACCCCCCCCCCCCTCAGTTTTTTTTAATTAAAAAAATAAAAAATAGTGCTAATGGGTGACCAAAATAGGTGACCTTACCCCCCTTCCCCAACGGTACGAAATATCGATGGGCCGAATGTTCAAATTTTCGGGACAAAAAAAAAGAAGAAAAAAGTGCTCTTGGAGAGTGGTTAGAAAAAGACAATTGTCAAAGCTCCCAAAGATCATTGAGAATAGAACGGGGCAAAATGAGACAAATGAATATGCCCAAGGCCAGAACAACAAAGATAAGTTTTCAGTTTCATAATGTAGGCAGTTCTATATGGAATGATCTCCCACTCACAGTGCGGACAACTTCATCGATCTTGCTCCAAGAAAGCATGCACTTATAGATCGAGCCCAGTGGCGTACCTGGGGTACTCCGTCAGGGGGGGCAAGCGACCGAAACAAACAAAAAAAGGCGATGCTAATTTTCACTTCTGGCGAGCGAGCGAGCAAAAAAAAATCTTTAAGTAACGTTTGGTATATTAACTGGTATTGTTGCAAGTTGGGGGTGGGAACATTCACTTGTTAGCGACGTTAATTTCATTTTTTTGCAAACGAGCGTAGCGAGCAAGAAAAAAATCACTTCTTTTTTAATAGTTGCCACTTAAACTTGGTTCAATTGTCCCATGCAGGGCGCGGGAACAATATTGTGTTTAGGGTGATTTTATACCCATCTTAGCTGAGCGAAAATACATCTTTCTCTCAATGAATTGCTATATAAAATTTGTTTCATTGTTGCAGGTCGGGGGCGGGCACAATCCTGTTTAAGGCAATGCCAATCCCATTTTGGCGGGCAGGCAACCCCCTACATTTCTCTTTTTAATGATATTGTAGCAGGTTAGTGGTGGGCACATAGTTCCACGAGCTAGCGAGCGAAAAAAAATCACTTCTCTTTTATAGGGAAAATATGGTACATAAAACTTGGGTTCATTGTTCCATGTCAGGGACGTGATTATTAAAAGCGGTGTTATTTCTATTTTGGCGAGCGAGCGTAGCGAGCGAGCAAAAAAAATCCCTTCTCTTTTTTATAGGGAAAATATGGTACATAAAACTTGGGTTCATTGTTCCATGTCAGGGACGTGATTATTAAAAGCGGTGTTATTTCTATTTTAGCGAGCGAGCGTAGCGAGCGAGCAAAAAAAATCACTTCTCTTTTATAGGGAAAATATGGTACATAAAACTTGGGTTCATTGTTCCATGTCAGGGACGTGATCATTAAAAGCGGTGTTATTTCTATTTTAGCGAGCGAGCGTAGCGAGCGAGCAAAAAAAATAACTTCTCTTTTATAGGGAAAATATGGTACATAAAACTTGGGTTCATTGTTCCATATCAGGGACGTGATTATTAAAAGTGGTGTTATTTCTATTTTGGCGAGCGAGCGTAGAGAGCGAGCAGAATTTTTGTAATGATAATTGGTTCATACATTTCAGATTTTTTTGTTGCAGGTCAGGGCTTACACAATCATGTCTAAGGTGATGTTAATTCCGTTTTGTCGAGCACGAGCACACCAAAACTTCTTTGAAAAACGTTTGGTACATAATTATTAACTGGTTGTTGCAGGTTGGGGCGGGCACGTTAGCGGTGTCAATTCCATTTTGGCGAGCGAGCATAGCGAGCAAGCAAAACAAATAAATTGTCTTTCAATAGAAATTAATAAATAAACTTGTTTTTATTGGTGCATGTCAGGATGGACGCAATCGCGTTTAACGCGATTCAAATCCTTTTTGGCGAGAGGGCGAAAAAACTCTTCCATTTTTAATGATATTGTTGCAGGTCAAGGGTGGGCACAATTGTTTCCAAAGCAATGTCTATTCATTTTATTCGCGAGCGAGTGTAGCGAGCGAGAAAAATGAATTAGTCTCTATTAGTAACATTTGGTACATACATTGTGTGTTATTGTTGCCATGGTTGCAGGTCGGGGCCCGTCGGGGCAGGCACAATTGTATTCTAGGCAATGCTAATCCTTTTCTTTTTTCAGGGGGACGAGCAAGTGAAAACATTTAATACAAAATTTTCATTTGTCTTAATTTTTCAGGGCCGTATGCGGAATATTTTTTTGGTGGGGGAGGGGGAAAGATGCGTTAAAAGTTTTCGAAGAATCTCAAAAGCAAAAGGAGTGAAGGGAGTTCGAGCGACCGAACTGGTCATGAGGGTACTTTTGCATTTTCAAAAGTAGAATTGAAGGATTTGGTATAGGCCTGCACTACATTTTCAGGAAAAAAACTGTACGTTTTCAAAATATCTGGGGTCAACTGCCCCCCCCCCCCTGGTGCGTACGGCCATGTTTTTGTTTTTTTTAATTTCCCCATTTTTTTTCCTTTCCTTTTCTTCAATGTTCCCTTTTTCTTCTTTTTCCTTTTTTCTTTCCTTTTCCTTTTTTTCTTTTTTTCTCTTTCTTTCCTTTTTTTCTTCCCTTTTCCTTTTTTCTTTTTCTTTCCTTTCCTTTCTTTTCTTTTTTTTCCCCTTTTTCTTTTTTCCCCTGGAGCCCGTCAGGGGGGGCACTCTGCCCCCCCTGCCCCCCCCATAGGTACGCCAGTGATCGAGCCTACCTTTTTTTTAATGACTAAACTATAGTAAACTGCTAGGTGTTTGTTATGTGACGTTTGCATCCATATATACAATAATATGGTGTTGTTTGTAATTAACTTTAGTAGATAGAATTAACAAACACATTTGGAATACAAAATTACTTTTTTTGTGATATGTTCGAAGGCTCGACATTCATGCTATTTTCTGGCTCCTTTTTCTCTATCCCTTTTATTTTACACGCTACCGTATTTTTTCTGACAAATAATTGACTGCCCGCTTCAACGTGTTTACATGTATTGGGGTTATTTCAGGGCCAATGTTTTACGAGAAGCATAAATACTGATTATTTAACACTTTTATGCTATAAATAGGACAATTCTTGGTTTGCTATGATCTTTTCCAGGTGACTAAGTCTATCTGCAGCAATTTCAAGTCTTCTTCATTTGTTCTACGTGAGATGGCAAGTGTAAATTCTGCAGAATTTGTAAGTACCGACCGGCGAATTTATTTTTAGCCCAGATTCCCCCATTCAATTGGCATTGCCTCCTGTATAACGTATGTGCGCGGTACATCTCTACAAATAGACTACATGTAGGGATGTTACAAAAAAAATTAAATCTCAGAATTCAAGCTCCTGCTTTATGCCATTCGACAGAGCTTGATAAGACCTTTTATTTGATGCCTCATTCATCATAATAGCCCCAGTAATAAGAAAGTTATGCCAATTTTAAACGCCCGGAAATCATGTATTTAATTGCTTTGTTTTCCTTTGTTTGTAAACGAAAAGTTGTGATCTCAAATGTGACCGAAAGATTCTATTTCATGACATAAAATTACCCCAAAATGTATGTAAATACACAAAAAACGCTAATCGGGCCGTCATTTTTGCATGACATTTCCACATTCCTCATCCAAAAAACCATATTTCTAATCGTTAGATTTTGCTGAAATTTCACCAAAAGCAAATTCACATGTTAACCAATCGGTCTAGATACTTTTTTTCAAATCCTGTAGATAGGATCAGGGTACAGAATGGCACTAAACACGGCTCTTGTGAAACAGTGCAGCAAAACAAACCGCCGAAAACATAAATCATAAAAAGTTTAGTATGAAATGAAAGATAACAATGTCATTCTTCTCATCCAATAGAAATCATGAAACAAAAATCTAATCAGCCCATCAAAAGATCACATTTACGTAGGCTATCCAAATTGGTCTCCAATAGTGCATAACAGCCCCATGGCAGAAACCTTCTTGGCGAAAGCACACACATTGTAACATACCTACTACATGCAATGCTCATGATACTCATCATGCTGATGCAGTCTAATGACTCACACAACCGTTTATCTAGGTATTGGTAGCGGGTAGGCGGTAGATCTGGCAAATTTATTTAATCAATGTTTTTAGTATGATCAGGGCCGGGTTACATACATGTTTGTGCAGTCAATATAAAAACAATAAATTTGGAAAGACATCATTATCACAATATCAGACATTATTCGTGAATAGCGTGAACACAGGGGCGGATCCAGGAATTTCTTGCCGGGGGGGGGGGGGGGGGGGGGGCACACGGTGGGAAAGAGATTGACCGGGGGGGCACGCCCCTGTTTTTCAGTAAATTTTGGGCGAATTTAGGGCTGATTTTAACATATTTGTTTTTGGCCGGGGGGGCACGTGCCCCCTTTTTACCCCCCTGGATCCGCCACTGGAACATGTAGAACTTTAGCGTAGATCTAGATCTACATTTAATTTTTAGTGCATGCGCACAACGTTCATCCAATCTCAGCGAATCGCAGACACAGACTCGGCGAGGAGCAAGCTTGCGATTTTCCGTTTCATTTGATACCAAAATTATGATATTTCAGCAAACCCTCCATTTGTTACGATTTTTCAGCATCCTTAAAAGGTTAAAGGTATTTCACTTAGATCTAAGTTTAAGTCTTAGTCTTACGTAAATATTTTTGAAGTTTGAACAATTCTCATTTTCGTCATATTTAAGGTACAAACTGGAAATTTATTCTGAAATGTTTGTTGATCTTTCTATTTTATGGGTGTGCAAGTTCATATGTGCGTCAGTTATGTGTGAAGTGCATCGCCTGTTTAAAGCATGACATGTCAAAATCTCTGTGGTGTGCATCCTGGTGGTGTGACGTAACATTACGTATTGACATTGCCATTGAACTTAAGTTGCGCTTAGGTTAAGTAGGCCCTCTCTCATTTCACTTAAATTTGAAGCCACTCAAGCGGATCGGCCAATGAGAGCGCGTAAACTCACTGTACAGCGCTCAATGCGCAAAGTTCTTCGTGGGGTATAGCCAGGAATTTAAAAAAAAAAAGCCTTTCACATGTTTAACGTTATGTTATCGGATCATTATTGAGTTCTTTCTACCCAATTCACTGAAAGCCCGTCCCACAATGCAGTTCAGAAATGACATGGCGTTATTTACCTCATTCCACATACGTTGATACCAAGATCGTTTGAGTATAATTTACAAAAGCCTATTATTTTTCTGGACAATTTGAATCTGTTGATTCGAGTTTTAGCAGCCGTAGCATTTACAAAATGTATTCCAAAACAGTACATTTTACTGATTTTGTATAATATGTTAAATATTGTGAAATATTTAGGCATTTAGGGGATGGTGATTGGAGGACGAAAGCAATGGTGCAGATTAAAAGTATTCAGCACTGATACTCATGCCAGGCAGACTTTCCCTTGTCCCTTCCCAGCATAAATTGTCTAAAATCACCCCTTGTTTGGTACAGTGTAAATGATACTGAGTGTGTTATGCACTGGGAAGAACCCTTCATGGGAGCAAACCATGAGCATACAGGTTCATTGAACAGAATACAACAAGATAAAATATTGAATCTTCAGGTACCGTACTTCTGCAAGATTTTTTTTTTTATCTGGTTGGCTCAGAAACCTGTTCATGTACACAATGGTACACAGTCTTAAACTCACAATAATGTAAATTTTAGGCCTACATGTATGTGTACATTTACATGTATTTTTAAGAAGAAATTGTAGAATATCATTGATGCCATCAAAAAGATTATTTTTCATATATTAAACTGAAATAAAAGACTGTTTAAAGTAATTTGGAATTTTGGGATGATATCCACTTATGCGTACCCTGTTCAAGGGGTCAATTTCATGGAGGGCATAAGTTGATGATTGAATATGCACCAATTACATTCATTCATTCATTCATCCATCCATTCATTCACTCATTGGTCTACATTGTATTCAAACATGGAAAATGTTGTTGCTCACATTTATAGAAAGGCTCAAGTATCTACGTTATATTTGTATCATCGATACAGAAACATTAACCAATTGATGATATGATAATGTGATACATGAGATAAATATTAGTTTTGTTTTTAAAAGTCTTGGTTAATTCATATATGTTCTTTATTACAAGCAAAAATGTTTCTCCTTCAATTTAACAAATAGATCAACTTTTGTATGGGGAAAAGACATTCAATTCTTTCGTTGAATATTTTTAAATAATTAAAAGTCTTGAGAGGTATTAACAAATTACAGAAATAGTCTAATCCTCAGTTATACTTAGAGTTGTTGTAGTTTTAAAAAAAAGATTATAGTCTTAGGTACTTCTTTGATAGGGACGTCTTGAATAGCATTAAAATACATATGTACTAATGACTATAGAAAATAAGAATAGTTATAAGGCTTCTAAATTTTAACAATTTGTTAATTTTAGATAAGGAATATACATGGATATGCATGCATTAATTTAAAAACTCATCAGAATGACATTATGTTTATACTACTGAATTTTTCTGTACAAAGATAATACCTCACATCAAAATATTTATTTTCACATATTAAAATTTGACATTTCACCTGTCACAAAGACAAATTTCACAGTTTATTCATGTCAGAGATCTATGTTAAAGTTTGAAGTTACTTTTTAGGTTCTTTTATTTCTTCCACCATTCAAAAAGAAGCTATTTACAATATGTGCATGTACATGTACATGTATATGTTACATGTACAATGTATGTATACATTGACACTAACATGTACATGTATTGTACAGTTGTATGTGACTTTTATTGAAAAGCTGTTGCGAACATGGTTACATGTACATGTACATGTAGTTGACATCTTTGTAGAATGCACACAAAACTATTTTGATGTTCAGAGTAACACAATAGAAAAAAAATAGACTTCCGATATGTCCTTACAAATACAGTACATGAATATAAACCCAATGCCTATATTGGTTCCTGTATTATTTAAAGTTTATGGGAATGAGAGATGACATACCAGGGTAATCCAAAGATTTCTTTGATCAAAGTTCAAGCTGTGATCTTTACTACTTCGCTGACAACTTTGAATTCATACATCTGTAATACAATAAAAGAATTTAACCACATGAAAGGTTTCGTGGTTTTTGTTGTGTAAACACTGATTTGTGCTGAGGACTGGGATTTCTTTTCATTGACGATATTATTCTCACGGTTAAAGATACTGTCAAATTACTGGGTCACAAGAAAAAAGGGGGCTATTTTGTAGTTTTTACACCATTTAATGTGGATCAGAATAGATAATCAACATTCATATTGTTACACTGATAGGCAAGTGATAGAAATGTGAGCAAATCAACCACAAACCACAACTGGGATAGTTTTATAGTACGAATCACATATTCCGTCATCATAATAATACACTCTTACAACTTACAAGTCATGTACTCTGATCAGTTTTATCAAATTTGCAGAACATTATAACAGACAGCGACTTGAATTGGAAGCCCTTTTAAAAATGATCCAAAAGAAACCGACTCTGAACAGAAGGAGCTTTCATTTGTTAGAAAAAGTAACGTCATAGTGCAAATTTAAATGATATTTATTCCATACATGTGTATATCCTAATCATCATCACATGCTGTACATTGACATGCCTGGTGTTCATTCATGTACATGTATAATGTAGGTGTTATTGTTTTTTGTAAAGATATCTGAGCTTATTCCATTAATCCTCTTTGAATAAAGCAAAGGTGTGCCAAATGATAGCGGGGTAAACAAGTTGTTTGTTGGAAATGGAAATTGATGATGAAAACTAGACACAAAAGAAAATGCAATACTTGTAGTTTTTCATAAAGTATTACATCAAGCATATTGTAGGAAGCTTTGGAAGGTATACTGATCATTTTCTTTAAAAGGGAAGTCCACCTTGATATTACATGTAGGTTGGTTTGAATAGAAACAGTAATATGAGAGGAACAGGTCAGGGAAGGTTTTAGTAAAATCTGATTAAAAGTAAGAAAGTTATGAATTTGTTATGATCCATCAGAAGTCCATGGAATTTACAACGTAATTAATTCTGTTTTGTAAGGAATTAGTATTTGCAGAATGTGTCCTTGCCAGTATACTTACAGAACCACACTTTTGATTGTCATCCGTTTGACGTCATCTTCAAGATACATGTACTTGTACGATTTGAACAGATGATAAACAAATTATTTTTTAAAGCGAATGATACAGGTATATTCTGCTGACAACTTAAGCATTCAACAGCATGATGCCATGAAAACACATTGTTTATCAAATGAGAATCAACTGGGATAGTTCATGACACGGTTACGCTGCCCAATTAAGGAGTACATCATTTCAGTGATGATTACTGATTGATTGTTTCTTTTCTCTTCTTGTGGATGTATACAGTCAGAGTGTAAGCCTATCATCCATTCACCGGTGAGTCGGTCATGCCACCAGGAGGCCATGTCCAAACACAAGAGCACAGACGTCTCACAGCCCATCTCCAGCAGTGGGAACAGTGGTAGCAGTAGTAAGGCTAGTAACAACCAGTTTGCTAGCAGCCCTCGCTCCGCTACTAGCCCATCCCCTTCCCCTTCCTCGACTTCAATTCTGAAGAAGAAGAGAGCAGACTTTAGATTTGGAACCATCTTGGGGGAAGGATCGTATTCAGAGGTGAGTTATCATCAGGGCTTTTCACACATTCATGTACATGTACTTGACTACATAATTTATAGAGCAATTAGTGAGATGTAGATGTTTTTTGTTTTTCTTTCTTTTTCTTAAATTGTGATTAGAATCTCTTTAATCTTGTAATTTTTCTTCAAAGTGAGATTTGAGTCACAATTCTTATTGCACCAATACTGCAGTTTCTTTTTCTTTTTCTTCTCTTTTTAAAGCATTTTTAAAACCTGCACTTTACATGTACACTGTATATAGTACTCTGCCATGATTTAAAACATGTTTGTGTTTAGAATGTGTACATTTTACATCCATATGAGCTACACAATTATGTAAAATTATATTTATGTAGAGGTGTTGTAGATTGAGTGGTTTATAAAGCACTTGACTTGAAATGCGACAGTTGAGGGTTCGTTCCCCGACATGGCACTAATGTCCTTTGGCAAGGCATTAATCTACATGTGCCACTCCAAACCCAGGAGAGAAATGGGCACATGGTAGGGTGATAAAAGCCTTTTTGTTAGTAATTGCCATATGCCCTCACTGTGACTCTATGGTAGGAATACTCCCCAGGGAATGGAGATGTTGCATATTGTGCATGAATTAATCCAATGAATGGGTAATACTATCTAAGTATCTTTGCTATATGAATCAAGATTATTATATGTATATTTATCATGTTTGTTACCACAATAGTGGTAAACATGAAATAGTCATTTTGCTTTGTTTGTGATGTACACTGTACATTAATTTGTAAGTTTATCAGAATCGTATATGTGATCATTTCTTCAAACTTTGACACAGTGTGTATTTTGATAATCGTTAGAGATTAAAACTGCAGAAATGTAATTGAAAGGGATGACAAAAGAAGTTCAGAAAAGCAACCAGACTTTGGACAGCATTCTGTAGTCGAGCTTATGTACATGTATGAAATATAATACTGAAAGACAAAATGTTATATTCATAGAAATGTATTCCTTATTTTAATACATGTATGCCTCCTTTCCTTCTATGTTTCTTTTTTTCCCCACAGGTTGTTTTAGCTACAGAAATAGCAACTGGCAACCAATATGCAAGTAAGTATGTGCTCCATTGGTAGTAAGTCTTGGTAGAGTGTACATATACGTGTTTGCCTTTTTTTTGTCAGTGATAACTTTCTTATTCAGACAATAAAGAATGCTATAAATAGTAGGTTTGGCATTCTGTATCTCCTTCTAGACTATTAAATACAAACTTGTTACCGGTATTTGTTTTTTATATTTGAAGATCGAAGTTCATTTCTCTAGAGTCAAAAAGTAGATAGATGTACATTGTAAATGTAGTTGTTAATTTTCTTTTTATTTGCTGTTTAAACCCAGTCAACCGTATGGAAAACGTGAACATATACAGTACAAACTTGTACACTATTGATATAGCCAGATGAATGATCTATTCACTTCTTCATTGTTGTGCTTTTAGTTACTTGTTAGAATCATGGCTTAATTGTTTAGGCAAACATGTTTGGGCAAACAATATATGTAGCCATTGTGCACCTTGTGTACTTTTACACTTCATAATTTATTCTTTTTTTTCAGTCAAAGTACTTGAAAAGAGGCATATTATACGAGAGAAGAAGGAGAAGTATGTTCTACGAGAGAAAGAAGTGCTGAGCAGACTAGATCATCCATTCTTTGTCAGACTCTACTTCACCTTCCAAGATAACTATAAGCTGTGTATCCTTTCTAAAATCATAATATAACACTTGTAATAACTCCTGTGAAATGCTGGAAATATAGCCCGGCAGCCCAGAGCACTTTGATCAAGCGAACAAGGTATCAATATCTGAGTATTGGAACATTTGGGGAAAAACCTAGTCTATCCAAATGTGGACGTCTGCCGGGGTCCCTCTGCTGCATGTGGCCCCTGGGGCCAGTTGAGAGGGGCCAAACAATGCTTCTGATCAAACGAACGAGGTACCAATTGAAACCAGTGGTAACTAAATGCATGAATGCCACAGAGCACTGAATGGCCCATGCCAGACAAAATTTCTGCTGCTAAGGGGGCCCCCTAAAATGCATTTGATGCATATTGAAAAGTTGTGCAATGTACACATATTTATGTAATTCCTCTCATACATGTATATCACAGAAAGTATTGTACATACAGTACACGCCGAAAATCTCCGCAACACGATTACACGATATATTTTTTGGATTACACGGTTTACACGATTCACCTGAATCGTGTAACTGTGTAATCGTGTAGATTTACACGCTTGAAAATGTCGCTCTGAATCGTGTAATCGTGTAAATAATTAAGTGTGTTGGTGGGATGATTCGACCAGATGTAACAATCGTGTAACTGTGTAATCGTGTAAATTTACACGATTGAAGAATGTCGCTCTGAATCGTGTAATCGTGTAAATGGCTAAGTGCATTAGTGAAATGATTCGACCAGATGCAACAAACGTGTAACCGTGTAATCGTGTAAATAGTTTTATTGGTTATAAGGGCATTGGTAGGATGATTCGACCAGCTGCAACAATCGTTTAATTGTGTCTTGTTTACATCGATTGCTTTCTACACCACTTATCTCAGTATTCACCAGGTAATTACTGTACTTTATATTCGTGTATAAACCTCATCACTTTCTAGTAACCCGATCCGTGAGACTCGGTAGTGAAACGTCAGAAAGAGGAAGACATGATAGATGAAATAGTTAAGGAAAAAAGACGGCTACGAGGAGAAGGGAACATTTTAAAGGGAAATGAGGCTTGAAAGGGCATGATAAAGATAAGAAGGAGAAAAACTATGCAAGAGAGAAATAGGGGAGGACGCCAGAAAGCAAAAAAGGTGTCCGAAAAAAAGAGTTAATGAAATAGAGTTATAGAAATATAGAAGGGCGAAACAAAGTGCAAAAAATAGACATGAGAAGTAGAAAGGCTGTGAAAATGAGAGGAAAGGTAAACAAAATAAGGTGAGAGTGAAACATAATGACAGCAAGAGGGAGTAAGATAAAAGGGCAGTGGATGAAAGTGAGAGCGAAAGAGAGAGAGAGTGTGAGAGAGAGAGAGAGATATCTAAATAGGAAGAAAAAAATTGATTGCGCGATGGGGATTTAATCCAAGTAGAGAGAAAATCTATTTATCTTTATCTCTCTACTCTGTTAATAATTTGTCATTGTAGTTGACTGTTTTTCAGGAAGCTGTTTGAGGGCTTATTATAGTATTTTTTCTTCACCGTTGCACTATAGTATCATTGTCATTATTGTTATTGTTACTATTTTTCTACTTCTTATTAGTGGTATTGTCATCATAATTATACAGTGTAATTATAATATTTTCTTTGTATGTCCACACAAACACTCTATTTTACTCTTTTTTTAATATACTGTACATATCTCACTTTTCTCCCCCCCCCCCCACTCTCTCTCTCTCTCTATTATATATATATATTTATTACCCTCCCAATCTCTCTTTACTCTCTCAATCACATAATGATGACCTAAAAAGGATGACCTAAAAAAGATGACCCCCAACGGAACGAAATGTCGATCGGTCAAATTTTCAAATTTCAGGACCAAAAAAAAAAATGTCCTCTTACCTCCCACCCCCCCCCCGTCGCCCCCCCCCCCCCCCCCGCTTATTCAGCGGCTCGTCGCGATTTTTTTTGGCCAGATTTCAAAATGTTAACCCCCCCCCCCCCCCCCCCCCGCCTTGAAAAAAATCCTGCGTATGCCACTGACACGGGGCAATTAAAACACACCCATGGGGCAATTGTAATCACATACAATTGCATCAACAAATCATACCCCTCAGAAATACATACATGTATATTGCTCTTTGTTTATTAAAGGTGACGATAGCTGGACAGATTTTCAACAATATTATAGAACCCAATAGAATATTTTTAATAAAAACTATGAAAAAGGCTTGACTCATTGCCTATATATTTTCCTAGTTAAGTGGGGAAAATTATACTAGTTCCTACGTTGTTACATTTTCACCCGAGGTGGGCGGCCATATTTGTTTTTATCTTTTTTCTTAGCATTTGAAATCGTCCTTGAAACTTTCGCCAAATACAGGCCTAACATCTTGGGGATTTTTGGACCTAAATAAAAATGAAAACCAAGCTCATAATTGTCCAGAATTTTGTTTGAAGGTAATTAAATTCAATTCAAGGTTTTATTTCGAAAAACATAGAGTAGGATGCACAAGCTGTAGCTCAGTGAAAGCTGAAATGTATATGTTTACAAGTATTGAGGATACATATAAATAGGAAAGAATATCTATTCATGAAACATATCAACATAATCGTACAAAACCATGACAGATAAAATAATGGTCTGGTTAAAAAGACAACTGCTCAAATATACAAATAAAAAAGATTGGGTTTTTAAAGAAAAACTTAAAACAATCAGCGATGATTAAGAAGATCAATACAATTTGGTATTGCACTTTGTTTAAAACGAGAGGTTCTGCATTTATATTGACTATACTTGTGTTTATTTCGTAATGACATGCCAACGATTTATCGTTCAGGAATCCAGGAATTTTTCACGCCTTATTTGTAATCGTTCAAGCTGGCATCGTTTTAAGGCGTCTTCATAATTTATAGAACTTTTCCCTAGGATGATTTTACATATCCTTTTCTGAGTTGACATAGGCCTAGATTTTGGTCTCTCACAATTTTCAAAAATGTTATGCAATAGTCTAACAAGATAGTGAGATGTTGATAAACCAGGTCTATTGCCATATTGGTGAGGGTCAATGTACTTATATATGTCTTCCAGAAGCCACTTGGCTATAAAAGATTCGGCCATTTTTGAGATACGACTATATTGTAGGGACATTTACACTGTCTTCCAAACACGCCAAAAAATGCCAAACCGGAGCCTGACCGCGATGTTACCAAGAGCAACTACGCTTTACCGGCAGAAATGCCAAGCCCGAAACATTCCAAAACGAAGTGTGATCTTTTGGCGTGTTTTGGCGTGTTTTGGCGTGTTTGGCAAGTATGAACGCTCGCAGTTGTAACATCGCGATGTTCGGTCACGTGACTTTAGGAGCGGAGCTAGCTGTCGTCCTTGAAGAAAATGATAGAACTATGTAAACAAAGAATAACATAAGGAAACACAGAAAGAGGAAGTGATAGAATGATAAAAAAACAAAGAGTAACATAAGAGAAGGTGATACAGAAGGAAGAAACAAAGAATAACATAAGGAAACACTGAAAGAGAACTGATAGAAAGAAGAAACAAAGAATAACATAAGGAAAGACAGAAAGAGAAAGTGATAGAAGGAAGAAACAAAGAATAACATAAGAAAGCCAGAAAGAGAAAGTGATAGAATGATTAAAAAAAAAAAAAATAACATAAGAGGAAAGTTTTTGCATCGGAGTGCCGCGCATGCGCATTACCAACTAAAACGCGCCAAAACATCACTGAGCTTTTCAGTCGGTGATGTTTCCGCACAAGTGTAAACGGGTGCGCGAAACATCGCGACTTTTCAAAATGAGGTATTTGACAGTATAAATGCGCCTTGTACGCTATGGGGCGTAGTTGTTCAGTTGTTGGTGATTGAGGTTTTGGGATTGGACTAAGTTGACTTCTTTTCCACTGCCATGCTATGCCCTGATGAAAAGATGCATTTAAGATATCTGCTACAGGCTTAATTCATATGCAAATTCACGAACTTAATACGAGGTGGCAGGTACATGTATAAATCTGCTCGTGTCCAGGGGTCTGAGGTCTTTTGTTATTGATATAAACAGCTTGTTAATAGCTTCTGCTGTTTTTTCATAACATTTAGGGTCATTATCTGCAATACCTTGTTCTTTTATGACTGGTTAATCTAAATTTCTTTTACTTATTATCTTGATCTGTTTTTACCATGCACCTGGGTTTGTTGTTATTATTGTGTTATTTCAAGGTGTGAAACACGAGTATTATAATAACGATTGCAAAATGAAGAAGCAAAATTAAAATCATGAAAGAAAACTTATACAGAGAAATTAATTACGTGATAGAATAATGGTATACACTTTTACGGCGCTATAATGATGAAATTTGATTTGGAAACTGGGAATAACGAGGTGCCGTGAAATGGCTTCAGATTCATGATTTAGAGTATTTGAATAGTGTTATTATAGTGATGTAATATATTTCGACAGATATTGATATACACACAGGAACAAAATTTGAAATTGTTTATGCGTTACAACTGCTTGTCTTTACATTTACAAAATTTGTTGGATCGCAGTAACTCATTTCGTAGAGAAAATAGAGAGGGGGGTAATGAATGATGTTTGACAAATAAGTGAAAATACAAATATAAAAACAAAATAATGCTACATACATGTATAAGAAAACGAAATCCAAGACAGCGTCGGTTGAACAGAAATAAAAACACTATTGAGTAGGAAAGAGAAACCAGTAAGAAAAGTTATAATAACTTAAGGCAAGTTCAGGTTCATTTTTATTCAAAACCACACAAAACATGATATATAACCTTTTACTAAAAAGAGACTGGTAATAGTACATTAATCGACATATATTAACTTAATTACATCATAAAATGAATGGTTTTAGGACCCCTTTAGAAACTAAGCTCGTGAGCGGGGCCCTACAGTTAACAAAATACATACATGTACATTACCAATATGGCAAGGTGAATAAAAAAATGCAACGCAAAGCAGAATGAGGAGGAGGCAAAGAAGTAGAAAAGAAAAGAAAAGTAAAAGCATAGTAGGAAGAAGAAGAAGGAGATTCAATACCTATGATGTATTTTTTAAATATAGATATTTAAGTAATTCGGTGTAAAAATGCAGGAGGGTCTACTATTGAAGCAAAGCTTGCAGGATGTAGCCCCCACCCTTATTATAATTATACATGTAACAAGAGAGTAATTTGGTATTGCTGTTTGAATCGAAGCCTTTATTGCTCTACTCGTAAGATTTACCATATTTGTTTTTGTTTTTGTGTTGTTGCTGTTATTACCAGCGGGATTTAGTTAAAAGGTAGTGGACATAATTTTTAATATAAATCACAGTTATTCCTTACTGGATGTAGTTTAATGGCACCAACTAGGATTTACAAGGTCAATCATCCAATTCCAGATTTTTTTTTTATAGACATGCATTTAATGTGCGAATCGGGGTCACGCGGCCTCCCGCAGTTTCAAATCCATAGCACATATTGATCACGAATGAATTATAAAAACTAGACGTTGCGTTATTTCCACAAACATCAAACATTTTGGTATAACAATTTATGTATTATAGTGATTTCAAAAGCTTTCATACTCTATGGGCTCTGTGTCACTTTGATTGTCTCACATTATAATCATTGACCAACAATAATTCAACCTCCCATCCCAACTAAAAGCCCCTTTCCGGGATGATGTGGTATTGTTGTCATTAGTGTCCTTAAACTAAAGGGACACTAGTTTTCATGCCCGCTTAACGCCCCATTGTCTGATTGCAAGCAATTCAAGTTGTAGCGAACGGCACTTTGACACCATTGTTCAGGCGGAAAACAATGCTTCCCTCAAAGCAATCTTGCCGATTGGTTGGCGCGGCCGGTTTTTTTTCTTCATCCCACGACAGGTCCGGACCGCGTCTTATTTTTTCTGTCGTACTCAAGCGAGCCTAGATTCCAGTATGAACTCATTTCCATATATAACAAGCTACGAAAAGCTTGCAAATAGGTCACAATTATACTTTGATTATCAATTGCTTTGCCTCACTATTTATTAAGGCACGCATCGTTATAGCTCAATCGATAAAGACGGCGTTACACAACGTTTGAGTTGTGGGTTAGAAACTTAGAATCTCAGTATTTATTCAGTTCTATTTTGCCTTTATAAATAGTGAGGCAAAGCAATAAATAATCAAAGTCTAATTGTTTGTGACCTCTTTGCAAGCCGATAATTACATAAAAAGTATCAGCCGGCAAAGTCCGAAACTCTGGTGAGAACAGATGACGCCCCTCGCCCAGTCATGGATAATGTCGATATCAAAAACATAGTATAACGATCTTTATAGTAACGAATGAGCTGGTGTCCCTTATTTTAAATGGTTCTGTCTTGTAATGTAAATTATCACAACATAATTAGTTGTACTAGCCCTCCTTTCAGTTTTGTAATAATATTTGTTTTTATATTTACAACTTAAGAATAAAAAGTCCCAACCCCCCCCCCCCCCCCCCCCCCTTCTCTCGTCGTTCATCGCTTTTGTCTTTTTTCTCACCTAGGATAACATCCGAGAGTGCTTTTCGGGAAGTGGACTGATTTTTTGAATTTTCAAACAGTCTAAAATAAAACTAGAGACAAATACCGCAATTACTAATATATAAGAGAGACAGAAAGCGTCGTCTTTGCTCGTCCCCGTTGTCCTCGTTCAATCCACCCTCCCCCCTCAGCTCTTGGCAATTCTTGCTTCTACTCAACTAGTCCATTATCTGGCCTATTTAATTTTGATCTCCACCACACCAACGCTACCCCCCCCCCCCCCCCTCCCTCCCTACTTACTTGCTACCAGCCGATGGTGGAGTGATAGGACGCCCGGCAAAATGGTAAGCATAATTATGAGTTTGTTGATAACGCCATCTTCGACGGCTTGAATCAACACAATTCCAGCGAGCAATCGAATCGTGTAAATTTAAATCGTGTAATCGTGTTGCGGAGATTTTCGGCGGGCAGATTACACGATTACACGATTCGACCTGAATTGAGGAATCGTGTAATTTTACACAATTACACGTTTACACGATTCAAACTCCGATCAATTGGCAAAAGACGAATCGTGTAAAAAAAATGGTTACACGATTCGAGCGAGCAATCGAATCGTGTAAATTTTGAATCGTGTAAATCGTGTTGCGGAGATATTCGGCGTGTACTGTATACCACTGCAAAACATTAACATTTTGTAGGAAGAAGAACTACATTTAGCGGCCCGCTTCTTTCCCTTTTTTCTTTTTTGGAAACAGGATTTTGCATTTTTTTCTTCATCAGATCCTATGTTAATCTGCTGTTTAAATGGGTATTCCTTGCTACATGTAGGTATTCATTACTACCGTAGGTATAATATTTTTTTTTTTAGGTAAACAGCTATATTATCCAATGTCATTCTGAAAACTAAATGTAGTTATAAGTGGCTACATTTTTGATAAATATGACTAAAATCTGATGTTTAGACAGAGAAATATTTCAGTTGTATTATTAAAGCAGATGTACACAGATAAAGGGTACTTGGGCTAAAAGATGTGTTTGCAACTCGCTGTATTTCACCGGTCATTTCATCTTTATTATTTTGCTGGTACATGTATTTATAATTTATAGTTCTAGTGAATCACAAATACTTCACAAATATAAATTATAAGAATTTATGTTAAACTCCATTGTCAACATAAATCTACATGTATATTTCTCCAAACAAAGGCATCCTGCTGTTTAAGTACACAAGTTGTTTATGTTTGCATTTCCAGATATACCGGTAGTTCAGCAAGAAATAATACTGTGTGTACAGAATGGTGTGACTATATAGAAAGAGTAAACACTAAACAAGATGACTTTGGTGGAATAGAATAGCCTGAGAGAGAATTATGAGGGTAGTTTACTCCTATTACAACTATGGACGATAAACAATCACAGTTCATAGAAGAAGGGGGAGGTGAAATTACATTATTTTCCATAGTATTGATATATGATTGATGTATATCATGAAAGTTATGAGGGTTTGCAGAAAAAAGTGCATTCCCAAATGATCATGAATTGGTTCAGCATTTAGAATGTACATGTGAATGTTAGAAATCTTTCATACTTGTTGTAGCTATTACATCTTTGTTTAAAATATCTTTTGGGATATGATTTGTCTATTGAGAAATATATTGATAGGCATACAAGGTACACCGAAGGTAATTTTGAAACTCACTGTAATCCAATGATTGCCCCCTTCTAATCTTTGTACAAGTAATGTATCTAAAATATGTCAATGAGGAAATTACATTAGAACAAAAGAAACATTGTTTCATTAAAAAGAATGTCTAATCGTACTAATGTATTAAAAAGCATCATCATGATTGTTATCATTGTTACTATTAAAAAAAAAAAATTGTCTTTTTATATTATTTTTAAAGTTCTTAGCGTACCTTTTATTGAACCTTCTTCAATAAAATCAGGGCATATGCCATCACGACACCTCTGTAATGAATAGTAGTTAGGGTCTACCTTTAAAAAAGTCACAGAAATTTCCTGAATGTGTGATCTACTGTACAGACTTTGGTCTGAGCTTAGCCAAACGTGGGGAGCTCCTACCTTACATCAAGAAACTGGGTTCATTTGACGAGAGTTCATCAAGATTTTACACTGCAGAAATCATCTTAGCTCTTGAATACCTTCACAGCATGGGCATCATTCACAGGTAAGCCATCATCATTGCTTTGCTTTAGAAATGTACCCACATGGAAGTGTTTGTCCAGAGAAATTGTACTTTAGTCAAAGAAAAGCCAACTCTTCACTGCCACCAATTTAAAAACATTTCATATAAACAATATTATGATTTCACATAAACAATGTTATGAGAATCTTTTCACATAGATCTGTAATAATTGTTTACTGTATATGAATAATCTTAAGTAATCAAGAACAAAGTATTGAGCTTCTTAGAACTCCTTATCTGAAATTTCCCGCAGTAATCGCAGTAATTCATATAAGGAATTTCAAATGAAACAATATTCAACATTGATTAAATAATTGTTGTATTATGAAGTGTACCAATCACCTAAAGAGTAATTTATGTACAGCTAGAATAGATGAAATCAACACCAGAAATCTTCATCTGGCATTCCCATGGGCAAATAGATAAGGAGTATGAAGAAAATGAAGTAAAACATAACAATGCTCACAAATAAAACAGGGCTTGCACTTAAGACTTTGGACAATTTGTTTATTCACGTACATATAGCATTTAAATAATATCCATTGATTTAAATGTGGCAGGGGAGCCCTATTTTATGGGAGCGCGTTCATCGAATAGTCTCCTTAAAATTCGCTTATAAGTAAGATTGTATCTAAACTTGCAAAATCTGTTTACAAGGTACTATCAGAAGCTCATATTTTGGACATAGTATTACGACATGGAACTACTAAATTAGAACACTTTAAAAGTTTTAGCAAGTATTTTTTAGACAGAATCGGGATAAAGATCACTTTGTGACAGACTTGTAACTGAACACTTTATTATGCCCCTCCCCCCTGCCACAATTAAATCTATTTAGATTATGTAAATGCTATACCGGTATACCATAAATGCTATGAAGTCTGAAAGTTCAAGCACATTAAATACCATAGGGTGGCATGTTCATGTACATGTAAATGTTGTCTTGGGTTCTATCATGTGCACTTTAAAGCCACCATACATGTACATAGTGCTGAGTGAATGCTGCATGTATTAATATGTGCTAGCTTCAGCCAGCTGGGTATAGGGGAGTGTCCTAGCTAGTGGGATGAATCATCCTGCATGGTGTTGTTGATATTTAATCTAATTTCTGCTTTCCAGCAGGCATCAAGTGGTGTTCTTAATCCTAATGCATCAAATGTGACTAATAATAGCATATATAGGATGCACATTGGTAACATAGTGAATAGAAATGACATGTACATACATACATGTTCTCTTTTATTTTATATTGGCAATATTTGATGATATAAATAGCAACATATTTATTTAAATTATAGCATTGCAGTATCATTATAATTAACATTACCTACATGTAATTACTACCGGTACATTATTCTCATAATATTGTAAGGCTTGAATTTCTGGGACAATTGAGACTTTATTAGTTTTACATGTATTTTCAACTGAAAATTTGGAGAGAAATATAAATTTCTGTAGATTGTTGAAATATAGAATTTACAAGCGTTCATAACACCCTGAAAAGAAGAAGTTTTAGGTGCAGTTGGTAGTTTCATTCTTGATATTTTAGGATTTGTATCTTATTAGTATCTAGTTGCGTTATGTTGGTGGAGATTGTTAAAAAATTAAATCGGCAGGATTCTGGACTAGTGTGATATGTGTATCCATGTACTCTACATGTATAGGCTACAGGGGGAATTTAAATATCACACAACACCTAAAAAATAGATAAATATATAAATAAATAAGACTAATAAACAGAAAACGTACATTAAAAATAAACTTAATAAATGTTATTAAATGCAAGAGAAAAAAAATGCTTCTTATGGGGTGAAAATATTTGTGTAATAGTACATGCATACAATGTACATGTATCCATGAGCCAGGATGTCAGAAAAATACTGATCACTGTTTGATTAATTTATAAAAAAGAAAGAAGGAAAGGAGTTTGATTTGAGAAGATGTGAAAGAATCGAGAATGTGAAACAGGCTGTCAAATGGCAGGTAAACATCAATTTTTTGAGGTAAAGTTACAAAGAAAGTGAGCTGTGAAAAGAAATGAACAAGGTAAATATCTTGATAGCATAATATGTTTGTCTGCAGATTAATGATGCATGTACCGGTTACAAGTAATTATCACTAATGGCTGTAGTATGCAGGCTATTACCTCAAGGCTTGAAGTGATTTCAGTCTCATTTAAGTGGTTTGTTTGTTGCACCAAAGTAGATATGACGTATATCTGAATATCTCTCTGTTATTTTCCCCTCTCTCTCTCTCTCTTACACTCTCTCTCTTTCTCTCACTCTCTCTATCTCTCTCTCTTCCCCCTCTCTCCCTCCCTTCCTCTATCTTCTTCCTTCTCTCTTTCGTCCTATCCTCTTTCTCCCCTTGACTGTATTGATGCTTATCTTCTGTTCACCCTGTCTGTAAGCCACCTGTCTTCTTTCTCTCTCTGGCTATGCTTTCATGCTATAGGTGCTCTCCTTATTCCATTATGGTTTATTATTTTACGATTCTGTATTTTTCTTTCCATCTCTGACTGCAACGTCCATCTTCAAATGGTGTCTCTGTTTGATCATTTTGATATCTTTCATCCCAGTGTCATTCTCCCCAAAATTCAGTCATATTGTTTAATCTTTCTATCCCTTTCTCATTCTTTTTCCTTCCGTTATGTATTTTTTAATGTATGTCCATCCACCCCCTTCTCATCTCTTCTCCAGTTGTTATCCTTCTCACTTCCTCCTTTCCAATGGTGTCCCAACTTCCTTTCTCATTGATTGATTTTTTCCCTCGGTCCATTTCCCACTCCCATCCTGCTTTTTCTCTCCCGCTGGCTCATTCTCCCTTCGTACTATTACCCTTACATTTATCTGCCAGTCTCTCCCTTTCTCTCTCTCTCTCTCTCTCCTCCAGTTTTCACTACTTCCTTCCCCTTTTCCACTTTTGTCTCATTGTCTACAGCTGGTATTTCTATTTACAATATTAACATTTCCCCATCAATTCAGTTTTTCTGGTTGACTTAATAACTTATTACTATGCGCTTTATTTCTAACTTCCATACTTCCTCTTTTTAGTTTCCCTTGTGTCATGTTTCCATTCAATGTTTTTATTCCGCTCCCCCCCCCCCCCCCCCCATTTCTTTCATGCATATCCTGGTTATTTTTTCACCTCTTTGTTTACCTTCCTCTTTAAATACAATCTTTGGAATCTATCATCATCATCCTGTTTCAATCAGTATTTTTCTAATTAAGCAGTTATCATCTGTCCATCGTCTTGTCAAGATTTCTGTTTACTGTGAATATTTCTTTTTTTAGAGACATGTCTTTCAGTATCCATCCCTCTATCTCTCTCTTATTTGCTTTTCCGTAATTTCCTGTTTACTTTTTCAAATCCTTTTTTTTCCTTCTGTGTATCCTTTTCATATAGAATTGGTAGTCTAATTCCTTTCTTATAGTTTACAGGGTATATCTTTACTAGTGCTTTTCTCTCTTCCTTATTTTGTTCCCCCTCCCCCCCCCCCCTTCTTACCAATCATCTCTTCACCTGTTGAAATTAATCCCCCCCCCCCCCCCCCATTCTCATTATTTTCCCCTGAGTTTCTACTAATTTACACAAATTCTAAGTACAGAAATATATACAATCTTTTGTGAGCCTGTGGGATACATACATTTATATATATGTATATATTTCTATGGGGGATCTTTTCTTCATCTTTAAATCTTTTTCTGTTCAGTAATCAGAGCCTTTTTGTTTGTTCTTGTCTCATTCGCAGAGATTTGAAACCAGAAAACATTCTCCTCAACGAAAAGATGCACATACAAATTACAGACTTTGGAACAGCCAAGATTATAGGTGCAGATGATAAAAAGGAAGGACAACGTGAGTGAATTCACTTTCTATTCTTGGTATAAATAGACATTTACCTGTAAATAAAGTAATCAACTACTATTGAGAAAATAATCAAAGGAATAAACTGTTCTTGACAAAAAAACATCTTAGAATGATATCAGATGCAATTTATTTCTTCTCTAGAAAAACAGTAGATATGGAAAGAGAAATGCCTGAAATATGTTTAATAAAGAATGCACAAGAAAATATTAATTGATTAGGGAAAGAGTACTTAGAGTACACCTACATGTATTGCTGCTGTAATTTTCTTAAGATACATGTACATGTATATATATCTATATTTTTGTTGTACAGAAAGTATTCAGATGTTACAAACATAGATCGTTTTCCATTTTTTTGTGGGAGTCAGCAAACTGCAAAAAGATGTATAGCCTTTCATATGAGTGCAATGTGAGATTGTTGGATTGTAATTACATCTATACATATACATGTACACTGTACATGTAGAAGAGAGCAAGCAAGGCAAATGTAGTAGGTCAATGAACTTTTTGAACAAAAAACATCCTGTTGATAGAATAAGTTGATTCTTTTGACCATTTCTTCTTGGGGGTGTATTTTCTGTTGATCGATTTATTATTTTACTT
This sequence comes from Strongylocentrotus droebachiensis, assembly GCA_035222895.1. Lineage (NCBI taxonomy): Eukaryota > Metazoa > Echinodermata > Echinoidea > Camarodonta > Strongylocentrotidae > Strongylocentrotus > Strongylocentrotus droebachiensis. The sequence continues at coordinate 31,064 of JAVYIG010003328.1, forward strand.
TTCTGTTTTTCTTCCAAAGTTTGTTGAATCAATCAGGATTGAACTTTCAGCTGCAATAATGTATCATGTTATAATTTCCTTTCACAGCTCGTACAAAATCATTTGTTGGTACTGCGCAATACGTCTCCCCAGAGCTTCTCACTGAAAAATCTGCAACAAAAAGGTAATTAAAAAAAATATTTAAAAAAAATTAAGCAAACTCATGATATTATTAAAAACTATATTTTTAAACAATACCATCAATCTTGTCAACTATTCTCAGGTGCAAAGAGATAAGAAAGAAATGAACTTGAAGTATATTGGAGAGATAAGAAAGAAACAAAGAAACATTATGTGATATACCGTATACATGTACATGTATAACCCATTCAGTGTAATGAGTTACTGTGAGTGGTATTGGTTTTAAAAGTTAAGCATTAACTTTGTTCAACTATCATCAATCTTACCCATGATTGATTGATTGATTTTTCCCGCACTGTGACTCTGTTTGTCTCCCTCTAACAGTTCGGACCTCTGGGCTCTTGGATGCATAGTATATCAATTACAAGCAGGTCTACCTCCGTTTAGAGCAAGGTAAGACTTCTCCATTTTATAAACTTGAGTTGTTTGAATGATGGCTCATGATATAATCTATTGAGAGCCAGAAGGGCATTAATAATAAAAATAATAATAATAATGATAATCCATTCTTGTAAACCGCATAAGATATTACATGTATGATATGACGTCCCTATGCGTTTCCAAAGAGCTTTTGAAATTATTGCACTAGCTTTAGCAGCCGTTATCAGTGCACAGTGCATTTCAAGGAATAATCTTACCATGTACCCATCTGACCTCACCTGGGTGGAGTGTGGCAAATATAGATTAACGTCTTGCCAAAGACTTTAGTGTTGTGGCTGGGATTCGAACCCCATACTTTGTGGTTCACAGTCCAGAGACTTATCCCCCGGACCGCAACACCTCTACTTTAATACTCTACTTTACATTAGGGCAGTATCATTCCATGGAGTTAACACCCTTCAGGCTCTTAAAAGAAGACATGTGCTTCCTAATACTACACTGTAGGCATTACACTTTGGCAGTGTGCCAACTGCCAAGAATTGTTTTCAATGGAGTTTCGTAAAATGACTACAAAATGCATAATAGTCTCAAAGTATCGCTTTTCATGTGATTAATTCATTAAAAGAAATCAAGGTCATATTTTGTAATGTTTTGTTTTTTGGTGTCACTTTGATAATTTCTGAAAGTGAATTTTGACATATTTGTAGTCTTATGATTCTGTAGGAATGGTAATTTGTTTTCCTATTTTTGTTCAAGATTTTCTCATAATTGTTTACACATGGTGCATCGTTGATGTAAAAAAAAAGGGGGGGGGGGGTGGGAAATTATATTCACACATAAACTTCTGTTTTTGTCTTAAACTTGTGTAGGTCTCTATTGATTTGAGTAGTCTATGGGTAGAGTGCTGTACAAGGTACGCCTACAACATGAGGCAGTCTGATGTTTTAACTCTACATGTACCAATTTTTTATTCAGGATGAGAATTGTATCTACTCGTTGAAATTCTCTACATTGCAGTTCCTCCATCTTATAAGCCGTCGTTCTCCTGGTTGCTAATTTACAAGCAGTCGGGTAAAACAAACAAACAAACAAAACAACATATTCATGTGAATTGGGTGTTATTTTTACATTGGAATGATGTGCTCCCCCACTCTCAGAAATAAGAAAGAAAGAAAAATGAACAAAGTCAGTTAGTTTACTCTCCCATATTACTAGTTTTCTGTAAATATTTTGTTTGTGGTAGTTCAATATCAAGTATCTTTCCTGGAAACCAGTTCCATGCATAGGAGTAAAATGAACAAAACAAAACAGGAAATACTAGTAGGTTGGGTTAAGGACGAAAGAAAAGTGCTGGTATTGCTATTGCCGTCATTCTCATTGCTCAACATCAGTGAAACAGCACTCTATTTAAAAGTTTAGAGTGTACCAATAACTCTAAGGTTTTGTTTTACCGTGTTTTTACGTTTCTGGAAACAGAAACATTACTTTTCTATTCCGGATGCTTTTGGTGAAGTACTGCCATGTTTATTGAAACTTGCATTCTTATACTTTACTGTAATGAATATATTCTTTGTGATAATTGTGAAGATAATGTTACCACAAGATTGAATTTATAAGTATCTCACTACACTGCTGCTAATATTTTGGTCATTATAACATTCTCTCTTGATATATTTGATTGAACTGGATGGATAACTGATTTATTTTTTAAATATTTTTTAAAGTTGATCAGAAAGTGAAATAAAACTTTTAAAAAAATGTTTTTTTGTGTGTGTTTGTTTGTTTAGTTGTTACTTGTTTCCTGCATACAAGATGTTTGTTAGATTCTCCCGCTCTTTGGCTAAACAAATTCTCATTAATTTGTTATGAATATAGAGAATGAACTCCAAACAAAGACCTTTTTTCTATAATCCCCATATACAAGTAAGGATTCCCTTTATAGTTGCCTGCGTTCTTGCAACCTCATTGCTTTGATGGCAATATATAAAATCTATCAACATGTTTACAAATCTAACTTGTTTGTGTACATGATTGAATGGATTCATTAGAAATTGAAAACATGTTATTGCATTTTTTTAATCATTTGGCATTGATTGAGATAATGATGACGGATGGAATTTGAATATGCACATCTGATGAATAATAATCTTTCAAGTCTTTTCCTTGTGAATAAAGGTTAATACATCATGTGCCTATGAAAGGTCAATAGAATAGGTAATTGTGTTATAAATACATGTACATCATGCAGTGGCCTTGAATTAGAATGTGTTGTACCTTGGCCTAATTCTTATATTGATTCATATGAAAAAATAAGATTAATAGAATAATATTTATTTCTTATGTTTATGCCAGAGAGGTATGCTCAGTGTTCTTTTGACATTTTTGTTGTTTCCCTCAAATGCATTACATGTATCTGACAAATATTTATTTTTCTGCACATTGTTCATTTTAAAATAGATTCTAATGTCTAGATATGGGATGATACAATTAAGATTGTATTGTTAGAGAAGATTTGGTTGTTGTTTTGTTGGTTAACTATTTCATAGTTATGAATCTCTCCATAAGAGTTATTGGGTCTCTTTCTCTGTTAATCAAGAATGCTGGGTATTACACATTCTTCATGAGCAGAAAGAGTAAATATCGCAGACAATTTTGAACCTATTTCCAATGCAGTACATGTATGTTAATTGTGCCATTCTCAGAAAAGAGTGATTTAATTGTAAATAATTATTCAATTTTCTACATGCTTAAACCTCTGACCCTTTCCTCACGGCAGGCAACACTTTTATTTTGTATTAATTTGTATTCTAACTTCATTCAGCTTTCCGTTGATATAAAGTTGTATTTTCATCGGAAAGGGTCTTTAAGATTACAATTTGATATGACCATGATCATGTTTATTGCAATGTTATTATTACTTAGGTCATTGTTTCATAACTACACTGTATAAGTCTAACTGAATATCTTTAAATTTGATTTACTTTTCTCAACAGCAATGAGTACATGATATTCCAGAAGATTATTAAGTTAGAGTATGACTTTCCAGATGGCTTCTCACAAACAGCCCGGGACTTGGTCTCAAAACTTCTTGTAAGTACTTTATTCTTTTCCATAGGAATTTCATTGACACCAAGTAAGAGAATTATTGAGACATGGTGAAATGGAGATACAGCTAGAAGGCTAGGCTCAAATGTGTTGTCCTCTTAAAGTCCCTCTGCACTAGTTTGGCCAGGAGGGACTAGATTAAACCTCCCTGCAAGGTCACTTACAGGTGGTTATCTCATCAAATCAGCTCTCTATTAACTTAAGAAAAAGGGGACCAATGGTCACCGATTAGGCATTGTTTGTTATACAGAGGGCGCAAGTAGCTATAAGTAGTGCAGTGGGGCTTTAACTGACAAACTGTACCATGCATGCCTCAAGCCTGTATAATACATACCCTATATGGATACATGTACGGAATTTACATTTGCCAATTGGCTGCCAAGATATACATGGTCCTTTTCATTGATATTCTAGTAGGAGGTCTAGAGTTTGGATTCTTGCATGGTGTGTATGTATGTCTTTGGGTAAGGCATTTTGTTGACAGTCATTTCTCTCAAGTCTCAGCCCAGGTGTAGTATCTGGGTACCTGATGCCATGGCAGGAATTACTTGAATGCTGTGAGGATTAGATTTGAAGCCACGTTGAATGAAAATGATGAATCATGAGTGCTGGCTCAAATGATATATTACTATTGCCATTGTTATGATTTAGCACCAGAGTTTACAAAATATGTGTAGATAATTAGAACAGTAGTGAATATTTTCTCCTTTTATCTCCTTTCTTCTGTGGTGATGATAATACTTAACTATAAATACATGTACTGTAGGTTAATTATTTAAAGTCTACACCTCATGGAATCCTCTAGCATTTCAGAGACAATACAATACAGTCAAACCTGCTTTAGTGACCACCTGTCTTCAAAGGTCACATTTGTTGTTTCCATGGAAATGGTTTCTCATTGATTCATGTACTAAAGGACCCTGTCTATAAAGACCCCCTGTCTACAAAGGCCACTTTTTGTGTTTCTTTGGGTGGTCGCTATAGACAGGTTTGGCTGTATATTGAAGAAAAAAGTAGGATATACAAATACAGTTATTTCTTTTTTTATAGCATTAACTGGTATTCATGATTGCTCTCCTGTTGTAGGTGATTGATCCAAGCAAGCGATTAGGCTGTGATGAGTGTGGCGGATACCCTGCATTAAAGGAACATCCATTCTTAGAAGGTGTTGACTGGGAGAATCTTCATGAGCAGAAGGCACCTGTACTCAAGCCATGCACGGTGGTGGATGGGGAAGAGATCCACAGCGAATACTACGTGAGTATTTAAGATTATAGCAAGGCCATCACTGAAGGAATCACATCTAGAGCTGGTTATATTAAATGAGAGACTAGAACCGCGAACCCTGTGATCCACAGTCCGGTGACATATCCACTAGACCACAACACCTCACGTGTGTTTCTTTTTAAGCCCCTTCTTGTTTTAAATACCTCTTACCTATACATCATGGTTCTTGCATTTAAAACATATAAGATGGAGATTTGAAGACAAATGTTATATATTTAAGCTCACTCTCTTACTGGTTAAAAGAACATTCTCTGACTGATTAAAATAACATTTTCTTTTTGACAAAATTGAAGGACTATTACATCTTAGCAAAACCTATGTGATGAATCTTTTCCAGGGCTTTTAACATATGAAAATGTCTGGCCAATCAACAGTTGTGTTTTACCTGTCTTGGAACTAGCTAGCCACTGAAAGCATGCATGTGCATGTTGAAACCATGAAGGCAAAGAACAATGGTTTATTGGCGATATGCGTTCCTTTGTTAAAAAGCCTCAGGAAAGATGCATCACAGAATTTTCTGAAGTGGCTTTTAATTTTTAAAGGAATCATTTTATAATGATAATAATCAGCATTAATTGTTTTTATCCTGTGTTTCATGTGCAATCTTGTCAGGGTGACACATTTATGTACATGCACATTTTTATCTACAGTAGATTTTGTTTAAATTGTATAGACTGATATTCAAGTACCGAAAATGCAATGTATTTGCATATTATTAATGAATTGCCTGACATGTGTGATATTTAAAATATTATTTTTGAAATGTCCATCTGGGCAACGTACATTTAGGGCCAATAATTTCAGAATAGGGTATACCCATGGCACATGGGCCCTGTTTCATAAAAACTTTAATTTCATCATGAACAAGTTACAATAACTGTTATAAGCTACTGAAATTCTGAAATTTGATGGCTGAGAGAAAATTTAGCATTTGTTATTGATAACAAGCTTTAATATAAAACAGGGTCATGGTGTTGCAAAACTATATATTAACATCATCCTTCCCCATCTTCCTTCCGCTCTTAGGTGGACGACTTTGACTTGGAGTTGAACCCCACCAGCTTGAGCGAGTACCTGAAGAGGATCGAGACACACGACCGCCCTCACAGCCCTACCAGGGATAACAAGTACGTGGTGGATCTCACCCCCGCAGAACGCAAGCAGAGATTGGAGAAGCAGGGGAAGGAGAATAAATGGCATCGGTTTGTGGAAGGCAATCTCATACTCAAGAATGGATGGGTGGACAAGAGGAAGGTAGGTTTGTAGCCGGTTCTGGGGGGTATTTCACAAAACTTGTCATCAGTGACATATGACAGTTTTTGTTATAAGCTACTGAAATCCTTGCTTCTGATTGGTTATCAACAGATTTGTCACTGATATTTGTCATTTGTCATTGAAAAAAGGCTTTGTGAAACGGGTCCCTGTTCTATACAACCCCATTCTTGATAGGTGGTGGAGTGACTGATTTTGTGGCGCACTTCTTGTGGGATATGTTTGCAATCAACTTGCCATTTGATGACTTTAGGAACATTAAAGTTAGATCGAAAATAATATCGCTAGTGATATTCGTTTGTCTCGCAATGTGGTCAATAAGGAATCTAAAAGATCACGACGTTTCGTATGCTACTGCAATACTTCGTCAGGTGATAAAAACTGTTGTAAGCAAGGGTCTTTTATACTTTACGGGAGGACCGTAAAGCGGTCTAAAATTCGATCGATAATTGGAACAATAACGCCCAATGCCTATTGGTCGACGCACATGGTGATCGACCAATCACCAAAGGCCGCTGGTTCGGCCGCTGGTTCGGCTGATGCACCAGGCCTATTGGCCGACGCATACGGTACTCGACCAATCAACGGGCCGCTGGCTCGGGCCGTCTGCTGAATGGAATCGACCGTTGTTGGCTGGCAGGACGGCGAGTGTCATGGCGGCGTATCGTCCGCATCCAAAATTCGGGGATATCGATCCCGTTGTCTCTGTTGAAATTATTAGGATTGAGACGGATATTGATAGCTTCTTTTACCCTCCGTGTATACCAATGCCGTTCTTGGGAAAGGCATTGAACCCCGTCCCAGTCTGGTTGATGCTGGTTGTCCCAAGCATGTTCGGCTACGGCTGAGTTGTCAGTTCGACGGAGTCTGACGTCCCTCTTATGCTCAGTGATTCTTTCTTTTATCGGACGGGCAGTTTCACCGATGTAGGATCTATCACATCCTTTACAAGGGATGTTGTACACAATGCCGTCCCGTCTATGTGGAGGAATTGGATCCTTGGGGCGTGTAAGTTGTTGACGTAGGGTGGTATCTGATCTTAAAGTTAGAGTTAGAGTTAGAGTTATTTTTTAACTATGTGGAACAAAATTAGACCTCTTTGAAGATTTCACATCATATATGTATCGAATGACCCCCAAATATCCACAGGTGTTTTAATCATGGAGAAGTCCCTCTTTTGCATTTTTAGAGTGATCACTGCCAAAGTGATGGAGGTGCTTTAAGCAGACCTTCTATTCACCCTCTTGAAAAGAATACTGCCACCAGTTTATCGCATTATTTACTGTAAAAAAACTGTTTAATTTTGGTTCCCTTTTAATAAAAAAAAGGCCAAGATGGCGCTCTATTCCTTTACATGACAACTATGAACTGCCTTTATAAATACATCACTTCTCAAATCACACATTTTGTTCTCTTCATCCTGCAGGGTCTGTTTGCCAGGAGGAGAATGTTACTACTAACTGAAGGCCCACACTTGTATTATGTAGATCCTGAAAACATGGTCCTCAAGGGAGAGATACCATGGTGAGTGGCATTCAGTTTCTCATAGTAATACAGATGCCAATTTGGTTATTATAATAGGTCTATTTATATAGTGCAGCCACTATATGAATATACTCTACTGCGTCGAATACAAGTTATATTATTACCCTGGTTGTAGCTGAGCTGCCATAATAAGGCACTAAAACATTCAAGAATTTTATTCCCACCGGGTACCCATTTGCTTCACCTGGGTAGAGAGTGGCGAATGTAGATTAATGTTTTGCCAAGGGACATTAGTGCTGTGGTGGGACTCGAATCACGAATCCTGTGATCCGCAGTCCGGTGACATATCCACTAGACCACAACACCTCTGTGTGTATTCATTTTGCCTCTACCTATACATCAACCATGTTTGAGTTTATTGTCCATGATGTTTTTATAATTTTCTTTTTTTTCAAAGGTAATGGGAAATTTAAAAAAAGTCAAGTACTTTCCTTGAAGGTCAAGATACGTTATAAGATCTAGATGTAGCAATGAGTTTAAAAGGGGGCAATTGCTGCTGCTTATTCTCCTTTTTCCTTAAAAAAAAAAGTTTTTGCTAATTCAAATGTTGATGGGCAAATATCTTGTTTTTTCCCCTATAATTTTAGGTCACCGCAACTGAAAGTAGAAGCAAAGAATTTCAAGACATATTTTGTGCATACAGTAAGTATCATTGGTCATTCATACATTCTTCGTCATTGTATGCTATATTAAAATCGTAAAGTCTTGTCACTATCTTTGGTGCGTATTCAGAAATTTGAATGCGTATTTGTCAAATTATTAATTTCATGTGAAGAAGTGAGTAAGAAACCATTCATAAAAACTTGTGTCTCAAAAAATGGTTCATTAATCTGTATATCTTGAATTTTTAAGAACTGTGTTGTGGTAAGCTCCATTTTTTTTTTTGGGGGGGGGGAGGGGAGGGGGCATTGGTTGATGTTAGTCCCTGTCAATTTTACATTGCATTTATAATATTTTATATGTTAGTGAATTGTGCAGTGGTTTTGAACAACGTAAAAAAAGAAATATAACATGTTCTGTTATCTCTGCTTTTTCTCTTTATCAGCCAAATCGGACATACTACCTTATTGACCCAGAGAGTGATGCGGTTGAATGGTGTCAAGCAATCAAGGAGATGTACAGACATACATACCAAAAGTCTATATAATCTATCACCATACCCTGGCTACATGCCCTGTACTATGGGTCAGTGGTAGATTCCCTTCGCTTTGTCCGAGTCCATCGATCGATTCATGTGATGATTGCAATTGTATGTATACTTCTTATCATAAAAATGTTATTTATGAGGTGACCTGACAAGGACGTTTTCAGGCAGTCGAGTTGGTGAGAGTTGGGCGTAGTGGTGTCATCGTAGATCCATCAGCCTGTTGAAGATGTACAGATTAGAAGGTTAGCTTGAGAATTTGTTCCCAGATTCCAGGTACTTATACCTCAGATAGGGAGATTGGTAGCTGGAATAGAGCGTGGCATCAGACACAGATGAGGACAAGACATGACTTTCACAGCTTGAAATATCCGTACCCATGATATAATGTACATGAATACGTTGTCCGTTTTACAGCTGCTTAAAATAGGATGAGAACACTTTTTCTTATCATTCAAATAGTGATACATTTGATGTATAGGACATTTAGCCACAATGTTTTCCCATTGCAACCACCTGGGGTACCAATATGAGCTCCTCTTGGAATGCTCTTGATGTAACCCATGAAAGGGAACTCACACGTTGGATCTCCATGCCGTACAAAGCTACCAGGTGTTGCTGCTAGACTGTTTGGACTCTCTCTCTCCCCCATAGAAGAACAAAGCATTGCTTACTTGCCCAATAGGGGAAGGGGGAAGGGAACATAGGGACAACATATACCGTATTTGCAACATCGATGAACTAGAGTAAGTAGTTGACTTATTGGGAAACGTTCTAAAGAATACTATGGTCTTATTAAATGCTCTTTATCATTATGAGTCTCTGTATGCATATTATGGACCCGTTCCATTCCTAGAAAGCTTTATTTCCACAATTGTCTTGATGAATATCTTTGTGCCATGTCGGACGCAGCGGGATGTGACTACGACAAGGGGTGGAATGCTTGAATTGGATGTGTCATGCTAACATCAAATCTCTCAAATAAATTAAAATATTGAAGTTTCCCCTTCTGATTAATGGGCACTTTGTTGTGCAAAACATGACCGCTGTATGACACAACTTATTTGAAATATGATATTCAATTGAGAGTGAAGCTATACCTTCATTTCCTTGTGAATAAACTGGATATTGATCTGATACTGTGTGTTTTCCTAGTAATAGGAATATAGAATTAGATATTATATGTTTTCTTCTTCTTCTGAGAATTTCTATTCATTTCTGTTTGTGTATTTAAAGGTCTAGTCGAGGCGTTGACTAGAGCGGTATAGACACATGGACATAAGTCTCTGTATAGCTCCGAATGTAAATATGTCAATGGAGAGATATAGTATGTATGCAATAATGTATTGTACAGTAAATGGATGGACGGAGTGTATATTCTATCCTTTTATCTCTAGAAATGTGTCCATGTGTGAATCCAACCATTTCACTGCTACCTTCATGCCCAGCCCACGTGTATCATATTCAATATCAGATTTTTATGTTGCATATCAATACTATATCCACACATTTACACATCCACATCCATATTTGTTCCTTCATTCAGAATATTACGGTTTCCTTCCATTTATATTTGTCATCTCATTTGCATTTTTAATCGACTGTGAAATTATATATTTGTACATACTCATAGCATAATGTGGGTTTACATCAAATATATTTTGTGAGCGATGTTTAGGTCTTGTATGTGCTAGTACCTACAACAGAAGCTATTTCGATTTAGTGTTAAGCTCATTTTAGACTTAGTCCTATTTATGATTGTCATGATGAATATTCTATTCCAAGTTTTCTTTCCCAGCTGATGAACACTGTACGAAACAGATTTGAGAGGTGTAGGCATGACAAAATATCTTTGTACTTAAACAAATATCTATAGAAATTACCAAAGTGTTAACTTTATACAGTGTAGGAGTTTACGTCATACTGTGTTTAGGATTTGGCTTTTTCTGATAGCATTTCTCATCGAGGTTCAATGTTTTTGCATAAATTCAACACCACTATCTTCTTAATCATATTATCTAAGGAATGTTTAAATAGTATAGCTTATGCAGACATAAGGGAAGATATTATATGATGTGACTGAATTGTGAGTGAGCTGTCGATTTTAGGAAGACATGACAAATTAAATACACATTACTGATATGAAAATATACAAGCAAAAGCTGAAACTTTGATAATGAACTACAAGTGAAAGGTATTTCAATGGAAGAGAAAAAAAAATCCAAATTGCTTTGCATGTGGTTGAAATAATATCCAATTTGAATGGATCTGATAGTATATTTGGCAACAACCTACCATTTGTGACATTTTCGCTTTCTTTTGCATCTCTAGATCCATTATATTTGAATTACAGGTCTGATTTTTAATCCAGTGAAAAATAATTGTTTTTTCATGTTTGCAGAAGAAAAACAATCCAAATGAAATGTGTATAAATATCTTAATATTACAATAATAGTGATCATTTTATATTACATGAAATCCATAATACATATATGAGTGTGTGTACATGTATATGTGTTTGGGGGATAATAAGTATCTGTGTTGACTTAGTCTTTGTTTCTTCTATTAAAACCCTTTGCTTCCTATATGTACATGTGTAAAGAGCCAGCTATTTAGGTTGTAAAGTGATGAATTATTATCTTTTGTAGTACAGGTTACACAAGGAGTACTGAATGAAATATTACATATTGTAATTAAGTATCGATGCACTCTTTCTGATTCAGAGTTACATACATGTAGTATCTGGTAATGTAGTATGTTGTTTGGGAGCCTAAAAGGCATTAACACTGTTATAGTTATATAAGTCGATGTCCTTCCGGGCCCTGTTTCATGAAACTTGTTTTCAATAACAAATTCTAAATTTCTATGTCAAATCTGCTCTCGGCCAATCAAATGCCACTATTTCAGTAGCTTATAACAATTATTGTGACTAGTTATTGATAACAAGTTTTATGAAACAGGGCCCTGGTTCTCAACAATGTATTGGATCCCTAATTGGTTTTTATCATTCAGTACATAATGAAGGCAGGTGGTTGAAACAGGCTGGGTTTAAATGCTTGAACAATAATATGGTCATATTCCTTAGTTTGACTAACTTAGGATGAATTTACTATTCAGATGTATGAAGTGGTGGATTGAAATAGGAACGTTAGAACATTCATGATTTGACATGAGAGAAAGAGAAAATTATGCTCTAAAACTGAGCTAAATTGTCAACAGCAGTAGTGATTATTTCAGATTTTGTTTTGCCAATTAAGATTTGCTCAGAGGTCTGTAGATTTGTTATAAAGCAATTATGCTCTATATTAGGAAAATAAATGAGGCAATGAGGTTTATACTTATTTCCAGGAACTTGTGTATCCCTAGTACCTCCTATAGTATGAACAAACTTGACTGAGGAAGATAGCCATAAAGTCTGGTTCTGACATCTATATTGAATAGTTTGTATGTCCAAATGTGTAATGTATTATAACTTTGGAGAAAAAAAACACAAGCTAAAATGCATGATCTCAACTAAGAACCTCCTACCAAATACGAGAGCAAAATTGATTATGTTTCGGTACATTATTGGATAAATTATTTTTTGTTTCAGGTATGTTAGGCATCTTTTGCATGTTCCCCCATGGACTACTGAATTCCTCTCGGGCACATTCATATTTAAGGAATGAAAGAAAAACACAATTTGTCAACATTTTTATTTCAGAAATATGAAATTAGTGAAACAAAAATGTTTGATCATGGCTAATGGCCATTTAAACAAGTGTAAATGACGGATTTATTCTCATAGCTGCCATATTTTTACCCTTTCAAGTATTATTATCTGCGGTCACGGTCATTCCATGAAGATTCTTTGCATGTTTCTTTTGTTCCTACTATTCCTTAGGAAAAGTACCTTGATTAACTTCTAAAAGAAGTTTTATTTTGAATATCATATGAACATATAACTCAGAATTTGCACTGTGTATCTAAAAAATATCTAAAATATTGTACTGCCAAAATTGATATCCTATCACTTGCACTTTGTTTAGGTAAGGGCATATGCATGCCATAAACCTCATTAGCTACTTCATACTTTAAGTGCTTGTAATAAACTTTGATGATCTTCATAAACGCGAACTGAATTACGCAAAATAATAATGGCAGACAAAATCAATTGTTTCTTGTGAATTTTAAATTTCAGATTATGATATAATATAATTTACTTGATCCTATCATTGGTAATTTTTGTATTGCACACATGGGAAATAAAGCAGTAACAGTATATTACTTGGTGAATTCAGAGCCATAGAGGAGTATAAATTAAGCCCTTTGCAAGTATGTTTCAAATGAAAAAGAAATAACCTCCTGTAAGCTATTTTGTTTATTAACACAAAGGGAAACTAGTTAAAATATCCATTCGTCATCATTCATTATTCTTAAATATGGTACAATTGCAGATGTTAATTTATTAAAGCAAAATTTCGAATTTGTCTTAGAAGTTCTAGCCTAAATATAATAGAGTGTAATCTAGTGTAACTACTAAAATTTGATTGTTAAATTCAATTTTTTTTAAAGTTGTATATGACTATTCATATACATTCGTTGTATCAGATTAGTTGTTAAATGCCAAACTACTGAATCAAAGCATATCAAAGTCTCATGGTAATATTTGTTTATTTTGCACTTATTTGATAACAGATTATATGTCAAATGCCAAACTTCTGAATCAAATCATACATAATTCTTAGGGTAATATTTGTTTAATTGAACTTGTTTCAATACTTACAGAGGTGGCATAGGGGATATTATATTTTGGCTTGTATGAGCAATTTACGTGCTTTGTGTACAGTATTTGTGACGTGAATATGTGAATATGTTGAGGAATACCTTTGTCTGTTTCTAGTGTTTTTGTGGTTTATATTTGAATATTTATCATAACTTGACAACAAATGCAGCAATACTAAGTTTATAGCTGGGTATTTGTGTTGATACCTGATGGAGACTGTTTTGCATTGCGTGTAGAACATACTATGTATATTCCTATACTTTCAAGAGATTGTAGCGTTGTGAGTGTTTTATTGTGCATCAGCAAAGGGAAGACAGTTGTCTCAAGTCTTGACACTTCTACATTTTCTAGTGATTCTTTATAAATAAATAAAGTACAGAGTAAGTCAATATGCCCTGTAAAATTGTCTACATCAACCTAACGACCTAATTGAAATATCAACAATACCATGGGTTCTTTGAAGCAACATATATTTGATAATGTTATGGAATTCCTTCTAAATTACTGCTTTGGGTGGTGTAATGATATCTATTATTCAAGAGTTATTTGCATTGCGCATATAATCCATGCTATTCTTATTGCAATGTAACATCAATATTTCCCTTGCTAAGAAAGGTGATAAAATTGGGAACAATAGTTTGTTGTTATGTAAAGTACACATACGGCTCTTTGGTTTGCTATCCCAGCTTTAGCAATTGCTGTCATTACTTCACTTTTTCATTTGAGGAATTTCTTTCTTGTGTGTTACCCAGTACTACATGTACTCCTGGGTGGAGAGTAGCAAATGTTCATCACTAGGGACTGATACGTGTGACGTCCATTCAAGGCAGTGCATTAAAAGGACGCGATCGTAGCAATCCACGTTGTCATTGTGCAAATCTAAAAGTCCCTACTGTCTTGCCAATGGACACTAGTGCTGTGTCAGAGCATAAACCTGTGACCTTTGTATCTCCTGCCGGTTTCTAAACTACTGGAGCGCATTCCTCAACTAAACACTGATCAAAATCAGTCAAAGCTTAGATTTGGTTGCAAATGCATATTTTTATTCTTATAGTCGTCATACTGTTTTAATGTAAAACTTTCCATAAAGTATCTATGTAAGGCTTGGGAAGACTCAAACTCATTTTCCTCCATTAGTACGAGGATATACTATCAAAAATTTGTCAATTCATGTTTCCCTTTGCTGATGCACAGTTAACGATTAGTAGGTATACACAGTTTTCAATATGAGGTTGGCATATCCTACGCTGTGAAGTTCAATTATTTGCAAAGTGTTGGTCGGATATCGCCGGTCAGTCAATACTTGAAACAATCGATGTGATATGGGAGTGTTCCGGGTGCTGAGATGTTTAGGTTATATTCAGAGAGATGTAATACAGATCACATGGTGATGGTAGACAGTAATATATGTTTGGTCACTTCTAGATGTGTCTCTGTTTTCTAGTCGTTGTAATTATACTGAAAGAAAGAGAAGAAATATTGTCACTTCACTTGTGGATTTTAAAGGTATTATTATTTCACGATTCTAATTAAAAAAAGGATTTTTGATTTTTTACACTCGAAAAAATACTGGAATGTGTGCTAATATTTTCTTTTAAAATTGGTGTGATAAAAAATATTATCTAGATCTCTATATATGTAATGTGTGTGTGCGTTTGGGTGTCTGTGTGTGTTGTGAAAGAAATACGGTGTATATAGAATAAATTATAATTTAGCAAGAAGGGGTAATAGGAGAGACATGAAAAGAGATGAGATAAATGTATATACAGTGCTTATTGGGAAAAAGTGTTCCCAACTTCGATAGGTCCTAATTAAAAAGTTATTACCAATAGGACTTTGAAATCTATTTCATGGTGAAGAGTAACTCGTTTTCTGTCCGTTCAATGATGCCTATTCATAATATCCCTGCTACGGGTGACAGAGCACCAGGGTCTTTAAAAAGTATTATCAAAATCGACTTGTACCAAGTTTGGGCTGATGGAACAAATATGGATCAGGCCATATGCATGTGCTCTTTTCGGTCTTAAAATCCTTTTAAAAGTTAAATTATGCCTACTAACAGCCTATTAATTTCTTATCTCATGATATCCCAGTTCACTCTGCTTACCTGCCTGTTGCGCCATTTCACACATGTATGCCAGAAAGAACACACGATGATAAGTATCAAAGAAATTGACAGTAGACTTTCAATGAATGAGATAACATCCCAAATAAACGTTATCCATTTCGTATCACTCAATGAGAAGGGTCACCTTAAAAACAAGGGGATGCGAATGATGTCAAGATTGTAATCATCGTAACGAAGAGAATATCATAAATTTTGCTTCCAATAAGCATTTCCCTGAGTTTGAGTTGAAGTCAACACGTCTTCTTTTCAACTGCCTATTAGTAAATGTTTAAAACAAGTGAGTAATTGTTTTTGGAATAACATAAAACACACATAATGGCTTTTGATCCACATTTATTGCTTCAGCCAAAACTTGGTACAAGAGGATTTTGATAATATCTTTTGAAAAGCCTGCTGCTCAGTCAACCGTGGCAGGATATTATGAATATGGTATCAATAGACAGGATATTAATTACCCTTTACCATGAATATGATTGAAGGTCACATAGGTTATAAAATTTAAATTAGAAGCTACCAAAGGATGGTACATTTTTTTCTCTAATACGCACTGTATAGAGAGAGAGGGGGGGGGGTAGAATGTGAGGGGTGGGAGCAGAATGGGAAAGAGGAAGAGAGTGGAAATGGAAAGAAGGGGGGGGGGGAGAGGGGAGGAGGGAGATAGAGAAAGAAAAAGAAGGGGAGGGCTATATGGAAAGGAGAACATAAAATGGCAATCAAGTGGTAACAGAGCAAGATAGGGGTGTGACAGAAAGAGAAAGAGGTTGGGTGAATGAGGTAGGATAAGAGAGGGGCGCAAGAATACGATCGTGAACAAGAGATAAAACTGGATTGTGGAATAGGAAAAGGGAGACGAACAAGTAAGTGTGTGTGTGAGAGAGAGAGAGAGAGAGGTGGGGGTAGAAAATAAAGACGATTAGGGTGCTACAACACGCACACGCATTATAAATCACTCAATGCAAATGAGAAATATGATTAAAGACATGCTTTTCTCTATTTCCGTTTTTTTTTTTTGTAAAAAATTACATTGCACATGAAGCTGTACTAATCTATAAATATTGATAAGAGAATATAAAAACATTTAAGTTTATCAACGATTGGATCATTATATCTTCAAGTTCGCAGTATATTATTAAAAATTGGCTCATTTCCTGGAAATTCAACATTATTTTACACAAATATATTTCAGCTGCAAGTTAACTGTCCTTATGACTAACAACGACTCTATTTGTCTTGAACAAAATTTTGGCCTATATGCCAATACTAATTCATGTGCAAAATATACAAGGAAATATATACACAAATGTTCTAATGCTTTTCTGGTTTGACATTACTGATATGAATGGTAATAATTTGAGATTTCAAAATCAAATCTCATTCCTGTTTTTGTCGTGGCATCGCTCGCTGACATTTTGATGGCCATCTTTTCTCCTCCATTTAAACGAACAATTGACATTTGTGCCTTTATGCGATTCGTTTTTGTCATTTCTGCAAAAATTGAAAATATGAATACCTCCTCTTTTGCTTCTTCTATTTCTTCTTCTTCTTCTTCTTCTTCGTCTTCTTCGTCTTCTTCTTCTTCGTCTTCTTCGTCTTCTTCTTCTTCTTCTTCTTCTTCTTCTTCTTTTTCTTTTTCTTTTTCTTCTTCTTCTTCTTCTTCTTCTTCTTCTTCTTCTTCTTCTTCTTCTTCTTCTACTACTTTTTGTTCCCTCTTGAACAAATTTCAGCCAATATGCAGACACCCTATTTCCAAAGTAGTCTGACAACGCCACTAGGCGTCAGTGGTGTAGGTAATGATTACACGCCCCTCCCCAGTTTAAAGGCAAACAAAAGTGGAGATACACCTTAGGAAGGTGAAGAAAAAAAGGGAAATGGAAGAGAATGACAATGAGAATGCATGGGAAGACACTAATAAGTTCATGCACCTCGAACATGTATCCATAATTCTCAGTTCTTCATGTTTTTTTAACGATGTGAATCATGATCTTCAAGGTGCCCCCACTAGATCTTTGACAATGTTATACGTGTACATTTTCCTGTTAGTGTTATGCGATTTATTTCTGCTCATCAATACTTTTATAGTTCCCCTGGTATCAGAGGCGGTTCTCCCGGGGGGGCAGGGGGGGCACAGTGCCCCCCCACTTTTTCAGATACCCCAAAAGTGCCCCTTTTTACATAGGAAAAGTGCCCCTTTTATTTTGTAAGAAGTGCCCCTTTTACATAGGAAAGGTGCCCCTTTTACTTTGACAAGTGCCCCTATTACTTAGTAAAAGTGCCCCTTCCCCCTTTTCACCTCTGACGAGTGCCCTTTTTATTTTTGACACGTGCCCCTTTTCCTTCGACATGTTCCCATTTTCCTTTGCAATAAGTGTCCATTTTCCATTCTCATAAATCTTGAAATTATCTTGAATAAGTGCCCTTTTTAATCTTTAGTAAGTGCCTCTTTTCAGGTACGAGAAGTGCCCCGTTTCACTTTTAATAAATGCCCCCTTCACCTCTGATAATTGCCCTATTTAAAACTGAGAGGTACTCCTTTTACTTTGAAGAATTCCCCTTTTTTCCTTTGTAAGAAGTGCCCCTTCTCCTTTTAATAACAACCCCTTTTTTAAACTCGGATGAGCACACCTTTCATTTTAACATGTGCCCCTCTTATTTTCTAATAAGTGCTCCTTTTCCTTATGATAAGTGCCCCCATTAAAAAGAGAGAGCTCCTTCCCCTTCTCATAACTACCCCTTTCCCTTTCTAATAAGTGCCCCTTTTCCTTACGATAAGTGCTCCCATTAAAAAGAAAGAGCTCCTTCCCCTTCTGATAACTACCCCTTTTAAAAATCTGAACCGTGCCTCCTTTTCATTCAACAAATGCACATTTTCCTTTATTATAAGTGCCCCTTTTACATTTTCATAAGTGCCCCTTTTCATATCTGGTCAGTGCCCCTTTTCAACTCTGATAGATCCCCTTTTAATAATGATACGTGCCCCTTTTCCTTTCTAATAAGGGACCTATCCCCTTTTCACCTCTTATAAATGCCCCTATCAAAATCTGATGGGTGCCCCTTTTCCGTCAACAAATGCCTATTTCCCATTTTCGTAAACGCCTCTTTTTCATCACTGGTGAGTGCCTCTTTTCAGGTGAAAAAAATGCCTCATTTTCACCTCTTATAATTATCCTTTGTACTTTGACACGTGCTCCTTTTCTTTTCTAATAAGTGTCTTATCCCTTTCGATAATTGTTCCCTTTTCACGTAATCATTAAACGTGCCCCTTATTTAAAGCGACTAAGAGCAATTTCCCCAAAGTTCGCTCGCTGCGCTCGCTCGCATTTAAAGATGATATAACTATGTTACTTATCAAAGGTCTTTTCAGTCTTCCGTTATGAGAATGTGCTTATAACCCCATCACGATTGGCTTTTTTTTCCTCTTTATAAGATGTAATTTTTCGCACTGCGACCTCACAGATCTTTAAAAAATTTTCTCGCTCGCTTCGCTCGCTCGTAAATGCATATTCAGATATCACACCCAACTGTAAAGTATGATGCTTAAGCGATATCTTGTATGATGTATGAAGAGAAACAAATATTGAAATCATCCCTGATAATTTAATCACAATGTAGGGGTATATACCAATGTCTATTTTTTTTTATATTTTCGCTTTGAGATTTCCCACTGTAGGTGCCCCTTTTTTGTTGGTGCCCCCCCACTTTGGAAGTCGCTCGTCCGCCCCTGCCTGGTATCCATGTGGGCGATCCTCTAAAACAGATTTACTCTTGAGATAATTATCACCTTCAATTCCAGGATTAATTTCATCTGCTTTGTCACCACTTCTAGTTATTTGGGAACCATCTTCAATATTCCCAAAAATATCTCCAAAATCTATTTTCTGTTTCTCAGCAGCATCAACGGCGTGCTCTAGCACTGTTTTCTCGTTCTTATATTGATCACCTTCAGAAATATCAAAGATTTCCTTTAGTTTGTCGTTATTCAAGTTGAAAGCAAATTTGGTATCTACCATGCCATCCACATTGACATTGTCAGTCAATTTCTTTCTCCTTCCTCCCTTGCAAACGTCCGTTACTACAGTAACCTCTCCCTCCTCTTCGAATTCTTTGAACTTGGTGAACTCCTGCTTGAAATTATGGACGTTTCCAATGTACTCGAACTCTACATCTTCATAGTAGTGATGGTTGACACGGTAACCATTATCCGCCATGTTTGACGGATAGAAACCATACAAAGTCACGTGATTGCAGAATGTCTTGGCTATGATGTACGCATTGAAGCCGGTTGTAGCGTAATGATTCAGGCCATGAAACCTGCATACAAGAAGGGGGAAATATGGTGGCTTGTTTGATTAAAATTGAGCAGCAGGAATAATTATGATATCGAGTGAACAGCACAGAATTTGGCGTATTTAATAGTTTTGTTTGGAAAAGATGATAATTAAGAGATGATAATCAATTGAAAACTAGTAGCGGATCCTGGGGTTTCCATACCCCCCCCCCCCCCTCCCCTTAGATGTCCCCGGTAAAACCATACGACACTATCCGGAGTACATAAATTACAAATTAAATACAAAAGCACCTGAAAATATTTGTAATATGGCCTCAGTGTTATAGTCGAACTTTTGCCTTCCTGCCACATAATCCTGGACATTCAATATGGCTCTTGAATAGCTGGTGGTGGTATCAAGTTAAGAGTACAAATTTTTGTTTATGCTTTAATTTGATAGATTTTTTTCTCCGATGATAATGATAATGCAGTTTCATACGTGGTGAAACTATAACACAGAAATGATGACTTACTTTTCAAAAGACACTGGTCTCCAGCTATAGGCGAGCTGGATTGGTAGATGGTAGTAATCCTTGAGAACATGAACGGCATCCTTCAGACGAAAACTACTATTCCGCTGTACTGTCGACTTGGAGTACCACAGTATCGAGTCATTCAGGTACCTCACTCTGTCTACATAAGTCTGATGCCAGTGGGTATCTGGAGAAGTCTGCGTCAGGTTATTGCGCAAGTAGAACAGCGTCTCGAAGTTCATGATGGTTAAGGCCCGGTCACACAGCCCTCCACGGGCGTATCGCGGCCGAATCACGGCCAAAAATTTCTGCCCGTGAAGCAGACGCTGTTGGACGCTTTGAGGTCGCGATAAAGACGCGATACAGCCGTACTTTACCCGTCGTTACACGCGGTAAGAAATTCACACGCGGTTGGCCGCGCGAAAAAGTTTTGGGCTGCCCAAAAATTTAGACCGCGGGTAATCGCGGGCGGTACACGTGGTACACACGCGGTAAAGACGCGGTACAGAAGCGGAACGAACGTGCTAGGACGTGCTACGGCCGCGGTTAAGACGTGGTTACACGCGGAATTGGACGCGAAATTTTAGCGGGTAATCGCGGGTGGAGCACGGTCATAGCACGTTTGTTCCGCGTCTGTACCGCGTTGTTATCACGTGCATTAGCGTGTGTACCGCGTGTAAGCGTGGTAGGCCGCGGTACCGCCGCGCTTCACCCGCGATAAGGACGCGGAACAGTCGCCGGCGTCTGTTCCGCGGGCATACCACGGGTAAACCGCGGGTCAGCCAATTTTGCACATTTTCCACCACGGGCAACCGCAGGCAAAAAAAAATCGCGAAATTTTACCCGCGATACAGACGCGAAAGGCTGTGTGACCGGACCTTAAGATGGGAACGTTCCCCGACATCGGCGGTATAACCTTCGATCGGAGCGAGGTTCGCGCGTATGATGTAATCATGTTTATCGATCACCTTCCCGCATTTGGAACCACTCAGTATCACGCTGTTGCCGACGACCGCGCAGCTGTTGCGGCGGTCGAGGGTACGGTGGAGACCCGGGGCCAGTATTCTCTCCTTGACTGTATTTACTCTCTAAATTTGAAAGTCTTATTTTTAAATCTTAAAGTCTTACTTTTAAATCTAACAGAGACTGATATTAGTGACGAACCCTTTGGGATTTAAAATAAGTCTTTATTATATTAAGACTTAAAATTTTAAAACCACAAAAGACTTAAAATATAAGTCTCTTAGATTTAAAATTTAAATATTTTCAGTTTTACCTTTAAATCTTTTCAAGGTTTATTTAAACATAAATCTTTTATATTTCAAGTCTTTTAATATTTACTTTAAACCTTTCTTGGATTCATTTCAAAAATAAGTCTTAGCTAGGACTTAAAATTTTAAGTCCCTGAAAGATTTAAAGTTTAAGTCAATTGTATTTATATTTCAAGTCTTTTAGATTTACTGGTCTAGCTGAGCCATTAGAACCATTTGGTAAAACTTCTAACCAGTTGAACGGCAACAACAATTCAATACTGGTACGTCTGTATTTTCAATGTAAAGGCATCGGTAATAAGTAGACTTATACATAATTTAATTAATCGAATTTTTTTTCATATACTTGTATTTTATTGAAATTATTTTAGTTCATAGTTAATGTTTCCCTTATTCATGTTTAATTAAATGTAATTCATACGAAGTAGCGAAATGTCCTAATAACTGGTAATTTATATTTGTAGTATTTTCGAAATGAATCGCATAATACCTAAATCATCAGTAATTAAGAAATATGCTGTAAATTCAGATAAATTGTTAAAAAAACATAGATCTGCACGCACCCCATATTCAATATGCAAATTAATTGGTGTCAGCTGGTTCAACTGGAAATATGCCAACAGTCAGTCATCAACTGGTGCAACTGGAAATATGCACATCTGATTGGCGAGAAGTTTAAGTCTCTCCAAGATTTATATCTAGAAGCTGGTTTCGATAAAACTTTTAGTCGAATTCCCAATTTATTAAGTCTTAAAGACTTGAAATATTTTAAGTCTCCAAATGGATTTAAAATTTAAGTCCTAGAAATTAAGAGAGTATGCTTATCTTCTTTTCACCCTGTCTGTATCTCACCTGTTTTCTTTTTCTTTTCTGTCTATGCTTTCTTGCTATAGGTGTTCTCCTTATCCCATTATGGTTTATTATTTTATGATTCTGTATTTTTCTTTCTATCTCTGACTGCCTCATCCATCTGTAAAATTCCTTCAAATGGTGTCTCTGTTTAATCCTTCTGATATCTTTCATTCCAGTATCATTCTCCCCAAAATTCAGTCATATTTTCTATCCTTCTATCCCTTTCTCATTCTTTTTTCCTTCCGTTATGCATGTATGTCCATCCATCCCCTTCTCATTCTCTCTCTTCCTATCTCATCTTCCATCTATTCTCTCTTCATTCATTTGTGTCTTCACTCTTTTCTAACTGTCCCTCCATCTCTCTTCCAGATGTTATTCTTCTTTCTACTTGTAGCTGTTCTTCTCACTTCCTCCTTACAAACATTGTCCCAACTTCCTTTCTCATTGATTTAGTTCCCCCTCTGTCCATTTTCCACTCACATTCTGCTTTTTCTCTCTCCCACTGGCTCATTCTTTCTTCATACTATTACCCTTACATTTGTCTGCCAGTCTCTCCCTCTCTCTCTCCCTCTCTCTCCTCCAGTTTTCACTACTTCCTTCCCCTTTTCCACTTTTGTCTCATTGTGTACAGCTGCTATTTATATTTACAATATCAACATTTCCCCATCCATTCAGTGTTTTTTCTGGTTGACTTAATAACTTATTACAATGTTGTATATTTCTAACTTCCATACTTCCTCTTTTTAGTTTTCCTTGTGTCTCATGTTTCAATTCAATGTTTTTAATCCGCTCCCCCCCCCCCCCCCCCCATTTCTTTCATGCATATCCTGGTTATTTTTTCACCTCTTTGTTTACCTTCCTCTTTAAATACAATCTTTGGAATCTATCATCATCATCCTGTTTCAATCAGCATTTTTCTGATTAAGCAATTATCATCTGTCCATCATATCGTCAAGATTTCTGTTTAGTGTGGATATTTCTTTTTTTTTAGAGACATTTCTTTCAGTATATATCCATCCCTCTATCTCTCCATATTTGCCTTTCCGTAATTTCCTTTTTACTTTTTCAAATCCTTTTGTGTATCCTTTTCATATAGAATTTTTAGTCTTAATTCCTTTCTTATAGTTTACAGGATATATCTTTACTAGTGTTTTTCTCTCTTCCTTATTTTGTTCCCCCTCTCCCTCTTCTTATCAATCATCTCTTCACCTGTTGAATTTAATCCCCCCCCCCCCATTCTCATTATTTTTCCCCTGAGTTTCTACTAATTTACACAAATTCTAAGTAAAGAAATATGTACATCTCTTGTGAACCTATGGATCTTTTCTTTCTCTTCAAATTGATTTCTGTTCAGTAATCAGTTCCTTTTTGTTTGTTCTCACCCGCAGAGATTTGAAACCAGAAAACATTCTCCTCAACGAAAAGATGCACATACAAATCACAGACTTTGGAACAGCCAAGATTATAGGTGCAGATGATAAGAAGGAAGGACAGCGTGAGTGATTTCACTTTCTATTCTTGGTATAAATAAACATTTACCTGTAAACAAAGTAATCAACTACTATTGAGAAAATAATCAAAGTAATAAAATGTTCTTAAGAAAAATCATCTTAGAAAGATATCAGATGCAATTAATTTTTGTCTCTAGAAAAACAATAGAAAGAGAAATACATGAAATGTGTTTAATATAGAATGCACAAGAAAAAATTAATTGATTAGGGAAAGAGTACTTAAATTACATGTATTGCTGCTTTGATGTTCTTATGATATATATATTTATACATGTATATGTTTTTTTGTATAGAAAGTAGCCAGATGTTACAAATATAGACTGTTTTCCTTTTTTTTGGTGGGAGTCAGCAAGCAGACAAAAGATGTATAGCCTTTCACATGAGTACAATATGAGTTAGTTGGATTGTAATTACATCTATACACATACATGTATGGCAGAAGAGAGCAAGCAAGGAAAAGGTAGTACAAAAGTAGGTCAATGAACTTTTTGAACAAAAAACATCCTGTTGATAGAATAAGTTGTTTACTTGATTGTTTTGACCATTTCTTCTTCGGGGTGTACTTTCTGTTGATTGATTTTACTTTTCTGTTTTTTCTTCCAAAGTTTGTTGAATCAATCATGATTGAACTTTCAGCTGCAATAATGTATCATGTTATGATTCCTTTTACAGCTCGTGCAAAATCATTTGTTGGTACTGCACAATACGTCTCCCCAGAGCTTCTCACTGAAAAATCTGCAACAAAAAGGTAATTAAAAAAAAAAAAAAAATTCATATTATCAAAAATTATATTTATAAACAATACCACCAAACTTGTTAACTATTCTTAGGTGTAAAGAGATTAGAAACAAATGAACTTGAAGTATATCAGAGAGAGAAAAGAAAGAAACAGACAAACTATTTAATATATACATGTATGATGAGTTACTGTGAGTCGTAATCTATTATTGACACATAGTATTTATTGGTTTTAAAAGTTAAGCATTAACTTTGTTCAACTATCATCAATCTTACCCATGATTGATTGATTGATTTTTCCCGCACTGTGACTCTGTTTGTCTCCCTCTAACAGTTCGGACCTCTGGGCTCTTGGATGCATAGTATATCAATTACAAGCAGGTCTACCTCCGTTTAGAGCAAGGTAAGACTTCTCCATTTTATAAACTTGAGTTGTTTGAATGATGGCTCATGATATCATCTATTGAGAGCCAGAAGGGCATTAATAATAAAAATAATAATAATAATGATAATCCATTCTTGTAAACCGCATAAGATATTACCATGTATGATATGACGTCCCTATGCGTTTCCAAAGAGCTTTTGAAATTATTGCACTAGCTTTAGCAGCCGTTATCAGTGCACAGTGCATTTCAAGGAATAATCTTACCATGTACCCATCTGACCTCACCTGGGTGGAGTGTGGCAAATATAGATTAACGTCTTGCCAAAGACTTTAGTGTTGTGGCTGGGATTCGAACCCCATACTTTGTGGTTCACAGTCCAGAGACTTATCCCCCGGACCGCAACACCTCTACTTTAATACTCTACTCTACATTAGGGCAGTATCATTCCATGGAGTTAACACCCTTCAGGCTCTTAAAAGAAGACATGTGCTTCCTAATACTAGTCATTACACTTTGGCAATGTGCCAACTGCCAAGAATTGTTTTCAATGGAGTTTTGTATAAGGACTACAAAATACATAATAGTCTCAAAGTATTGCTTGTCATGTGATTAAGTCATTAAAAGAAATCAAGGTCATATTTTTTAATGGTTTTGTGTCACTTTGATCATTTCTGAAAGTGAATGTTGACATATTTGTAGTCTTATGATTCTGTAGGAATGGTAATTTTTTTTTCTATTTTTGTTCAAGATTTTCTCATAATTGTTTACACATGGTGCATCGTTGATGTAAAAAAAAAGGGGGGGGGGGTGGGAAATTATATTCACACATAAACTTCTGTTTTTGTCTTAAACTTGTGTAGGTCTCTATTGATTTGAGTAGTCTATGGGTAGAGTGCTGTACAAGGTACGCCTACAACATGAGGCAGTCTGATGTTTTAACTCTACATGTACCAATTTTTTATTCAGGATGAGAATTGTATCTACTCGTTGAAATTCTCTACATTGCAGTTCCTCCATCTTATAAGCCGTCGTTCTCCTGGTTGCTAATTTACAAGCAGTCGGATAAAACAAACAAACAAAACAACATATTCATGTGAATTGGGTGTTATTTTTACATTGGAATGATGTGCTCCCCCACTCTCAGAAATAAGAAAGAAAGAAAAATGAACAAAGTCAGTTAGTTTACTCTCCATATTACTAGTTTTCTGTAAATATTTTGTTTGTGGTAGTTCAATATCAAGTATCTTTCCTGGAAACCAGTTCCATGCATAGAAGTAAAATGAACAAAACAAAACAGGAAATACTAGTGGGTTGGGTTAAGGACGAAAGAAAAGTGCTGGTATTGCTATTGCCGTCATTCTCATTGCTCAACATCAGTGAAACAGCACTCTATTTAAAAGTTTAGAGTGTACCAATAACTCTAAGGTTTTGTTTTACCGTGTTTTTACGTTTCTGGAAACAGAAACATTACTTTTCTATTCCGGATGCTTTTGGTGAAGTACTGCCATGTTTATTGAAACTTGCATTCTTATACTTTACTGTAATGAATATATTCTTTGTGATAATTGTGAAGATAATGTTACCACAAGATTGAATTTATAAGTATCTCACTACACTGCTGCTAATATTTTGGTCATTATAACATTCTCTCTTGATATATTTGATTGAACTGGATGGATAACTGATTTATTTTTTAAATATTTTTTAAAGTTGATCAGAAAGTGAAATAAAACTTTAAAAAAATGTTTTTTTGTGTGTGTTTGTTTGTTTAGTTGTTACTTGTTTCCTGCATACAAGATGTTTGTTAGATTCTCCCGCTCTTTGGCTAAAAAAATTCTCATTAATTAGTTATGAATATAGAGAATCAACCCCAAACAAAGACCTTTTTTCTATAATCCCCATATATACAAGTAAGGATTCCCTTTATAGTTGCCTGCGTTCTTGCAACCTCATTGCTTTGATGGCAATATATAAAATCTATCAACATGTTTACAAATCTAACTTGTTTGTGTACATGATTGAATGGATTCATTGGAAATTGAAAACATGTTATTGCATTTTTTAAATCATTTGGCATTGATTGAGATAATGATGACGAATGGAATTTGAATATGCACATCTGATGAATAATAATCTTTCAAGTCTTTTCCTTGTGAATAAAGGTTAATACATCATGTGCCTATGAAAGGTCAATAGAATAGGTAATTGTGTCATAAATACATGTACATCATGCAGTGGCCTTGAATTAGAATGTGTTGTACCTTGGCCTAATTCTTATATTGATTCATATGAAAAAATAAGATTAATATAATAATATTTATTTCTTATGTTTATGCCAGAGAGGTATGCTCAGTGTTCATTTGACATTTTTGTTGTTTCCCTCAAATGCATTACATGTATCTGACAAATATTTATTTTTCTGCACATTGTTCATTTTAAAATAGATTCTAATGTCTAGATATGGGATGATACAATTAAGATGGTATTGTTAGAGAAGATTTGGTTGTTGTTTCGTTGGTTAACTATTTCATAGTTATGAATCTCTCCATAAGAGTTATTGGGTCTCTTTCTCTGTTGATCAAGAATGCTGGGGATTACACATTCTTCATGAGCAGAAAGAGTAAATATCACAGACAATTTTGAACCTATTTCCAATGCAGTACATGTATGTTAATTGTGCCATTCTCAGAAAAGAGTGATTTAATTGTAAATAATTATTCAATTTTCTACATGCTTAAACCTCTGACCCTTTCCTCACGGCAGGCAACACTTTTATTTTGTATTAATTTGTATTCTAACTTCATTCAGCTTTCCGTTGATATAAAGTTGTATTTTCATCGGAAAGGGTCTTTAAGATTACAATTTGATATGACCATGATCATGTTTATTGCAGTGTTATTATTACTTACGTCATTGTTTCATAACTACACTGTATAGGTCTAACTGAATATCTTTAAATTTGATTTACTTTTCTCAACAGCAATGAGTACATGATATTCCAGAAGATTATTAAGTTAGAGTATGACTTTCCAGACGGCTTCTCACAAACAGCCCGGGACTTGGTCTCAAAACTTCTTGTAAGTACTTTATTCTTTTCCATAGGAATTTCATTGACACCAAGTAAGAGAATTATTGAGACATGGTGAAATGGAGATACAGCTAGAAGGCTAGGCTCAAATGTGTTGTCCTCTTAAAGTCCCTCTGCACTAGTTTGGTCAGGAGGGACTAGATTAAACCTCCCTGCAAGGTCACTTACAGGTGGTTATCTCATCAAATCAGCTCTCTATTAACTTAAGAAAAAGGGGACCAATGGTCACTGATTAGGCATTGTTTGTTATATAGAGGGCGCAAGTAGCTATAAGTAGTGCAGTGGGGCTTTAACTGACAAACTGTACCATGCATGCCTCAAGCCTGTATAATACATACCCTATATGGATACATGTACAGAATTTACATTTGCCAATTGGCTGCCAAGATATACATGCACTATGAACATGACAGACAATGAAAGCGGACAAAATATACAGTTCCTCAGGTAGACAAAGGAACATCCCTTGACTGCTATTATGTAAAATGTGTAGAACAGGTGAATATGCATGTGACACCTGTTCTACACATTTTTACATAATAGCAGTGAAGGGATGTTCCTTTGTCTACCTAAGGAACTGTATATTTGGTCCGCTTTCATTGTCTGTCATATTCATAGTGATGGTCCTTTTCATTGATATTCTAGTAGGAGGTCTAGAGTTTGGATTCTTGCATGGTGTGTATGTATGTCTTTGGGTAAGGCATTTTGTTGACAGTCATTTTTCTCAAGTCTCAGCCCAGGTGTAGTATCTGGGTACCTGATGCCATGGCAGGAATTACTTGAATGCTGTGAGGATTAGATTTGAAGCCACGTTGAATGAAAATGATGAATCATCTTGAGTGCTGGCTCAAATGATATATTACTATTGCCATTGTTATGATTTAGCACCAGAGTTTACAAAATATGTGTAGATAATTAGAACAGTAGTGAATATTTTCTCCTTTTATCTCCTTTCTTCTGTGGTGATGATAATACTTAACTATAAATACATGTACTGTAGGTTAATTATTTAAAGTCTACACCTCATGGAATCCTCTAGCATTTCAGAGACAATACAATACAGTCAAACCTGCTTTAGTGACCACCTGTCTTCAAAGGTCACATTTGTTGTTTCCATGGAAATGGTTTCTCATTGATTCATGTACTAAAGGACCCTGTCTATAAAGACCCCCTGTCTACAAAGGCCACTTTTTGTGTTTCTTTGGGCGGTCGCTATAGACAGGTTTGGCTGTATATTGAAGAAAAAAATAGGATACACAAATACAGTTATTTCTTTTTTTATAGCATTAACTGGTATTCATGATTGCTCTCCTGTTGTAGGTGATTGATCCAAGCAAGCGATTAGGCTGTGATGAGTGTGGCGGATACCCTGCATTAAAGGAACATCCATTCTTAGAAGGTGTTGACTGGGAGAATCTTCATGAGCAGAAGGCACCTGTACTCAAGCCATGCACGGTGGTGGATGGGGAAGAGATCCACAGCGAATACTACGTGAGTATTTAAGATTATAGCAAGGCCATCACTGAAGGAATCACATCTAGAGCTGGTTATATTAAATGAGAGACTAGAACCGCGAACCCTGTGATCCACAGTCCGGTGACATATCCACTAGACCACAACACCTCACGTGTGTTTCTTTTTAAGCCCCTTCTTGTTTTAAATACCTCTTACCTATACATCATGGTTCTTGCATTTAAAACATATAAGATGGAGATTTGAAGACAAATATTATATATTTAAGCTCACTCTCTTACTGGTTAAAAGAACATTCTCTGACTGATTAAAATAACATTTTCTTTTTGACAAAATTGAAGGACTATTACATCTTAGCAAAACCTATGTGATGAATCTTTTCCAGGGCTTTTAACATATGAAAATGTCTGGCCAATCAACAGTTGTGTTTTACCTGTCTTGGAACTAGCTAGCCACTGAAAGCATGCATGTGCATGTTGAAACCATGAAGGCAAAGAACAATGGTTTATTGGCGATATGCGTTCCTTTGTTAAAAAGCCTCAGGAAAGATGCATCACAGAATTTTCTGAAGTGGCTTTTAATTTTTAAAGGAATCATTTTATAATGATAATAATCAGCATTAATTGTTTTTATCCTGTGTTTCATGTGCAATTTTGTCAGGGTGACACATTTATGTACATGCACATTTTTATCTACAGTAGATTTTGTTTAAATTGTATTGACTGATATTCAAGTACCGAAAATGCAATGTATTTGCATATTATTAATGAATTGCCTGACATGTGTGATATTGAAAATATGATTTTTGAAATGTCCATCTGGGCAATGTACATTTAGGGCCAATAATTTCAGAATTGGGTATACCCATGGCACCTGGGCCCTGTTTCATAAAAACTTTAATATCATCATGAACAAGTTACAATAACTGTTATAAGCTACTGAAATTGTGAAATTTGATGGCTGAGAGAAAATTTAGCATTTGTTATTGATAACAAGCTTTAATATAAAACAGGGTCATGGTGTTGCAAAACTATATATTAACATCATCCTTCCCCATCTTCCTTCCGCTCTTAGGTGGACGACTTTGACTTGGAGTTGAACCCCACCAGCTTGAGCGAGTACCTGAAGAGGATCGAGACACACGACCGCCCTCACAGCCCTACCAGGGATAACAAGTACGTGGTGGATCTCACACCCGCAGAACGCAAGCAGAGATTGGAGAAGCAGGGGAAGGAGAATAAATGGCATCGGTTTGTGGAAGGCAATCTCATACTCAAGAATGGATGGGTGGACAAGAGGAAGGTAGGTTTGTAGCCGGTTCTGGGGGGTGTTTCACAAAACTTGTCATCAGTGACATATGACAGTTTTTGTTATAAGCTACTGAAATCCTTACTTCTGATTGGTTATCAACAGATTTGTCACTGGTATCTGTCATTTGTCATTGAAAGAAGGCTTTGTGAAACGGGTCCCTGTTCTATACAACCCCATTCTTGATAGGTGGTGGAGTGACTGATTTTGTGGCGCACTTCTTGTGGGATATGTTTGTAATGAACATGCTATTTGATGACTTTAGGAACATTTCCTAGAGTTTTTATTTAACTATGTGGAACAAGAATAGACCACTTCAGAGATTGCACATGTACACGTACAAAAGACCCCCAAATATCCACAGATTTTTTAATCATGGAGTAGTCCCACTTTTTGCATTTTAAAGTAAATAACCTATTTTTAATGTAATACATATAATCCTGACAGACTCATCTTTGAAACTTTTAGTTCATAGTGAACTCATATAAGCTGTATTTCTTACATCTACATGATTTTTTTTTGTAATTTTGGTATCCTTATAATCATAAAAGGGACAAAATGGCGCTCCATTCCTCTACATGATAACTATGAATTGCCTTAACCCTTACTGTACTGGGCTATTTTGAGCACCCACTGACTGGGGGGGGGGGGGGGGCCTGGGAGGCCCCCCCCCCCCTATGATCTCGGCCGTCGATTGTCCGATGAACACGAAAATTTGCATGTTTGTAGATATTTACGTAAGGAACAAGATGGTATAATTAGTTTTTTCCGAATATGCACATTTTTGTTGTTAGCCTAATTAATTATGCAAAATGCGCTAATTTTATTCATTTTACAGAAAACGTGTCAAACTCCACTTTTTGAATGTTGAAACTCATTATTCATATGAAACTTCTTTTCTAACACAAAAAAGTTTTTTTAATGTAATTAATAATGATAATTTATGCAAATTTTGATGGATTTTTATTTTTATTTTTTTTTTTTTTGATGACATGCGCATACTAATTGTTATGTAACGCCTTACAGGTATATCCGATTTTGACGAAAATGGTATCAAAATGTGCGTAAGACTTGAGGGAAAAAAGTCATGAAACGACAATTCAAAATTCCAAGCGGTTGCGGCGCAATCTCCGAAAATGTCGAGGGGGGGGGGGGCCTCCCAGCCCCCCCCCCCCCCAGTACAGTAAGGGTTAAATACACCATTTTTTCAAATATAGTGGGTTCTTGTATAGCGCTCATGTCTGTCAGACTTGACACTCCTGGCACTCCCGATTACACATTTTTGTTCTCTTCATCCTGCAGGGTCTGTTTGCTAGAAGGAGAATGTTACTACTAACCGAAGGCCCACACTTGTATTATGTAGATCCTGAAAACATGGTTCTCAAGGGAGAGATACCATGGTGAGTGACATTCAGTTTCTCATATTAATACAAATACCTTTTTGGTTTATATAATAATAGGTCTATTTATATAGCGCAGCAACTATATATATATATATATATATACTCAACTGCGCTGAATACAAAGTTATATTATTACCCTGGTTGTAGCTGAGCTGCCATAAAAAGGCGCTAAAGCATTCAGGGAATTTCTTCCTACCGTGTACCCATTTACTTCACCTGGGTGGAGAGTGGCAAATGTAGATTAATGTTTTGCCAAAGGACATTAGTGCCGCGGTGGGACTGAGATCCACAATCCGGTGACATATCCACTAGACCACAACACCTGTGCATGTATTCATTTAAAGCATATTCTTGCTTACCTCTTTCGTATACATCAACTATGTTTTAGGTTATGGGAAACTTAAGATTTACATTTAGCCATGAGTTTAAAATGGGAGAAATTACTTCTGCTCATTCTCCTTTTCCCTTTTTTTATCGTTATAGTTTTCGCTAATTCAAATGTTGATTTTGTTTGGTAAATATTTTCTTGTTTTTCACCCCAATTTTAGGTCACCGCAACTGAAAGTAGAAGCAAAGAATTTCAAGACATATTTTGTGCATACAGTAAGTATGATACATGTTCATTGATACAGTCTACGTCATAGTATGCTATATTAAAATTGTAAAGACTTGTCACAATCTTTGGTGCGTATTCAGAAATTTGAATGCATATTTGTCAAACGATTCATTTCGTGTGCAGAAGTGAGCAAGAAACTACTCATAAAAACTTGTGTCGCAAAAATGGCTCATTGATCTGTATGTCTTTAATTTTTAAGAACTGTGTTGCGGTAAGCTCCATTTTTTTTTTTTTTTTTTTTTTTTGGGGGGGGGGGGGTTGGTTGTTTTAGTTCCTGTGAAATTTACATTGTATTTATAATATTTTATATGTTAGTGAATAGTGCAGGCATTTTGAATAACGTAAAAAAACAGAAATATAACATGTTCTGTTATCTCTGCTTTTTCTCTTTATCAGCCAAATCGGACATACTACCTTATTGACCCAGAGAGTGATGCGGTTGAATGGTGTCAAGCAATCAAGGAGATGTACAGACATACATACCAAAAGTCTATTTAATCTATCACCATATCCTGGCTACCTGCCCTGTACTATGGGTCAGTGGTGGATTCCCTTCGCTTTGTCCGAGTCCATCGATCGATTCATGTGATGATTGCAATTGTATGTATACTTCTTATCATAAAAATGTTATTTATGAGGTGACCTGACAAGGACGTTTTCAGGCAGTCGAGTTGGTGAGAGTTGGGCGTAGTGGTGTCATCGTAGATCCATCAGCCTGTTGAAGATGTACAGATTAGAAGGTTAGCTTGAGAATTTGTTCCCAGATTCCAGGTACTTATACCTCAGATAGGGAGATTGGTAGCTGGAATAGAGCGTGGCATCAGACACAGATGAGGACAAGACATGACTTTCACAGCTTGAAATATCCGTACCCATGATATAATGTACATGAATACGTTGTCCGTTTTACAGCTGCTTAAAATAGGATGAGAACACTTTTTCTTATCATTCAAATAGTGATACATTTGATGTATAGGACATTTAGCCACAATGTTTTCCCATTGCAACCACCTGGGGTACCAATATGAGCTCCTCTTGGAATGCTCTTGATGTAACCCATGAAAGGGAACTCACACGTTGGATCTCCATGCCGTACAAAGCTACCAGGTGTTGCTGCTAGACTGTTTGGACTCTCTCTCTCCCCCATAGAAGAACAAAGCATTGCTTACTTGCCCAATAGGGGAAGGGGGAAGGGAACATAGGGACAACATATACCGTATTTGCAACATCGATGAACTAGAGTAAGTAGTTGACTTATTGGGAAACGTTCTAAAGAATACTATGGTCTTATTAAATGCTCTTTATCATTATGAGTCTCTGTATGCATATTATGGACCCGTTCCATTCCTAGAAAGCTTTATTTCCACAATTGTCTTGATGAATATCTTTGTGCCATGTCGGACGCAGCGGGATGTGACTACGACAAGGGGTGGAATGCTTGAATTGGATGTGTCATGCTAACATCAAATCTCTCAAATAAATTAAAATATTGAAGTTTCCCCTTCTGATTAATGGGCACTTTGTTGTGCAAAACATGACCACTGTATGACACAACTTATTTGAAATATGATATTCAATTGAGAGTGAAGCTATACCTTCATTTCCTTGTGAATAAACTGGATATTGATCTGATACTGTGTGTTTTCCTAGTAATAGGAATATAGAATTAGATATTATATGTTTTCTTCTTCTTCTGAGAATTTCTATTCATTTCTGTTGTGTATTTAAAGATCTAGTCGAGGCGTTGACTAGAGCGGTATAGACACATGGACATAAGTCTCTGTATAGCTCCGAATGTAAATATGTCAATGGAGAGATATAGTATGTATGCAATAATGTATTGTACAGTAAATGGATGGACGGAGTGTATATTCTATCCTTTTATCTCTAGAAATGTGTCCATGTGTGAATCCAACCATTTCACTGCTACCTTCATGCCCAGCCCACGTGTATCATATTCAATATCAGATTTTTATGTTGCATATCAATACTATATCCACACATTTACACATCCACATCCATATTTGTTCCTTCATTCAGAATATTACGGTTTCCTTCCATTTATATTTGTCATCTCATTTGCATTTTTAATCGACTGTGAAATTATATATTTGTACATACTCATAGCATAATGTGGGTTTACATCAAATATATTTTGTGAGCGATGTTTAGGTCTTGTATGTGCTAGTACCTACAACAGAAGCTATTTCGATTTAGTGTTAAACTCATTTTAGACTTAGTCCTATTTATGATTGTCATGATGAATATTCTATTCCAAGTTTTCTTTCCCAGCTGATGAACACTGTACGAAACAGATTTGAGAGGTGTAGGCATGACAAAATATCTTTGTACTTAAACAAATATCTATAGAAATTACCAAAGTGTTAACTGTATACAGTGTAGGAGTTTACGTCATACTGTGTTTAGGATTTGGCTTTTTCTGATAGCATTTCTCATCGAGGTTCAATGTTTTTGCATAAATTCAACACCACTATCTTCTTTATCATATTAT
Source organism: Strongylocentrotus droebachiensis (assembly GCA_035222895.1). Taxonomy (NCBI): domain Eukaryota; kingdom Metazoa; phylum Echinodermata; class Echinoidea; order Camarodonta; family Strongylocentrotidae; genus Strongylocentrotus; species Strongylocentrotus droebachiensis. Next base: position 66,826 of record JAVYIG010003328.1, read on the forward strand.
CTAAGGAATGTTTAAATAGTATAGCTTATGCAGACATAAGGGAAGATATTATATGATGTGACTGAATTGTGAGTGAGCTGTCGATTTTAGGAAGACATGACAAATTAAATCCACATTACTGATATGAAAATATACAAGCAAAAGCTGAAACTTTGATAATGAACTACAAGTGAAAGGTATTTCAATGGAAGAGAAAAGTTTTTCCAAATTGCTTTGCATGTGGTTGAAATAATATCCAATTTGAATGGATCTGATAGTATATTTGGCAACAACCTATCATTTGTGACATTTTCGCTTTCTTTTGCATCTCTAGATCCATTATATTTGAATTACAGGTCTGATTTTTAATCCAGTGAAAAATAGTTGTTTTTTCATGTTTGCAGAAGAAAAACAATCCAAATGAAATGTGTATAAATATCTTAATATTACAATAATAGTGATCATTTTATATTACATGAAATCCATAATACATATATGAGTGTGTGTACATGTATATGTGTTTGGGGGATAATAAGTATGTGTTGACTGAGTCTTTTTTTCTTCTATTAAAACCCTTTGCTTCCTATATGTAAATGTGTAAAGAGCCAGCTATTTAGGTTGTAAAGTGATGAATTATTATCTTTTGTAGTACAAGATACACAAGGAGTACTGAATGAAATATTACATATTGTAATTAAGTATCGATGCGCTCTTTCAGAGTTACATAGTATCTGGTAATGTATTTACATGTATAATGTTGTTTGGGAGCCTAAAAGGCATTAACACTGTTATAGTTATATAAGTCGATGTCCTTCCGGGCCCTGTTTCATAAAACTTGTTTTCAATAACAATTTCTAAATTTCTATGACAAATCTGCTCTCAGCCAATCAAATGCCACTATTTCAGTAGCTTATAACAATTATTGTAACTTGTTATTGATAACAAGTTTTATGAAACAGGGTCCTGGTTCTCAACAATGTATTGGATCCCTAATTGGTTTTTATCATTCAGTACACACTGAAGGCAGGTGGTTGAAATGCTTGGAACAATAATATGGTCATATTCCTTAGTTTGACTAACTTATTTTTTTTTTTTTTTTTTTCAGTTCAGTTCAGTTCATTTATTCAATTCATTTCTAAAATGTACAGACAGTTGTACGTGACAAAAAACATACATATTTACAAGTCATGAAATAAAAAGCAATAAATATTATAAGTAGGCCTATTACATTGTAAGAAAATGAATTATGAGAACTTTAAAATAAAGCCAGATTGGCCTTGTGAAAAAAAAAGTCCCCATTTGCTAGAGAGTGATTTGGAGGCTTCATAATAATAGTTTCAAATTTGTACAACAAAGGGAAAAAAAACAAGCAATGGATATGAATATATACATGCATAGAATATGAAATACAAAATACCTACATGTAGATGCCAACAGATATAAGGATGAATTTACTATTCAGATGTATGAAGTGGTGGATTGAAATAGGATCGTTAGGATGGTCATGATTTAACATGAGAGAAAGAGAAAATTATGCTCTAAAACTGAGCTAAATTGTCAACAGCAGTAGTGATTTCAGATTTTGTTTTCCCAATTAAGATTTGCTCAAAGGTATGTAGATTTGTTATAAAGCAATTATGCTCTATATTAGGAAAATAAATGAGGCAATGAGGTTTATACTTATTTCCAGGAACTTGTGTATCCCTAGTACCTCCTATAGTATGAACAAACTTGACTGAGGAAGATGGCCATAAAGTCTGGTTCTGACATCTATATTGAATAGTTTGTATGTCCAAATGTGAAATGTATTATAACTTTTGAAAGAAGATCACAAGCTAAAATAAATGATCTATATTTCAACTAAAAACCTCCGACCAAATACGAGAGCAAAATTGATTATATCTTGGTACAATGTTGGATAAATTATTTTTGTTTCTGGTATGTTAGGCATCCTTTGCATGTTCCCCCATGGACTACTGAATTCCTCTCGGGCACATTCATATTAAAGGAATGAAAGAAAAACACAATTTGTCAACATTTTTATTTCAGAAATATGAAATTAGTGAAACAAAAATGTTTGATCATGGCTAATGGCCATTTAAACAAGTGTAAATGACAGATTTATTCTCATAGCTGCCATATTTTTACTCTTACAAGTATTATTATCTGCAGTCACGGTCATTCCATGAAGATTCTTTGCATGTTTCTTTTGTTCCTGCTATTCCTTAGGAAAAGTACCTTGATTAACTTCTAAAAGAAGTTTTATTTTGAATATCAAATGAACATATAACTCAGAATTTGCACTTTGTATCTAAAATATCTAAAATATTGTACTGCCAAAATTGATATCCTATCACTTGCACTTTGTTTAGGTAAGGGCATATGCATGCCATAAACCTCATTAGCTACTTCATACTTTAAGTGCTTGTAATAAACTTTGATGATCTTCATAAACGCGAACTGAATTACGCAAAATCAATTGTTTCTTGTGAATTTTAAATTTCAGATTATGATATAATATAATTTACTTGATCCTATCATTGGTAATGTTTGTACTGCACACATGGGAAATAAAGCAGTAACAGTATATTACTTGGTGAATTCAGAGCCATAGAGGAGTATAAATTAAGCCCTTTGCAAGTATGTTTCAAATGAAAAAGAAATAACCTCCTGTAAGCTATTTTGTTTATTAACACAAAGGGAAACTAGTTAAAATATCCATTCGTCATCATTCATTATTCTTAAATATGGTACAATTGCAGATGTTAACTTATTAAAGCAAAATTTCGAATTTGTCTTAGAAGTTCTAGCCTAAATATAATAGAGTGTAATCTAGTGTAACTACTAAAATTTGATTGTTAAATTCAATTTTTTTAAAGTTGTATATGACTATTCATATACATTCGTTGTATCAGATTAGTTGTTAAATGCCAAACTACTGAATCAAAGCATATCAAAGTCTCATGGTAATATTTGTTTATTTTGCACTTATTTGATAACAGATTATATGTCAAATGCCAAACTTCTGAATCTAATCATACATGATTCTTAGGGTAATATTTGTTTAATTGAACTTATTTCAATACTTACAGAGGTGGCATAGGGGATATTATATTTTGGCTTGTATGAGCAATTTATGTGCTTTGTGTACAGTATTTGTGACGTGAATATGTGAATATGTTGAGGAATACCTTTGTCTGTTTCTAGTGTTTTTGTGGTTTATATTTGAATATTCATCATAACTTGACAACAAATGCAGCAATACTAAGTTTATAGCTGGGTATTTGTGTTGATACCTAATGGAGACTGTTTTGCATTGCGTGTAGAACATACTATGTATATTCCTGTACTTTCAAGAGATTATAGCGTTGTGAGTGTTTTATTGTGCATCAGCAAAGGGAAGACAGTTGTCTCAAGTCATGACACTTCTACATTTTCTAGTGATTCTTTATAAATAAATAAAGTACAGAGTAAGTCAATATGCCCTGTAAAATTGTCTACATCAACCTAACGACCTAATTGAAATATCAACAATACCATGGGTTCTTTGAAGCAACATATATTTGATAATGTTATGGAATTCCTTCTAAATTACTGCTTTGGGTGGTGTAATGATATCTATTATTCAAGAGTTATTTGCATTGCGCATATAATCCATGCTATCCATCCAATGTAACATCAATATTTCCCTTGCTAAGAAAGGTGATAAAATTGGGAACAATAGTTTGTTGTTATGTAAAGTACACATACGGCTCTTTGGTTTGCTATCCCAGCTTTAGCAATTGCTGTCATTACTTCACTTTTTCATTTGAGGAATTTCTTTCTTGTGTGTTACCCAGTACTACATGTACTCCTGGGTGGAGAGTAGCAAATGTTCATCAATGTCTTGACAAAGGACACTAGTGCTATGTCAGGGCATAAACCCACACCCTTTGTTTCTCCTGCCGGTTTCTAAACCACTTGGGCGCATTCCTCAACTAAACACCATCAAAATCAGTCTAAGCTTAGATTTGGTTGCAAATGCATATTTTTATTCTTATAGTCATCATACTGTTTTAATGTAAAACTTTCCATAAAGTATCTATGTAAGGCTTGGGAAGACTCAAACTCATTTTCCTCCATTAGTACGAGGATATACTATCAAAAATTTGTCAATTCATGTTTTCCTTTGCTGATGCACATTCAACGATTAGTAGGTATACACAGTTTTCAATATGAGGTTGGCATATCCTACGCTGTGAACTTCAATTATTTGCAAAGTGTTGGTCGGATATCGCCGCCTGTTTAGTCAATACTTGAAACAATCAATGTGATATGGGAGTGTTCCGGGTGCTGAGATGTTTAGGTTATGTTCAGAGAGATGTAATACAGATCACATGGTGATGGTAGACAGTAATATATGTTTGGTCACTTCTAGATGTGTCTCTGTTTTCTACATGTAGTCGTTGTAATTATACTGAAAGAAAGAGAAGAAATATTGTCACTTCACTTGTGGATTTTAAAGGTATTATTATTTCACGATTCTAATTAAAAAAAGGATTTTTGATTTTTTACACTCGAAAAAATACTGGAATGTGTGCTAATATTTTCTTTTAAAATTGGTGTGATAAAAAATATTATCTAGATCTCTATATATGTAATGTGTGTGTGCGTTTGGGTGTCTGTGTGTGTTGTGAAAGAAATACGGTGTATATAGAATAAATTATAATTTAGCAAGAAGGGGTAATAGGAGAGACATGAAAAGAGATGAGATAAATGTATATACAGTGCTTATTGGGAAAAAGTGTTCCCAACTTCGGTAGGTCCTAATTAAAAAGTTATTACCAATACGACTTTGAAATCTATTTCATGGTGAAGAGTAACTTGTTTTCTGTCCGTTCAATGATGCCTATTCATAATATCCCTGCTACGGGTGACAGAGCACCAGGGTCTTTAAAAAGTATTATCAAAATCGACTTGTACCTTGGACTTGGGCTGATGGAACAAATATGGATCAGGCCATATGCATGTGCTTTTTTCGGTCTTAAAATCCTTTTAAAAGTTAAATTATGCCTACTATTAACAGCCTATTAATTTCTTATCTCATGATATCCCAGTTCACTCTGCTTACCTGCCTGTTGCGCCATTTCACACATGTATGCCAGAAAGAACACACGATGATAAGTATCAAAGAAATTGACAGTAGACTTTCAATGAATAAGATAACATCCCAAATAAACGTTATCCATTTCGTATCACTCAATGAGAAGGGTCACCTTAAAAACAAGGGGATGCGAATGATGTCAAGATTGTAATCATCGTAACGAAGAGAATATCATAAATTTTGCTTCCAATAAGCATTTCCCTGAGTTTGAGTTGAAGTCAGCACGTCTTCTTTTCAACTGCCTATTAGTAAATGTTTAAAACAAGTGAGTAATTGTTTTTGGAATAACATAAAACACACATAATGGCTTTTGATCCACATTTATTGCTTCAGCCAAAACTTGGTACAAGAGGATTTTGATAATATCTTTTGAAAAGCCTGCTGCTCAGTCAACCGTGGCAGGATATTATGAATATGGTATCAATAGACAGGATATTAATTACCCTTTACCATGAATATAATTGAAGGTCACATAGGTTATAAAATTTAAATTAGAAGCTACCAAAGGATGGTACATTTTTTTCTCTAATACGCACTGTATAGAGATAGAGAGGGGGAGGGGTAGAATGTGAGGGGTGGGAGCAGAATGGGAAAGAGGAAGAGAGTGGAAATGGAAAGAAGGGGGGGAGAGGGGAGGAGGGAGATAGAGAAAGAAAAAGAAGGGGAGGGCTATATGGAAAGGAGAACATAAAATGGCAATCAAGTGGTAACAGAGCAAGATAGGGGTGTGACAGAAAGAGAAAGAGGTTGGGTGAATGAGGTAGGATAAGATAGGGGCGCAAGAATACGATCGTGAACAAGAGATAAAACTGGAATGAATTGTGGAATAGGAAAAGGGAGACGAACAAGTAAGTGTGTGTGAGAGAGAGAGAGAGAGAGGTGGGGGTAGAAAATAAAGACGATTAGGGTGCTACAACACGCACACGCATTATAAATCACTCAATGCAAATGAGAAATATGATTAAAGACATGCTTTTCTCTATTTCCGTTTTTTTTTTTTGTAAAAGATTACATTGCACATGAAGCTATAAAAACATTTAAGTTTATCAACGATTGGATCATTATATCTTCAAGTTCGCAGTATATTATTAAAAATTGGCTCATTTCCTGGAAATTCAACATTAGTTTACACAAATATATTTCAGCTGCAAGTTATTGTTAACTGTCCTTATGACTAACAACGACTCTATTTGTCTTGAACAAAATTTTGGCCTATATGCCAATACTAATTCATGTGCAAAATATACAAGGAAATATATACACAAATGTTCTAATGCTTTTCTGGTTTGACATTACTGATATGAATGGTAATAATTTGAGATTTCAAAATCAAATCTCATTCCTGTTTTTGTCGTGGCATCGCTCGCTGACATTTTGATGGCCATCTTTTCTCCTCCATTTAAACGAACAATTGACATTTGTGCCTTTATGCGATTCGTTTTTGTCATTTCTGCAAAAATTGAAAATATGAATACCTCCTCTTTTGCTTCTTCTATTTCTTCTTCTTCTTCTTCTTCTTCTTCTTCTTCTTCGTCTTCTTCTTCTTCTTCTTCGTCTTCTTCGTCTTCTTCTTCTTCTTCTTCTTCTTCTTCTTCTTTTTCTTTTTCTTTTTCTTCTTCTTCTTCTTCTTCTTCTTCTTCTTCTTCTTCTTCTTCTTCTTCTACTACTTTTTGTTCCCTCTTGAACAAATTTCAGCCAATATGCCGACACCCTATTTCCAAAGTAGTCTGACAACGCCACTAGGCGTCAGTGGTGTAGGTAATGATTACACGCCCCTCCCCAGTTTAAAGGCAAACAAAAGTGGAGATACACCTTAGGAAGGTGAAGAAAAAAAGGGAAATGGAAGAGAATGACAATGAGAATGCATGGGAAGACACTAATAAGTTCATGCACCTCGAACATGTATCCATAATTCTCAGTTCTTCATGTTTTTTTAACGATGTGAATCATGATCTTCAAGGTGCCCCCACTAGATCTTTGACAATGTTATACGTGTACATTTTCCTGTTAGTGTTATGCGATTTATTTCTGCTCATCAATACTTTTATAGTTCCCCTGGTATCCATGTGGGCGATCCTCTAAAACAGATTTACTCTTGAGATAATTATCACCTTCAATTCCAGGATTAATTTCATCTGCTTTGTCACCACTTCTAGTTATTTGGGAACCATCTTCAATATTCCCAAAAATATCTCCAAAATCTATTTTCTGTTTCTCAGCAGCATCAACGGCGTGCTCTAGCACTGTTTTCTCGTTCTTATATTGATCACCTTCAGAAATATCAAAGATTTCCTTTAGTTTGTCGTTATTCAAGTTGAAAGCAAATTTGGTATCTACCATGCCATCCACATTGACATTGTCAGTCAATTTCTTTCTCCTTCCTCCCTTGCAAACGTCCGTTACTACAGTAACCTCTCCCTCCTCTTCGAATTCTTTGAACTTGGTGAACTCCTGCTTGAAATTATGGACGTTTCCAATGTACTCGAACTCTACATCTTCATAGTAGTGATGGTTGACACGGTAACCATTATCCGCCATGTTTGACGGATAGAAACCATACAAAGTCACGTGATTGCAGAATGTCTTGGCTATGATGTACGCATTGAAGCCGGTTGTTGCGTAATGATTCAGACCATGAAACCTGCATACAAGAAGGGGGAAATATGGTGGCTTGTTTGATTAAAATTGAGCAGCAGGAATAATTATGATATCGAGTGAACAGCACAGAATTTGGCGTATTTAATAGTTTTGTTTGGAAAAGATGATAATTAAGAGATGATAATCAATTGAAAACTAGTAGCGGATCCTGGGGTTTCCATACCCCCCCCCCTCCCCTTAGATGTCCCCGGTAAAACCATACGACACTATCCGGAGTACATAAATTACAAATTAAATACAAAAGCACCTGAAAATATTTGTAATATGGCCTCAGTGTTATAGTCGAACTTTTGCCTTCCTGCCACATAATCCTGGACATTCAATATGGCTCTTGAATAGCTGGTGGTGGTATCAAGTTAAGAGTACAAATTTTTGTTTATGCTTTAATTTGATAGATTTTTTTCTCCGATGATAATGATAATGCAGTTTCATACGTGGTGAAACTATAACACAGAAATGATGACTTACTTTTCAAAAGACACTGGTCTCCAGCTATAGGCGAGCTGGATTGGTAGATGGTAGTAATCCTTGAGAACATGAACGGCATCCTTCAGACGAAAACTACTATTCCGCTGTACTGTCGACTTGGAGTACCACAGTATCGAGTCATTCAGGTACCTCACTCTGTCTACATAAGTCTGATGCCAGTGGGTATCTGGAGAAGTCTGCGTCAGGTTATTGCGCAAGTAGAACAGCGTCTCGAAGTTCATGATGGTAAGATGGGAACGTTCCCCGACATCGGCGGTATAACCTTCGATCGGAGCGAGGTTCGCGCGTATGATGTAATCATGTTTATCGATCACCTTCCCGCATTTGGAACCACTCAGTATCCCGCTGTTGCCGACGACCGCGCAGCTGTTGCGGCGGTCGAGGGTACGGTGGAGACCCGGGGCCAGTATTCTCTCCTTGACTGTATTTATGCTTATCTTCTTTTCACCCTGTCTGTATCTCACCTGTTTTCTTTTTCTTTTCTGTCTATGCTTTCTTGCTATAGGTGTTCTCCTTATCCCATTATGGTTTATTATTTTATGATTCTGTATTTTTCTTTCTATCTCTGACTGCCTCATCCATCTGTAAAATTCCTTCAAATGGTGTCTCTGTTTAATCCTTCTGATATCTTTCATTCCAGTATCATTCTCCCCAAAATTCAGTCATATTTTCTATCCTTCTATCCCTTTCTCATTCTTTTTTCCTTCCGTTATGCATGTATGTCCATCCATCCCCTTCTCATTCTCTCTCTTCCTATCTCATCTTCCATCTATTCTCTCTTCATTCATTTGTGTCTTCACTCTTTTCTAACTGTCCCTCCATCTCTCTTCCAGATGTTATTCTTCTTTCTACTTGTAGCTGTTCTTCTCACTTCCTCCTTACCAACATTGTCCCAACTTCCTTTCTCATTGATTTAGTTCCCCCTCTGTCCATTTTCCACTCACATTCTGCTTTTTCTCTCTCCCACTGGCTCATTCTTTCTTCATACTATTACCCTTACATTTGTCTGCCAGTCTCTCCCTCTCTCTCTCCCTCTCTCTCCTCCAGTTTTCACTACTTCCTTCCCCTTTTCCACTTTTGTCTCATTGTGTACAGCTGCTATTTATATTTACAATATCAACATTTCCCCATCCATTCAGTGTTTTTTCTGGTTGACTTAATAACTTATTACAATGTTGTATATTTCTAACTTCCATACTTCCTCTTTTTAGTTTTCCTTGTGTCATGTTTCCATTCAATGTTTTTATTCCGCTCCCCCCCCCCTCCCATATCTTTCATGCATATCCTGGTTATTTTTTCACCTCTTTGTTTACCTTCCTCTTAATACAATCTTTGGAGTCTATCATCATCCTGTTTCAATCACTATTTTTCTAATTAAGCAATTATCATCTGTCCATCGTATTGTCAAGATTCTGTTTACTATGAATATTTCTTTCAGTATCCATCCCTCTATTTCTCTCTATTTGATTTTCCGTAATTTCCTTTTTACTTTTTCAAATCCTTTTTTCTGTGTATGCTTTTCATATAGAATTGGTGGTCTAAATTCTTTCTTATAGTTTACAGGGTATATCTTTACTAGTGTTTTTCTCTCTTCCTTATTTTGTTCCCCTCCCCCTTCTTACCAATCATCTCTTCACCTGTTGAATTTAAACCCCCCCCCCCATTCTCATTATTTTCCCCTAAGTTTCTACTAATTTACATAAATTCTAAGTACAAAAATATATACAATCTTTTGTGAGCCTATTGGATACATACATGTATATATATATATATATATATGTATATTTCTGTGGGGGGATCTTTTCTTCCTCTTTAAATCTATTTCTGTTCAGTAATTAGTGTCTTTTTGTTTGTTCTTGTTCTCACCCGCAGAGATTTGAAACCAGAAAACATTCTCCTCAACGAAAAGATGCACATACAAATCACAGACTTTGGAACAGCCAAGATTATAGGTGCAGATGATAAAAAGGAAGGACAACGTGAGTAGTTTCACTTTCTATTCTTGGTATAAATACCTGTAAACAAAGTAATCAACTATTATTGAGAAAATAAAAAAAGTAATAAACTGTTCTTGAGAAAAAAACATCTTAGAATGATATCAGATGCAATTAATTTTTTTCTCTAGAAAAACAATAGATATAGAAAGAGAAATACCTGAAATATGTTTAATATAGAATGCACAAGAAAGAATTAATAAATTAGGGAAAGAGTACTTAAAGTACAGATATATATGCACATGTATATATTTTTTTTGTATAGAAAGTACATGTATACAGATGTTACAAACATACATGTAGACTGTTTTTCTTTTTTTTTGTGGGAGTCGGCAAACAGCAAACATATATATAGTCTTTCACATGAGTGCAATGTGAGATAGTTGGATTGTAATTACATCTATACACATACATGTACGGCAGAAGAGAGCAAGCAAGGAAAAGGTAGTACAAAAGTAGGTCAATGAACTTTTTGAACAAAAAACATCCTGTTGATAGAATAAGTTGTTTACTTGATTGTTTTGACCATTTCTTCTTCGGGGGTGTACTTTCTGTTGATTGATTTTACTTTTCTGTATTTCTTCCAAAGTTTGTTGAATCAATCATGATTGAACTTTCAGCTGCAATAATGTATCATGTTATAATTTCCTTTTACAGCTCGTGCAAAATCATTTGTTGGTACTGCACAATACGTCTCCCCAGAGCTTCTCACTGAAAAATCTGCAACAAAAAGGTAATTTAAAAAAAAAATTAAAAAAAAGAAAATTCATGATATTATCAAAAATTATATTTATAAACAATACCACCGAACTTGTTAACTATTCTTAGGTGTAAAGAGATTAGAAACAAATGAACTTGAAGTATATCAGAGAGAGAAAAGAAAGAAACAGACAAACTATTTAATATATACATGTATGATGAGTTGCTGTGAGTCGTAATCTATTATTGACACATAGTATTTATTGGTTTTAAAAGTTAAGCATTAACTTTGTTCAACTATCATCAATGTTACCCATGATTGATTGATTGATTTTTCCCGCACTGTGACTCTGTTTGTCTCCCTCTAACAGTTCGGACCTCTGGGCTCTTGGATGCATAGTATATCAATTACAAGCAGGTCTACCTCCGTTTAGAGCAAGGTAATACTTTTCTCTTTTATTAAAACTTGAGTTGTTTGAAATGATGGCTCATGATATAATCTGTTGAGAGCCAGAAGGGCATTAATAATAATAATAATAATGATAATCCGTCCTTGTAAAGCGCCATGAGACATGATGATAAACGTTCCTATATACGCTACCAAAGAGCTTTTGAAATTATTGCACTAGCTTTAGCAGCCGTTATCAATGCACAGTGCATTTCAAGGAATAATCTTACCATGTACCCATCTGACCTCACCTGGGTTGAGTGTTGCAAATATAGATTAACGTCTTCCCAAAGGACATTAGTGTTTTGTGGCTGGGAATTGAACCCTATACCTTGTGGTTCACAGTCTGGAGACTTATCCACTGGACCACAACACCTCATTTATTTACTCTACTCTACATTAGGGCAGTATCATTTCATAAAGTTAACACCCTTCAGGCTCTTAAAAGAAGACATGTGCTTCCTAATACTACACTGTAGTCATTACACTTTGGCAGTGTGCCAACTGCCAATAATTGTTTTCAATGGAGTTTTGTATAAGGACTACAAAATACATAATAGTCTCAAAGTATTGCTTGTCATGCGATTAATTCATTAAAAGAAATCAAGGTCATATTTTGTAATGTTTTGTTTTTTGGTGTCACTTTGATAATTTCTGAAAGTGAATTTTGACATATTTGTAGTCTTATGATTCTGTAGGAATGGTAATTTCTTTTCCTATTTTTGTTCAAGATTTTCTCATAATTGTTTACACATGGTGCATCGTTGATGTAAAAAAAAAGGGGGGGGGGGTGGGAAATTATATTCACACATAAACTTCTGTTTATGTCTTAAACTTGTGTAGGTCTCTATTGATTTGAGTAGTCTATGGGTAGAGTGATGTACAAGGTACGCCTACAACATGAGGCAGTCTGATGTTTTAACTCTACATGTACCAATTTTTTATTCAGGACGAGAATTGTATCTACTCGTTGAAATTCTCTAAATTGTAGTTCCTCCATCTTATAAGCCGTCGTTCTCCTGGTTGCTAATTTACAAGCAGTCGGGTAAAACAAACAAACAAACAAAACAACATATTCATGTGAATTGGGTGTTATTTTTACATTGGAATGATGTGCTCCCCCACTCTCAGAAATAAGAAAGAAAGAAAAATGAACAAAGTCAGTTAGTTTACTCTCCCATATTACTAGTTTTCTGTAAATATTTTGTTTGTGGTAGTTCAATATCAAGTATCTTTCCTGGAAACCAGTTCCATGCATAGAAATAAAATGAACAAAACAAAACAGGAAATACTAGTGGGTTGGGTTAAGGACGAAAGAAAACTGCTGGTATTGCTATTGCCGTCATTCTCATTGCTCAACATCAGTGAAACAGCACTCTATTTAAAAGGTTAGAGTGTACCATTAACTCTAAGGTTTTGTTTTACCGTGTTTTTACGTTTCTGGAAACAGAAACATTACTTTTCTATTCCGGATGCGTTTAGTGAAGTACTGCAATGTTTATTGAAACTTGCATTCTTATACTTTACTATAATGAATATATTCTTAGTGATAATTGTAAAGATAATTTTACCACAAGATTGAATTTATAAGTATCTTACCATACTTCTGCTATATTTTGGTAATTTGAACATTCTGTCTTGATATAATTAATTGACCTTGATCGATAACTGATTTTTTTTTTAATAATTAAAAAAAAAACTCCCAGTGAAATTGATCAAAAAAGTGAAACAAATATTTTTTTTAAATGTTATTTGTGTGTTTGTTTGTTAAGTTGTTACTTGCTTCCTGCATACCTGTACAAAGATGTTTGTTTGATAAAATGAGAGCTTCTCACGCTCTTTGGCTAAAAATGTTCTCATTAATTTGTTATGAATATAGAGAATGAACTCCAAACAAAGACCTTTTTTCTATAATCCACATATACAAGTAAGGATTCCCTTTATAGTTGCCTGCGTTCTTGCAACCTCATTGCTTTGATGGCAATATATAAAATCTATCAACATGTTTACAAATCTAACTTGTTTGTGTACATGATTGAATGGATTCATTGGAAATTGAAAACATGTTATTGCATTTTTAAATCATTTGGCATTGATTGATATAATGATGACGAATGGAATTTGAATATGCACATCTGATGAATAATAATTTTTGAAGTATTTTCCTTGTGAATAAAGGTTGATACATCATGTGCCTATTAGAGGTCAATAGAATAGGTAACTGTGTCACAAATATATGTGCATTATGCAGTGGCCTTGACTTAAAAATTGTTGTACCTTGGCCTAATTGTTATATTGATTCATATGAACAAATAAGATTAATAGACTTTGTTCATGTCAGAGAGGTATGCTACTTGTTCATTTGGTATTTTCTTATTTCCCTCAAATACATTATCTGACACATATTTATATTTTCTGCACATTGTACATGTTAAAATAAGATTCTAATGTCTAGACAAGGAAAAATGCAATTAAGATGGTATTGAGAGAAGACATGGTTGTTGATTCGTTAGCTCTCCATGGGAGCTTACATGTATGTGACCATGTTGATTTAGGACTAAGGAAATACAAGAGGAATTTATACCTGAGCTACATGTATATAGGCCAGCCGATCGGTCATCTGTTAGGCCTAAAAAAAAAAGATGTTGTATTGCCCTTTGCCACCTTGAAATCTTGAAATCTACGGTTGGCTTTTTAAAAAAAAATGAAATATTAGCCCAAAGAGGGAGAAAAAAAGAAGAACAAAAATTATTTTAAAAAAATGATTTCAGACTCACCGACCCATGTTTTGGCCCCTAAAGGACAATACAACATTTTTTTTTTTTAGGCCTTATGTTGTCACCGTAACTGCAGCAAATTTGACCCCTGTTGACCCGTAATTTGGAGAGGTGCGGAAAATGAGGTTTCAATATCCCTTTGTACAGTACTGAAAGGGATGATATTTCTTCTTTCTTTATATTTGTATTCTAACTTTGTTCAGCTTTCCATTGATACAAATTTTGTATTTTCATCAGATAGAGTCTTTAACTCTTACTGTACATTTTTTGAGATTCCGCCGCAACCGCTTGGAATTTTGAATTGTCGTTTCATGACTTTTTCCCCTCAAGTCTTACACACATTTTGATACCATTTTCGTCGAAATTGGATATACCTGTAAGGTGTTACATAACAATTAGTATGCGCATGTCATTAAAAATATGCTATGATTGCATATATTCATGTACAAGCAAAAATGTGAATACTATGAATTGATATCAAATTGCTTTTATATGTTTCTGAAAGTAACTTGATGTATTCCAGAACAAAAGAATACATTAGAAATAAAACATTAGATATAATAAGAAATAAAAAACAATAAAATTCAAAAGAAAATAAATATTTGAAATCGCATCAAATTTGCATAAATTATCATTATTAATTACATAAAAATAACTATTTTGTGTTAAAAAAGAAGTTTCATATGAATAATAGGTTTCAATTAACATTCAAAAATTGGAGTCTGACAATTTTTGTAATGATTCTAGTTCCCTGTATATTTCTAGATTTGATATTCATGAATGCATATTCATAATTTATGCAAATTAACCTATGCATTTACAAATATAAAAATAATGTAACCTCATGAATTTGAGATTCATAAGGAAACATTTATTCAATACATTTTCAACATTCTTCACAACTCTACAGACAAATATGAAGAGTTTTCTGTTAAATGCATAAAATTAGCATTATGCATAATTAATTAGGCTATAACGAAAAAAAATTGCATATTAGGAAAAAAATAATTATACCATCTTGTTCCTTACGTAAATATCTACAAACGTGCGCATTTTCGCGTTCATCGGACTTTCGACGGCTGAGATCATAGTCACGAGGTGCTCAAAATAGCCCAGTACAGTAAGGGTTAAGATTACAATTTGATATGACTATGATCATGTTTATTATAATGTTTTATCACGTTGGTCATTGTTTTATTACTGTAAGTCTAACTGAATATCTTTAAATTGTATTTACTTTTTCAACAGCAATGAGTACATGATATTCCAGAAGATTATTAAGTTAGAGTATGACTTTCCAGATGGCTTCTCACAAACAGCCCGGGACTTGGTCTCAAAACTTCTTGTAAGTACTTTATTCTTTTCCAAAGGAAATTCATTGACACCAAGTAAGAGAATTATTGAGACATGGTGAAATGGAGACACAGCTAGAAAGTTAGGCTCAAATGTGTTATCCCCTTAAAGTCCCTCTGCACTAGTTTGGCCAGGAGGGACTAGGTTAAACCTCCCTGGATGGTCACTTACAGGTGATTATCTCATCAAATCAGCTCTCTATTAACTTAAGAAAAAGGGGACCATGGTGGACCAATGGTCACCAATTAGGCATTGTTTGCTATATAGAGGGCCCAAGTAGCTACAAGTAGTGCAGTGGGGCTTTAACTGACAAACTTTACCATGCATGCTTCAAGTCTGTACAATACATACTCTATTATGCATACATGTACGGAATTCACATTTGCCAATTGGCTGCCAAAATACATGATCCTTTTCATTGACATTCTGGTAGGAGGTCTAGAGTTTGGATTCTTGCATGGTGTGTATGTACATGTCTTTAGGTAAGGCATTTTGTTGACAGTTATCTCCCTTAACCCAGGTGTAGTTAGAGTGTACCAATAACTTTAAGGTTTTGTTTTACTGTGTTTTTACGGAAACAGAAACATTACTTTTCTATTCCGATGCTTTTAGTGAAGTACTGCCATGGTTATTGAAACTTGCATTCTTATACTTTACTGTAATGAATATATTCTTTGTGTTAATTGTGAAGATAATGTTACCACAAGATTGAAGTAATAAGTATCTTCCCACACTGCTACAAATATCTTGGTAATTATAGCATTCTCTCTTGATATAATTAATTGAACTCTATGGATAAGTGACTTTTTTTTGTTATAGATAGTTTTCTAACTCCTAGTGGACTTGATTCTAAAATTGAAATAAATCCTTTTTACTGTTGTTTTGTGTGTTCATTTGTTTAGTTGTTACTTGTTCCCTGTACAAGATGGTTGTCAGATGAGAGATTCTCCCACTCTTTGGCTAAAAATATTCTCATTAATTAACAAACAAAGACCTTTTCTTCTATAATCCCCATATAGAAGTAAGGATTCCCTTTATCGTTGCCTGCGTTCTTGCAACCTCATTGCTTTGATGGCAATATATAAAATTTATCAACATGTTTACAAATCTAACTTGTTTGTGTACATGATTGAATGGATTCATTGGAAATTGAAAACATGTTATTGCATTTGTAAATCATTTGGCATTGATTGAGATAATGATGACGAATGGAATTTGAATATGCACATCTGATGAATAATAATCTTTCAAGTCTTTTCCTTGTAAATAAAGGTTAATACATCATGCAGAGCTGCCAACCATTCCTTTTTTGCCGGAATTACTATTTTTTTTCCTCCAAATTAGGGTATTACGTTTTTTCTTCATAAAATATGTTTTTTAATAATTTTTATAATTTTTTTTTTTTTTTTTTTTTTTTACATACCACACATCAAATAACTGCCCCAAAATGGTGATTTGATCACAAATTCAACAGAAAACTAATTTTAAAACATACTTGAAGCGAAAAATATTCTCAAAAAGAATGAAATGCTGATAATACCAAAATAACCAACAAAAAAAAACCTGCTTGTATGGAAAAAACAGCATAGAATAGGTAATTGTGTCACAAGTACATATGCAGTGGCCTTGAATTAACAACTGTTGTACCTTGGCCTAATTGTTATACTGATTCATATGAAAAAATAAAATAATTAGAATAATATATTTTTTTTGTTCATGTCAGAGATGTATGCTCCTGGTTCATTTAATGTTTTGTATGTTTCCCCCAAATGCATTATCTGACAAAACATTTATATTTTCTGCACATTGTACATTTTAAAATAGATTCTAACGTCTAGATATGAGATAATACAATTCAGATGGTATTGTTGTTAGAGAATACATGTTGATTTGTCGGTTAACTATTTCATTGTTATGAATCCCTCCATGAGATGCACGGTATTATACCCTTTTCTAACTGCACTGATTTTCATCGGATGCATCCGGACGCATCCGATGAAAGTGCCAGTTAGAAAGCAACAGAGGAGAAAAAGGCGATTAAATAGCCGATGAAAAGAAGAGAAATAGGCAATTAAATTCTCCTGCTCAAGAGCAGGAGAAATTCTCATTATATCGGTGTTTTCGCAGTTTTCCCCCTGTTGCTTTCTAACTGCCGGTGAAATTCTCTCGCTGTGGCGAGCCCTTGCCGGAAGTGAAGAATATTATTGCGTAATTATTAAGCCCGCGCTCCATCTAGCTAGCATGCAGCATGTTCAACCATAAGTCAACAAACACAGCTGGTTACGATAAAGCGCGCGTATACTGCGACCTTTGACCATTTTAATCGCTGTTTTAATCGCCCTTTTCTCCCGAACGTTTTCTAACTGGCAATTTCATCGGTGTCACACCGATAGAATGAGAATTTCTCCTGCTCTTGAGCAGGAGAATTTAATCGCCTTTTTCTTTTCTTTTCATCGGCTATTTAATCGCCTTTTTCTCCTCTGTCATCGGATCGGATGCGTCCGGATGCATCCGATGAAAATCAGTGCAGTTAGAAAAGGGTATTAGAAAACGTTCGGGAGAAAAGGGCAATTAAAACAGCGATTAAAATGATCAAAGGTCGCAGTATACGCCTTTGTTTACATAAGGAAAATTCAATCAGTATTTTCATCGGTGTGACTCCGATAGAGTGCAGTTAGAAAAGGGTATTAGGTCTCTTTCTCTTTTGATCAAGTATGCTGGGTATTACACATTCTACATGAGCAGAAAGAGTAAATATCACAGAAAATTTTGAACCTATTTCCAATGCAGTACATGTATGATAATTGTGCCATTCTCAGAAAAGAGTGATTTAACTGTAAATAATTATTCAATTTTCTACAATGTACATGCTTGAACCTCTGACCCTTTTCTCACGGCAGGTAACACTTTTACTTTGTATTAATTTGTATTCTAACGCCATTCAGCTTTCCGTTGATATTTTCATCGGAAAGGGTCTTTAAGGTTATGACCATGATCATGTTTATTACAATGTTATTATCACTTAGGTCATTGTTTCATAACTACACTGTATAGGTCTAACTGAATATCCTTAAATTTCATTTACTTCTCTCAACAGCAATGAGTACATGATATTCCAGAAGATTATTAAGTTAGAGTATGACTTTCCAGATGGCTTCTCACAAACAGCCCGGGACTTGGTCTCAAAACTTCTTGTAAGTACTTTATTCTTTTCAATAGGAACTTATTGACACCAAGTAAGAAAATAATAAACTGTACCATGCATGCCTCAAGTCTGTACAATGCATACTTTATATGTATATATGTACGGAATTCACATTTGCCAATTGGCTGCCAAGATACATATGGTTTGTTTCATTGACATTCTAGAATGAGGTATAGAGTTTGGATCCTTGCATGGTGTGTATGTATGTCTTTGGGTAAGGCATTTTGTTGACAGTCATTTTTCTCAAGTCTCAGCCCAGGTGTAGTATCTGGGTACCTGATGCCATGGCAGGAATTACTTGAATGCTGTGAGGATTAGATTTGTAGCCACGTTGCATGAAAATGATGGGGCACCTTGAGTGCTGGCTCAAAGGATATAGTACTATGGCCATTGTTGTTATGATTTACATGTACCACTAGAGTGCACAAATGTGTAGATAATTAGATGAGTAGTGAATATATATATTTCCATGTACATGTACTTCAATGTTTCTGTTTTGATTACAATGATAAATTGAGAAAAAGTAAGTTATTCAAAGTCTACACATGATGGAATCCTCTAGCATTTCAGAGACAATTCAATATATTGAGAAAGAAGTAGGATTATACAAAATAAATAGTTATATTTTGTTTAAGCATTAACTGGTATTCATGATTGCTTTGCTGTTGTAGGTGATTGATCCAAGCAAGCGATTAGGCTGTGATGAGTGTGGCGGATACCCTGCATTAAAGGAACATCCATTCTTAGAAGGTGTTGACTGGGAGAATCTTCATGAGCAGAAGGCACCCGTACTCAAGCCATGCACGGTGGTGGATGGGGAAGAGATCCACAGCGAATACTACGTGAGTATTTAAGATTTAAGATCATCACAAGTCCATCACATCTTGAGCTGGTTATATTAAATGAGTCATGGTTCTTGCATTTAAAACAAAATAGATGGAGATAAAATGAAATTTGTTCAAGCTCACTCTCTGACTGATGTAAAGAACATTTTCTTTTTCAAAAAGTTGAAGGATTATTACATCTTAGCACAGCCTGTGATGAATCTTCTCCATGGCTGTTAACATATGAAAATGTCTGGCCAATCAACAGTTGTCTGTTACCTATCTGGGAAGGACATGTGTATGTCAAATCCCATGAAGGCAAAGACAATGGTTTATTGGTGATATGCATTTCTGTGTTACCAAGCCTCAGGAAAGATGCATCACAGAACTTTCTGAAGTGACTTTTAAAGGAATCATTTAATGATAATAATCAGCGGCAATGATCTGTTTTTATCCTGTGTGTCATGTGCAATCCTATCAGGGCGACACGTTTACGTACATGCACATTCTTATCTTCAGTAGATTTTGTTAAAACTACATCGACTGATATTCAAGTACCTATAATGCAATGTATTTGTATGTTAATAATAATTTACCTGACATGGTTGATATTGACAATATTATTTGTGAAATGCCTGTCAGGACTATGTAAATTTAAGGCCTAAGATTTCAGAATTGATTACACCCATGGCACCTGATAAAAATATATTAACAATGTCCTTCCCCCATCTTCCTCCGCTCTTAGGTGGACGACTTTGACTTGGAGTTGAACCCCACCAGCTTGAGCGAGTACCTGAAGAGGATCGAGACACACGACCGCCCTCACAGCCCTACCAGGGATAACAAGTACGTGGTGGATCTTACCCCAGCGGAGCGCAAGCAGAGATTGGAGAGGCAGGGGAAGGAGAATAAATGGCATCGGTTTGTGGAAGGCAATCTCATACTCAAGAATGGATGGGTGGATAAGAGGAAGGTAGGTTTGTAGCCTGTTCTGGGGGGTGTTTCACAAAAACCCTTAGTAGAACTTAACTTTAAGTTGGACTTAAAAATTATAGAGAGCCATTTGTAGCCTTACAATGAAATATATTAAAAAGCAGAAATTCAAGTATTTTAGACTTTTAATAAATTCCACATCAAGAACATGAAATCTCCTTGATAAAAGAAAATACGAATGATTTGAATCAACATTTTATGCCTTTTAACCCTTACTGTACTGGGCTATTTTGAGCAGCCTCTGACTGGGGGGGGGGGGGGGGGGGGGCCTGGGAGGCCCCCCCCCCCCCCTATGATCTCGGCCGTCGATTGTCCGATGAACACGAAAATTTGCATGTTTGTAGATATTTACGTAAGGAACAAGATGGTATAATTAGTTTTTTCAGAATATGCAAATTTTTGTCGTTAGCCTAATTAATTATGCAAAATGCGCTAATTTTATGCATTTTACAGAAAACGTGTCAAACTCCACTTTTTGAATGTTGAAACTCATTATTCATATGAAACTTCTTTTCTAACACAAAAAAAGTTATTTTAATGTAATTAATAATGATAATTTATGCAAATTTTGATGCGATTTTTAATTTTTAATTTTTTTTTTGATGACATGCGCATACTAATTGTTATGTAACGCCTTACAGGTATATCCGATTTCGACGAAAATGGTATCAAAGTGTGCGTAAGACTTGAGGGAAAAAAGTCATGAAACAACAATTCAAAATTCCAAGCGGTTGCGGCGCAATCTCCGAAAATGTCGAGGGGGGGCCTCCCAGGCCCCCCCCCCCCCCCAGTACAGTAAGGGTTAAAACAACTATTATGATATGTTTTCAAAGATGCTAACGGCTCTCCATAATTGTTAAGTCAAACTTAGAGATAAGTTCAATTTAGGATCTTTGTGAAACACCCCCCTAGGTGGTGGAGTGACAGATTTTGTGGCGCACTTCTTGTAGGATATGTTTGCAATGAACATGCCATTTGGTGACTTTAGGAACATCTCTTAGAGATTTTATTTAACAATGTAGAACCAAAGTAGACCACTTTGAAGATAGCACATGTACAAATGACCCCCAAATATCCACCGATGTTTTAATCATGGAGCAGTCCCACTTTTTTGCATTTTCAGAGTGATCACTGCCAAAGTGCTGGAGGTGCTTCAAGAATACCTTCTATCTACCTTCTTGAAAAGATTTCTTCCACATTTGTATCATATAAATTTACCTGTTGTGCATGAATTAACAATGATTACATAACTTTCATGACCATGTATCCAGCACTCGTCTCAATGGATTTTGCAGTGTTGTCCAAATGACATGTTATTTGCCCAAGCACAGATAGTGTCTCCAAAATGACTTATATAAGTGCAGAGTCTGTAATGAGAGAGCTGTGATGCAGAAGTCCTGTACTACTGTTTCTCAAAATTGATGTAACAAATGTAATCCTGGCAGACTCATCTTTGAAGCTTTTAGTCCATGGTTAACTGCATTCTTAGCTGTATTTCCCACATCTACATGAATTTTTTTTGTAATTTTGGTATCCTTATAATTAAAAGAAGAAACAAGATGGTGCTCCATTCCTTTACATGATAACTATGAATTGCCTTGGAAAAATCACCTCTCAAATTGAAATTTTTTGTTTCTCTTCATCCTGCAGGGTCTGTTTGCCAGGAGGAGAATGTTACTACTAACTGAAGGCCCACACTTGTATTATGTAGATCCTGAAAACATGGTTCTCAAGGGAGAGATACCATGGTGAGTGGCAGTCATTTTCTCATAATATAAATAATACAAATGCCTGTTTGGTTATAATAATAGGTCTATATAGCGCAGCCACTATATGAATATACGCTACTGCGCTTAAAGGGATCGTTTAACAATGTTAAATCTGAGATGCATGGCCCTATGTGTTATAAGTGTCTGTGATGTGGTGTAATATTGAAGCCCTAAAAAATGTGTACTTTAAAATGATCATGAAATGCCTCAGAAAAGTAAAAATCTTTGAGTGACCAGTTATACCATACTCATTTTCCCCACTAGACTGTAGTGTTATAAAAACTGTTAGGAAAACGAAAAATAAAATTTTGATTTCCAATCATAAATATCTTGATAATCAGACAGGCTATCGGTTTGTAAAAGTCATGGGATTCCTAACTGACCTAAAGGTTTAGGATTATGATTGCAGCATGAGTTAAATCCAGGATTTTGTTTCAGAATCTGAGGCAATGTTACTGAGTCACTTCAATACAAGTATCATATTATTACCCCGGCTGTAGCTGAGCTGCCATGATAAGGCGCTAGAGTATTCAAGGAATTTCTTCCTACCAGGTACCCATTTACTTCACCTGGGTGGAGAGTGGCAAATGTAGATTGATGTCTTGCCAAAGGACATTAGTGCCGCGTCGGAACTGCGATCCACAATCCGGTGACATATCCACTAGACCACATCACCTCTTTGTGTATTCATTTAAAGCCTGTTCTTGCTTGCCTCTTACCTATACATCAACCATATTCAAGTTTATTGTCAATGATGTTTTATAATTTTCTTTTTTTTCAAAGGTAATGGGAAATTTAAAAAAAAAGTCAAGTACTTTCCTTGAAGGTCAAGATATATGATCTAGATGTAGCAATGAGTTTAAAAGGGGGGCAATTTCTTCTGCTCATTCTCCTTTTTCCTTTAAAAAAAATAGTTTTTGCTAATTCAAATGTTGATGTGTTAATTAATGGGCAAATATTTTCTTATTTTTCCCCATAATTTTAGGTCACCGCAACTGAAAGTAGAAGCCAAGAATTTCAAGACATATTTTGTGCATACAGTAAGTATGATACATGTTCATTGATTGATACAGTCTTCCTCATCATATAGTGTAAAGTGTAAAATCGTGTTACTATTTATGGTGCGTATTCAGAAATTTGAATGCATCTTTGTCAAATGATTCATTTCATGTGAAGAAGTGAGCAAGGAACCATTCATAAAACTTGTGTCGCAAAAAAATAGTTCATTAATCTGTATATCTTGAACTTTTAAGAACTGTGTTGTGGAAAGCTCCATTGTTGTTGTTGTTTTTCCCTCTCAAGTTTAGATTTTTGTTTTAATATTGTATATATGTAAGTGAAAAGAACAGTGGCTTTGAATAACATAAAACAGAAATATAACATGATCTGTTACCTCTGCTTCTTCTCTTTATCAGCCAAATCGGACATACGACCTTATTGACCCAGAGAGTGATGCGGTTGAATGGTGTCAAGCAATCAAGGAGATGTACAGACATACATACCAAAAGTCTATTTAATCTATCACCATATCCTGGCTACCTGCCCTGTACTATGGGTCAGTGGTGGATTCCCTTCGCTTTGTCCGAGTCCATCGATCGATTCATGTGATGATTGCAATTGTATGTATACTTCTTATCATAAAAAATGTTATTTATGACGCAACCTGACCAGGACGTTTTCAGGCAGTCGAGTTGGTGAGAGATTGGGCGTGGTGGTGTCAACGTAGATCCATCAGCCTGTTGAAGATGTACAGATTAGAAGGTTAGCTTGAGAATTTGTTCCCAGATTCCAGGTACTTATACCTCAGATAGGGAGATTGGTAGCTGGAATAGAGCGTGGCATCAGACACAGATGAGGACAAGACATGACTTTCACAGCTTGAAATATCCGTACCCATGATATAATGTACATGAATACGTTGTCCGTTTTACAGCTGCTTAAAATAGGATGAGAACACTTTTTCTTATCATTCAAATAGTGATACATTTGATGTATAGGACATTTAGCCACAATGTTTTCCCATTGCAACCACCTGGGGTACCAATATGAGCTCCTCTTGGAATGTTCTTGATGTAACTCATGAAAGGGAACTCACACGTTGGATCTCCATGCCGTACAAAGCTACCAGGTGTTGCTGCTAGACTGTTTGGACTCTCTCTCTCTCTCCCCCATAGAAGAACAAAGCATTGCTTACTTGCCCAATAGGGGAAGGGGGAAGGGAACATAGGGACAACATGTACCGTATTTGCAACATCGATGAACTAGAGTAAGTAGTTGACTTATTGGGAAACGTTCTAAAGAATACTATGGTCTTATTAAATGCTCTTTATCATTATGAGTCTCTGTATGCATATTATGGACCCGTTCCATTCCTAGAAAGCTTTATTTCCACAATTGTCTTGATGAATATCTTTGTGCCATGTCGGACGCAGCGGGATGTGACTAGGACAAGGGGTGGAATGCTTGAATTGGATGTGTCATGCTAACATCAAATCTCTCAAATAAATTAAAATATTGAAGTTTCCCCTTCTGATTAATGGGCACTTTGTTGTGCAAAACATGACCGCTGTATGACACAACTTATTTGAAATATGATATTCAATTGAGAGTGAAGCTATACCTTCATTTCCTTGTGAATAAACTGGATATTGATCTGATACTGTGTGTTTTCCTAGTAATAGGAATATAGAATTAGATATTATATGTTTTCTTCTTCTTCTGAGAATTTCTATTCATTTCTGTTTGTGTATTTAAAGGTCTAGTCGAGGCGTTGACTAGAGCGGTATAGACACATGGACATAAGTCTCTGTATAGCTCCGAATGTAAATATGTCAATGGAGAGATATAGTATGTATGCAATAATGTATTGTACAGTAAATGGATGGACGGAGTGTATATTCTATCCTTTTATCTCTAGAAATGTGTCCATGTGTGAATCCAACCATTTCACTGCTACCTTCATGCCCAGCCCACGTGTATCATATTCAATATCAGATTTTTATGTTGCATATCAATACTATATCCACACATTTACACATCCACATCCATATTTGTTCCTTCATTCAGAATATTACGGTTTCCTTCCATTTATATTTGTCATCTCATTTGCATTTTTAATCGACTGTGAAATTATATATTTGTACATACTCATAGCATAATGTGGGTTTACATCAAATATATTTTGTGAGCGATGTTTAGGTCTTGTATGTGCTAGTACCTACAACAGAAGCTATTTCGATTTAGTGTTAAGCTCATTTTAGACTTAGTCCTATTTATGATTGTCATGATGAATATTCTATTCCAAGTTTTCTTTCCCAGCTGATGAACACTGTACGAAACAGATTTGAGAGGTGTAGGCATGACAAAATATCTTTGTACTTAAACAAATATCTATAGAAATTACCAAAGTGTTAACTTTATACAGTGTAGGAGTTTACGTCATACTGTGTTTAGGATTTGGCTTTTTCTGATAGCATTTCTCATCGAGGTTCAATGTTTTTGCATAAATTCAACACCACTATCTTCTTAATCATATTATCTAAGGAATGTTTAAATAGTATAGCTTATGCAGACATAAGGGAAGATATTATATGATGTGACTGAATTGTGAGTGAGCTGTCGATTTTAGGAAGACATGACAAATTAAATACATATTACTGATATGAAAATATACAAGCAAAAGCTGAAACTTTGATAATGAACTACAAGTGAAAGGTATTTCAATGGAAGAGAAAAAAAAATCCAAATTGCTTTGCATGTGGTTGAAATAATATCCAATTTGAATGGATCTGATAGTATATTTGGCAACAACCTACCATTTGTGACATTTTCGCTTTCTTTTGCATCTCTAGATCCATTATATTTGAATTACAGGTCTGATTTTTAATCCAGTGAAAAATAATTGTTTTTTCATGTTTGCAGAAGAAAAACAATCCAAATGAAATGTGTATAAATATCTTAATATTACAATAATAGTGATCATTTTATATTACATGAAATCCATAATACATATATGAGTGTGTGTACATGTATATGTGTTTGGGGGATAATAAGTATCTGTGTTGACTTAGTCTTTGTTTCTTCTATTAAAACCCTTTGCTTCCTATATGTACATGTGTAAAGAGCCAGCTATTTAGGTTGTAAAGTGATGAATTATTATCTTTTGTAGTACAGGTTACACAAGGAGTACTGAATGAAATATTACATATTGTAATTAAGTATCGATGCACTCTTTCTGATTCAGAGTTACATACATGTAGTATCTGGTAATGTAGTATGTTGTTTGGGAGCCTAAAAGGCATTAACACTGTTATAGTTATATAAGTCGATGTCCTTCCGGGCCCTGTTTCATAAAACTTGTTTTCAATAACAAATTCTAAATTTCTATGACAAATCTGCTCTCAGCCAATCAAATGCCACTATTTCAGTAGCTTATAACAATTATTGTAACTAGTTATTGATAACAAGTTTTATGAAACAGGGCCCTGGTTCTCAACAATGTATTGGATCCCTAATTGGTTTTTATCATTCAGTACATAATGAAGGCAGGTGGTTGAAACAGGCTGGGTTTAAATGCTTGAACAATAATATGGTCATATTCCTTAGTTTGACTAACTTAGGATGAATTTACTATTCAGATGTATGAAGTGGTGGATTGAAATAGGATCGTTAGGATGGTCATGATTTAACATGAGAGAAAGAGAAAATTATGCTCTAAAACTGAGCTAAATTGTCAACAGCAGTAGTGATTTCAGATTTTGTTTTCCCAATTAAGATTTGCTCAAAGGTATGTAGATTTGTTATAAAGCAATTATGCTCTATATTAGGAAAATAAATGAGGCAATGAGGTTTATACTTATTTCCAGGAACTTGTGTATCCCTAGTACCTCCTATAGTATGAACAAACTTGACTGAGGAAGATAGCCATAAAGTCTGGTTCTGACATCTATATTGAATAGTTTGTATGTCCAAATGTGAAATGTATTATAACTTTTGAAAGAAGATCACAAGCTAAAATAAATGATCTATATTTCAACTAAAAACCTCCGACCAAATACGAGAGCAAAATTGATTATATCTTGGTACAATGTTGGATAAATTATTTTTGTTTCTGGTATGTTAGGCATCCTTTGCATGTTCCCCCATGGACTACTGAATTCCTCTCGGGCACATTCATATTAAAGGAATGAAAGAAAAACACAATTTGTCAACATTTTTATTTCAGAAATATGAAATTAGTGAAACAAAAATGTTTGATCATGGCTAATGGCCATTTAAACAAGTGTAAATGACGGATTTATTCTCATAGCTGCCATATTTTCACCCTTTCAAGTATTATTATCTGCGGTCACGGTCATTCCATGAAGATTCTTTGCATGTTTCTTTTGTTCCTGCTATTCCTTAGGAAAAGTACCTTGATTAACTTCTAAAAGAAGTTTTATTTTGAATATCAAATGAACATATAACTCAGAATTTGCACTGTGTATCTAAAATATCTAAAATATTGTACTGCCAAAATTGATATCCTATCACTTGCACTTTGTTTAGGTAAGGGCATATGCATGCCATAAACCTCATTAGCTACTTCATACTTTAAGTGCTTGTAATAAACTTTGATGATCTTCATAAACGCGAACTGAATTACGCAAAATAATAATGGCAGACAAAATCAATTGTTTCTTGTGAATTTTAAATTTCAGATTATGATATAATATAATTTACTTGATCCTATCATTGGTAATGTTTGTACTGCACACATGGGAAATAAAGCAGTAACAGTATATTACTTGGTGAATTCAGAGCCATAGAGGAGTATAAATTAAGCCCTTTGCAAGTATGTTTCAAATGAAAAAGAAATAACCTCCTGTAAGCTATTTTGTTTATTAACACAAAGGGAAACTAGTTAAAATATCCATTCGTCATCATTCATTATTCTTAAATATGGTACAATTGCAGATGTTAACTTATTAAAGCAAAATTTCGAATTTGTCTTAGAAGTTCTAGCCTAAATATAATAGAGTGTAATCTAGTGTAACTACTAAAATTTGATTGTTAAATTCAATTTTTTTTAAAGTTGTATATGACTATTCATATACATTCGTTGTATCAGATTAGTTGTTAAATGCCAAACTACTGAATCAAAGCATATCAAAGTCTCATGGTAATATTTGTTTATTTTGCACTTATTTGATAACAGATTATATGTCAAATGCCAAACTTCTGAATCAAATCATACATGATTCTTAGGGTAATATTTGTTTAATTGAACTTATTTCAATACTTACAGAGGTGGCATAGGGGATATTATATTTTGGCTTGTATGAGCAATTTACGTGCTTTGTGTACAGTATTTGTGACGTGAATATGTGAATATGTTGAGGAATACCTTTGTCTGTTTCTAGTGTTTTTGTGGTTTATATTTGAATATTTATCATAACTTGACAACAAATGCAGCAATACTAAGTTTATAGCTGGGTATTTGTGTTGATACCTGATGGAGACTGTTTTGCATTGCGTGTAGAACATACTATGTATATTCCTATACTTTCAAGAGATTGTAGCGTTGTGAGTGTTTTATTGTGCATCAGCAAAGGGAAGACAGTTGTCTCAAGTCTTGACACTTCTACATTTTCTAGTGATTCTTTATAAATAAATAAAGTACAGAGTAAGTCAATATGCCCTGTAAAATTGTCTACATCAACCTAACGACCTAATTGAAATATCAACAATACCATGGGTTCTTTGAAGCAACATATATTTGATAATGTTATGGAATTCCTTCTAAATTACTGCTTTGGGTGGTGTAATGATATCTATTATTCAAGCGTTATTTGCATTGCGCATATAATCCATGCTATTCTTATTGCAATGTAACATCAATATTTCCCTTGATAAGAATAGTGATAAAATTAGGAACAATATATTGTTCTTATGTAAAGTACACATACGGCTCTTTGGTTTGCTATCCCAGCTTTAGCAATTGCTGTCATTACTTCACTTTTTCATTTGAGGAATTTCTTTCTTGTGTGTTACCCAGTACTACATGTACTCGTGGGTGGAGAGTAGCAAATGTTCATCAATGTCTTGCCAATGGACACTGGTGCTATGTCAGGGCATAAACCCACGCCCTTTGTATCTCCTGCCGGTTTCTAAACCACTTGGGCGCATTCCTCAACTAAACACCGATCAAAATCAGTCTAAGCTTAGATTTGGTTGCAAATGCATATTTTTATTCTTATAGTCGTCATACTGTTTTAATGTAAAACTTTCCATAAAGTATCTATGTAAGGCTTGGGAAGATTCAAACTCATTTTCCTCCATTAGTACAAGGATATACTATCAAAAATTTGTCAATTCATGTTTTCCTTTGCTGATGCACAGTTAACGATTAGTAGGTATACACAGTTTTCAATATGAGGTTGGCATATCCTACGCTGTGAAGTTCAATTATTTGCAAAGTGTTTGTAGGATATCGCCGCCCGTTTAGTCAATACTTGAAACAATCGAAGTGATATGGGAGTGTTCCGGGTGCTGAGATGTTTAGGTTATATTCAGATAGATGGAATACAGATCACATGGTGATGGTAGACAGTAATATATGTTTGGTCACTTCTAGGTGTGTCTCTGTTTTCTAGTCGTTGTAATTATACTGAAAGAAAGAGAAGAAATATTGTCACTTCACTTGTGGATTTTAAAGGTATTATTATTTCACGATTCTAATTAAAAAAAGGATTTTTGATTTTTTACACTCGAAAAAATACTGGAATGTGTGCTTATATTTTCTTTTAAAATTGGTGTGATAAAAAATATTATCTAGATCTCTATATATGTAAGTGTGTGTGTGCGTTTGGGTGTCTGTGTGTGTTGTGAAAGAAATACGGTGTATATAGAATAAATTATAATTTAGCAAGAAGGGGTAATAGGAGAGAGACATGAAAAGAGATGAGATAAATGTATATACAGTGCTTATAGGGAAAAAGTGTTCCCAACTTCGGTAGGTCCTAATTAAAAAGTTATTACCAATACGACTTTAAAATCTATTTCATGGTGAAGAGTAACTTGTTTTCTGTCCGTCCAATGATGCCTATTCATAATATCCCTGCTACGGGTGACGGAGCACCAGGGTCTTTAAAAAGTATTATCAAAATCGACTTGTACCAAGTTTGGGCTGATGGAACAAATATGGATCAGGCCATATGCATGTGCTCTTTTCGGTCTTAAAATCCTTTTAAAAGTTAAATTATGCCTAATAACAGCCTATTAACTTCTTATCTCATGATATCCCAGTTCACTCTGCTTACCTGTCTGTTGCGCCATTTCACACACGTATGCCAGAAAGAACACACGATGATAAGTATCAAAGAAATCCCAAATAAACATTATCCATTTTGTATCACTCAATGAGAAGGGTCACCTTAAAAACAAGGGGATGCGAATGATGTCAAAATTGTAATCATCGTAACGAAGAGAATATCATACATTTTGCTTCCAATAAGCATTTCCCTGAGTTTGAGTTGAAGTCAACACGTCTTCTTTTCAACTGCCTATTAGTAAATGTTTTAAAAAAAGTGAGTAATTGTTTTTGGAATAACATAAAACACACATAATGGCTTTTGATCCACATTTATTGCTTCAGCCAAAACTTGGTACAAGAGGATTTTGATAATATCTTTTGAAAAGCCTGCTGCTCAGTCAACCGTGGCAGGATATTATGAATATGGTATCATTAGACAGGATATTAATTAACCTTTACCATGAATATGATTGAAGGTCACATAGGTTATAAAATTTAAATTAGAAGCTACCAAAGGATGGTGCATTTTTTTCTCTAATACGCACTGTATAGAGAGAGAGGGGGGGGGTAAAATGTGAGGGGTGGGAGCAGAATGGGAAAGAGGAAGAGAGTGGAAATGGAAAGAAGGGGGGGGGGGGAGGGGAGGAGGGAGATAGAGAAAGAAAAAGAAGGGGAGGGCTATATGGAAAGGAGAACATAAAATGGCAATCAAGTGGTAACAGAGCAAGATAGGGGTGTGACAGAAAGAGAAAGAGGTTGGGTGAATGAGGTAGGATAAGAGAGGGGCGCAAGAATACGATCGTGAACAAGAGATAAAACTGGAATGAATTGAGGAATAGGAAAAGGGAGACGAACAAGTAAGTGTGTGTGTGAGAGAGAGAGAGAGAGGTGGGGGTAGAAAATAAAGACGATTAGGGTGCTACAACACGCACACGCATAATAAATCACTCAATGCAAATGAGAAATATGATTAAAGACATGCTTTTCTCTATTTCCGTTTTTTTTTTTTGTAAAAAATTACATTGCACATGAAGCTGTACTAATCTATAAATATTGATAAGAGAATATAAAAACATTTAAGTTTATCAACGATTGGATCATTATATCTTCAAGTTCGCAGTATATTATTAAAAATTGGCTCATTTCCTGGAGATTCAACATTAGTTTACACAAATATATTTCAGCTGCAAGTTAAGTTAACTGTCCTTATGACTAACAACGACTCTATTTGTCTTGAACAAAATTTTGGCCTATATGCCAATACTAATTCATGTGCAAAATATACAAGGAAATATATACACAAATGTTCTAATGCTTTTCTGGTTTGACATTACTGATATGAATGGTGATAATTTGAGATTTCAAAATCAAATCTCATTCCTGTTTTTGTCGTGGCATCGCTCGCTGACATTTTGATGGCCATCTTTTCTCCTCCATTTAAACGAACAATTGACATTTGTGCCTTTATGCGATTCGTTTTTGTCCTTTCTGCAAAAATTGAAAATATGAATACCTCTTCTTTTGCTTCTTCTATTTCTTCTTCTTCTTCTTCTTCTTTTCTTTTTTTTCTTCTTCTTCGTCTTCTTCTTCTTCGTCTTCTTCGTCTTCTTCTTCTTCTTCTTCTTCTTTTTCTTTTTCTTCTTCTTCTTCTTCTTCTTCTTCTTCTTCTTCTTCTTTTTCTTCTTCTTCTTCTTCTTCTTCTTCTACTACTTTTTTGTTCCCTCTTGAACAAATTTCAGCCAATATGCCGACACCCTATTTCCAAAGTAGTCTGACAACGCCACTAGGCGTCAGTGGTGTAGGTAATGATTACACGCCCCTTCCCAGTTTAAAGGCAAACAAAAGTGGAGATACACCTTAGGAAGGTGAAGAAAAAAAGGGAAATGGAAGAGAATGACAATGAGAATGCATGGGAAGACACTAATAAGTTCATGCACCTCGAACATGTATCCATAATTCTCAGTTCTTCATGTTTTTTTAACGATGTGAATCATGATCTTCAAGGTGCCCCCACTAGATCTTTGACAATGTTATACGTGTACATTTTCCTGTTAGTGTTATGCGATTTATTTCTGCTCATCAATACTTTTATAGTTCCCCTGGTATCCATGTGGGCGATCCTCTAAAACAGATTTACTCTTGAGATAATTATCACCTTCAATTCCAGGATTAATTTCATCTGCTTTGTCACCACTTCTAGTTATTTGGGAACCATCTTCAATTTTCCCAAAAATATCTCCAAAATCTATTTTCTGTTTCTCAGCAGCATCGACGGCGTGCTCTAGCACTGTTTTCTCGTTCTTATATTGATCACCTTCAGAAATATCAAAGATTTCCTTTAGTTTGTCGTTATTCAAGTTGAAAGCAAATTTGGTATCTACCATGCCATCCACATTGACATTGTCAGTCAATTTCTTTCTCCTTCCTCCCTTGCAAACGTCCGTTACTACAGTAACCTCTCCCTCCTCTTCGAATTCTTTGAACTTGGTGAACTCCTGCTTGAAATTATGGACGTTTCCAATGTACTCGAACTCTACATCTTCATAGTAGTGATGGTTGACACGGTAACCATTATCCGCCATGTTTGACGGATAGAAACCATACAAAGTCACGTGATTGCAGAATGTCTTGGCTATGATGTACGCATTGAAGCCGGTTGTAGCGTAATGATTCAGACCATGAAACCTGCATACAAGAAGGGGGAAATATGGTGGCTTGTTTGATTAAAATTGAGCAGCAGGAATAATTATGATATCGAGTGAACAGCACAGAATTTGGCGTATTTAATAGTTTTGTTTGGAAAAGATGATAATTAAGAGATGATAATCAATTGAAAACTAGTAGCGGATCCTGGGGTTTCCATACCCCCCCCCCCCTCCCCTTAGATGTCCCCGGTAAAACCATACGACACTATCCGGAGTACATAAATTACAAATTAAATACAAAAGCACCTGAAAATATTTGTAATATGGCCTCAGTGTTATAGTCGAACTTTTGCCTTCCTGCCACATAATCCTGGACATTCAATATGGCTCTTGAATAGCTGGTGGTGGTATCAAGTTAAGAGTACAAATTTTTGTTCATGCTTTAATTTGATAGATTTTTTTCTCCGATGATAATGATAATGCAGTTTCATACGTGGTGAAACTATAACACAGAAATGATGACTTACTTTTCAAAAGACACTGGTCTCCAGCTATAGGCGAGCTGGATTGGTAGATGGTAGTAATCCTTGAGAACATGAACGGCATCCTTCAGACGAAAACTACTATTCCGCTGTACTGTCGACTTGGAGTACCACAGTATCGAGTCATTCAGGTACCTCACTCTGTCTACATAAGTCTGATGCCAGTGGGTATCTGGAGAAGTCTGCGTCAGGTTATTACGCAAGTAGAACAGCGTCTCGAAGTTCATGATGGTAAGATGGGAACGTTCCCCGACATCGGTGGTATAACCTTCGATCGGAGCGAGGTTCGCGCGTATGATGTAATCATGTTTATCGATCACCTTCCCGCATTTAGAACCACTCAGTATCCCGCTGTTGCCGACGACTGCGCAGCTGTTGCGGCGGTCGAGGGTGGAGACCCGGGGCCAGTAGTGGTCGATTGGGCAGTTGATGTCGAAGTATCGTCCCGAGGCGAACTCCGAAGCGTAGTTAGCAAGGTTGATGCGTGGGTGTGTGTTCTGTGAGAAGCTCATCTCGTGAGCGGCGACATCCTGATCGTAGACGAGTACGGCCATTCGTCGAAGGTAACATACTGGAATGTCATCGCTGTAAGATTACAGAGGGAGATAATGATCGAAGGAATACTGCTTCATTTCCATTTAAGTATTTAAACCATTGGACAATTGTGTTTCTAAACTGACCCGTTATGCAAAATGTAGATTAAGAAGAAAAAGTTCTGTACTTTGTTCTCCTTACCTTAATCAAAGTGGTATTTTTTCAGGGGTAAATAACCATGATATCCGTCACTTTTCACTATTTGTAATTCATTTAGAAACACAATTTTTGATTCATATTCAAATTAGCATGATAATGCCTCCATTTTACTTTGTATGAATTCCTTATTTTCAAACTTATTGGGTCCGTATTCTATTAAAATTTCAAGGCGACGGCCGAGTCCAATAAGACAGAGGTATTTTCCTTTGTTGAGTATGACATTCTTCCTTGTGTCTGGTTTTTACGTAATGATACCATACATACGGGTCTATGTGCCATCTTCATTGATAAACCCTATCAGTCATTAATAGATGACTCATAATCACTTATTTAGGTTAGAAACTGGGCCTTCATCAAACTTAGTTGTTATCAATAACAAATGCTAAATTTCTATAACAATATTTAATGCTAAATGTCTATGACAAATTCGCTCTCTGCAAATCAGATGCCACGATTTCCGTAGCTTATAACAGTAATTATTGTAACTGTGTAAATGGGTTTTTCCAGACGCGTATTAATCAGATAGTAATATTTACGTCTGGGGACCGACGTTTAATGTCACCATCAGACATAATTATGTGGCTCAGTTTCGAACCGGGGTCGCCTGAGTCAGTTTGTAGGTGAGGACAGAGAGCTGACCAAGTGAACGTGCCGCTAGACCAACTCACATCTCCCTTGTTACGGTTATTGATATGAAGTTTTATGAAACAGGGCCCTGATAGCTTTCCTACCTTGTGCAGAATAGATGACATTCTCTGGTGAGGTGTATTTCAGATAGGATGACGTAGGCAGCCACCATCCCAGACAGGACTAGACACACTCTGGCGAATAACTTGTTACGAGACATTTCACCTTGTTTCTTCTTTGTGATAGTTTACCAAAATGTCATCAAACTGTAAAGGAGATAAAAGAGCAAACTTTACTATAGAGTTTAGGCTTTACAGCAACTACAGCAAGACAAGGAAGTGCAACAATAAACAGCAGTGTTTTTGTTTTTCAATTCAAATTTTGCCTTCACTAAATACACCCAAAACGTGTGGAGGGGGTAGGGCTTTGGGGTGGTACCCATTTTTTAAAACTTAATTACTTAAAACAGATTCCTACGGTAGGATTGAATGATAATATAGGATTTCCCGGCCAAATTTGCGAGTTTGTCATTCAAATTAATTTACTTTGCATTTAAGTTAGCGCAGATCGGCTTTGCCATGCCAATTATCATTCAATTTTCCCGTTTTTGTATTTAATTTAGGATTTTGGTCGAAGAGTTTCATAGATCTGTCATTCAATTTAGAAACTGCTCAACTAGCATTCAAATTAATATTCACTTGTCGAAGCGTAAGTTTTATCATTCAAATTATTAACACCTGTCATTTGTATTCCTAATATTTTTATTCAAGTTAGGAATGTTAGGGGGAAGAATTGCAACAAACTTTTACAGTTTTTAAATAATGCAGTTAAAATGCATGATTTGCCATTGGGGTCTAAGCTGTTATTCCATTTATTTATGTTCAGGACAATGCAGATGGGTGTAGTCAGACATAAGGTAAAGAAGGGGCGAAATCAAGGGATATGGCAATTTCTGCACGGACATGTTCATATACCCGGGAAAGGTGGGGGTACCTTCAATCGCCCCTTTTTACTACAGACTCGGAATTTTACAAAAGTAATTCACATCGTCTCTTATACCCAGCACACCCCTCTGTTTTTCTTAAAGCGTTTCATAGTTTACTTGCCCGCCAGCAGATCGATGGCTAAATAATGAATCACGTTCAAATTGTTGACTCTAGTCCCTACCCCAGTCACAATATTGTACCCTTCTTCCATAATGAAATTATGATGAAATTATGATAAATTTATGATGAAACATAAGACAAACAACTTCCATACATGAACATTTACAAATATACTGAGACCATCAGGTCCGTAGATGCAAGTCGTTTTTTTTCTTCTTAACAATCAAACCTAAATGCTGATGAATATCAAATAAATCTAATAAGTATAAGTGTATAAATGCAAGAAAATGAAATATGATGAAATACACAGGAAAAAAAATCCTGAAAGAAAAAGAATGAGCTATAAAAAGTGTGTAATAAACGAGAAATGTATATTGACCATCAATTTGAGTGCACAAAGTGCTAATTTGAATGCTACAAATGAATTCGAATGCTGGAAGTACACCGTCGCGTTGTCAGAAAATCGTGTTGCGCCAAATCGAATGACCAAATAGCGAAAGAAGCACATTGTTCATTAATTTGAATGAAACATACGTAGATTCTAACGAAAGTTCCATAGATTTGAAAACTAGAAAAGGGAATAGAAACCCGAGATATACCTGACTGCACTAAAACCGTCGAATTTGAACGCAAGACAAATTAATTTGAATGACAAACTCGCAAATTTGGCCGGGAAATCCTATACCAGGCAAAATTTGCATTTGATATATGTCATCTAAACATAAACGCTATCCATGAAACGGTTACTCACTTGTATGCTTTACTTCAATTACTAGGCCATATTTACTGACAGTCTGTTGTTGTGTTCACGATAAGAGCATACAATCCATTATATTTTTTCTAAATTGAGGTAAACCTTGTCTTAACTTAAAACTAGACGGTCGTACTTTTTGTGTATACGTTGTAGTGATTGAAATAATTATTTGATGATAACCTTTGACTACTGTATGCTAGTTACACCAAGGTGCCCATATTAAACCATAAATATCGTATATTAAGAAAATGAAAGTTTTAGACTAGAAGAAGAAGATTTGTTTTTGTTATACCTGCTTGAAGATGACATGCTTGTTATTTACGGGGTTATTCGTTATAAGATACGCATTAATCACGTTACCTTTGTGGTGAATCAAAATGAAACAAGCAAGCTATTTTCCAAAATGAAATTTACAAAAACTACAAGAAGACATAACATTAAAACATAATAAACTATTACCACGATGAGTAAATATATATTTAAGCATATACTTCTAGAGAAAAATCTTAACACGCTTGTCATTACATAAATCAACCGTGAATCATGCAGTTTCAACATAAGCAGACGAGATATTAAAAAAGGATTATAGGTACTAAAATGATTACAATATTTTGATAAATCTAAAATAACAACTGTTTTTACATACCTTTCGATAAACTATAAAAACTGCTCGACGTAAATTCCATGGCGGAAACATACAGTATTAGGAGTATGACGCTGTTTTATACATAGACCCGAAATATAAAAACACCTGTGACTCACCACATACAAAATGCCCGCGAAGCAGAAGCGTACGAGTTTGTTCCAAGCACTATGAAAACCGAGCGCACGTATCCACAGTGCCTTCTGCAAATATATACATAGGTCGTCTGGCCTGGGTTAATGGTTAACTTTTCAACTGTTTTTCTTTAATGATTTATTTTGATACATAATAAAGCTTATGTTGCATCGCCATATATTAGTATTATATTGATTGAAACGTTTTCGGAACATAAGGTCATAGGGCAAAAGAAGCTATATTACAAGGTGTACATAATTGTTGCAGAAGGGCCCTCACGATGACGTTACCCAAATAACATAACGAATCAATATTATACTCTTCTGAGTTGCTCGTTCCTCTGAAACTTCTTTTCCCCCTTCATTTATTGAAAGTCCGATTGAACTGAGCCTTCTGGGTCCTCAGCAATAGATATAATTTTCCTTTCACGGATTTGTCCGTAGTAAATTCGAGCCACTTTTTTACTACTCGTTCCTCATCTTTATTTTTCTTTCTTATGAACAATGTAGGGTCTGACTTCATATTTTCATTTGCAAAGTTTTAATAGTAATTTAAATTTATATAATTTGTAATGCAATTTCTGTTCCCTTTACTTTAGCTATTTTCTTCTAAACCGCTTAGAGGCAATTTGCAATTTGCGGTATACAAATATCTTATTATTATTATTATATTACTTTCTTTGCATCTATCTGTCCTCCTCCTCTCTCTCTCTCTCTCTCTCTTTCTCTCTCTTTTTTCCCCTATGGTCTTTATCCCTTTCTTTGTCTCTCTCTACCTGACTCTCTGGCTGCTTATCTCTCTGTCTCTCATCCTCTCTCTTCTCTATATCTGTCTATCTGTTTAAAAAGTACTTTTGACCTTTTTTGTAATAATGAAAAGTAGTCGATTGGTGCATAATATATTTATTATTTTCAATTCAATTTTTTGAAAAATACTCATGTTGAAAACAAAAAGATTTCATGATTATGATTTACGAAACCATTCAACATAATTGTAATTTTCAAAATAATGAAAATATTCATTATACCTGACGAAAATAAAATGTGATGAATAAATATGAAATAAATCTATGGAAAGTAATTCTTGATTATAGATGCAGATTCTTTAAAACATAATGTTGAGTCGTGTTTTCCATTGATAATCATTTACTAATCGGAATTGTGTTACATTCCATGCTATGCAATCTAAGCTCGTACCTTCCCATATTTATTCAAATTCGTGCCGACAAATTTGTGCAGTGCTCGATATTGTTTGTATATTACTCTCTTTGTATACATAAATTTCGATTATAAAACTGAATATGCCGACTACAATGACAATGATACCAAAACATATCCCCACTACAAAAGGCCATGGCATACGAATCCCACAACGATCTCCAACAAAAAAACTTACTCAGGGATATTGCAAGATAATTTTAGAAATGAACAACCAATTCGTCATTTTATATTTTTATTTAATTACTTCCAGCAAACGAAAAAGGAATCCTCAACTTATAATTTTTTCCGACAGGATTTCTCCCCCTGCCAAATATCCATAGGCTTATTTATATACTTTGTAATAAAACCATAAGTAAGCAAAATACCATGCTAAACACTATATTGGCTTTCCCGTAAGTAGTATAAAAACATCATGAGTATATTTGTATTCTAATTTGATATACTTGCATTTTAGAAGGTTTTGAAAATTGAAATTTTAGACATGTTATAGACTTAGATTATGCCCTATTTTCTTTATCATGTTTATCGGTTTACTTGGATTGAGCTCTTCAACATCATAATCAATAAACGCTTTGAATGTTTACTATGAGGATATGAAATGAAGACGATAAGGCACTCATCTAAAATCTTGTTTCATCATTTATTTTTCCTTGTGTGCCTTGGACTAAACTTATTCGTAGGCCCCATAGCTGTTGTGTTAATAGCTCAATGTTCCCTCTGGCTTGGGGATGAGTAAGTTTGGCTATTTGCTTCTTTCCACGACACGAAGGGTGATGCCATTAGGAGGGTTGATGAACCCCATCTTACCAAGAATAGGTGGAATCTATAAACATGAAGAAGAACAAAATCCGACTTAATAGTTGTTTATATCATATAATTATAACTCAGTTTAATATATATCTTAGGGTATTAAGCTATTCGATGATACTGTCTGACATATCTGATGAACAGTTTTATTATGATCGTTGTAACCCATGAATTGCATATTCATGCTATATTTGCAATATTGTAAAGTACATCTAGACTTTGACATAAGTTTAACAAGTCAACAGCGCAATTATGCCACCAGGGTTGAAAATAAAAGTATCATTTGACATAACATGCGATATCGGTATAGACATTAAGAGACTGATTTTGCCGATCTTTTATGGACAAATGTTATTAATGTTTCCTCTTGTTGTATAGATAATATTAAAGCTTGAATTAGAGAAATGTGTATACGTTCCTTCTCCTAAGTGTTAGTTTTTAATGCATGTCAAACAAAAAATTAATGATCAAGGCCTGTATTGAAAGAGAATGGGAGCATGATGTTAAACTCTCATGAAAGTTCTCATACCCTACCTCTGTTTCGGGTGCCAGTTCAAGACGGAACTGCTGTAGTAGCATTACCGTTGCCGTTCTGATCTCCATCATTGCGAACCTTAACCCGATACAGAACCGAGGACCACCACCGAATGGAAGCCAGGCCAGAGGGGCACGACCAGCTGCATTCTCCTTATTGAATCTGACCGATTGATATAGACAATGGTTTTGAAAGAACGTAATTCAACTCAGTCCTTCTAATGACATTTGTAAAGAGAATAAGAACTGAGTGGTACGACTCTGATCGTGAAACAGATTAAGTGAAGCACCAAAATGATTGAACTGTCAACTAACCAACAAAGTCACAGGCAGCAAAAGAACATTTCGAGAGGGCAAACGTTTCTTTTTCTAAAGCGTGACATGTGTTAAAAGATCTCTGACACGCCGCCTCCTCCTTAAAATTGAATTTAATATAAAAGAACAGGTGAGTATTGGGGATTATTGTTAGTGAAAACATAAAGATCGAAGAGCATGATTCGTCACATTCATTAATGACCTTAACTGATGTCTAATTTGCACGATCATGAATCATATTCCGGCTCTTAACAGCATACATTATCTATGAGATGTAGCGCCTTGATGTATAATAACATTACCTGTCTGGGTCAAACTTCTCTGGATCAGGCCAGTGTTTTGGGTCCCTATGAACGCTCCATATTGGGAGACTGACGGAGTCTCCTGCTTGGAAAACATGACCGTTTATCGTCGTTGTTTGGTTACACACTCTATCAATACTGTAACAAACAAAACAGATAACAATAATAAAATCAAAAGAGAAAGTGAATTTTAATCTGACATTTGACTACTGCAAACATGATTATAATAATATCTTCACAAAACGATATAACATGGTCACAAATAATATGTTACATGAAATGAAGAAAAAATAACTTAAATATAAGTCGTGGCCACGCTCAGGATAAGATCTAAAACGTTATCATAATGTTTGCGTAATTCAATAAAAAGTGCACTTGGTCAATACAGTGAATTCACAAGCAACAGGTAGCCACCGATCGAAATCACCAAAGTGGTCCG
Organism: Strongylocentrotus droebachiensis; assembly: GCA_035222895.1. NCBI lineage: Eukaryota > Metazoa > Echinodermata > Echinoidea > Camarodonta > Strongylocentrotidae > Strongylocentrotus > Strongylocentrotus droebachiensis. Next base: position 108,272 of record JAVYIG010003328.1, read on the forward strand.
AAAGGTGTAAATTCATCTGATTCTGATTGAAAAGGTGGCCTGATTTTGGACAAAAATCAATGCAAATTGTAATTGTGGCCAAAAAAGTTACCGACATGACATTTTGTTGTTGATGGAGGTCAGTTTGATCACCTTTACTAGCATCATTCTTACATTAAAGAGGCCCCTTAAATCGCGTTTACTGATAATAAGGATTGGAAAATTACCCCAGACCTGAAGTGACCAAAATGGTCGGTTTGGGTGAAAAAAGGGGCTTAAATGAACATCATGTCCTTAGTAGAGTCTACAAGACTAATGCTGTTTGAATCAGCACAATACTCTTACCCCGCCTAAGCTATTTAAACGTCCCCACCAAAATTCCGATTAAATCTATTAAGGTATATAACAATGAAACAGTTGATATTTTTGTCGACTGTTCCCCATAAAGCGTCATGTGAAATATACTAAAAACTGTGAATCCACCGTATTGCTTTGTATAGTCACATGTAATGATATCAACATTTCCCAAATCGTGCTTTCCCATTTGTTCCAATCGACTACTATACGGTGAAAGGCAAACACTAATGCTTACAGAGCACCGGGTGGATACAACCGAAGTGACTCGCTGATGAAGTTCTCTAGAAAAGTTAGTTTCTTGAGGTTGTCGTAGGTGATGTCCTCTGCCGTGGGCACCAATCTGTCTATCTCTTCAATGAGACGATCTTGCTGATCGGGATTCGTTGCAAGGAGGTAGGCTGTAAAACACAGTGCAGTGGTTGTTGTCTCATATCCGGCAACAAAGAATGCAAGTGCCTGTGTTAAGTAAACAAGACCGACAGTATCATAGTGGTGAAGCTATCGCAAATTTGACAGAATTTTTTTATCTGGTGTGCAAATTTGTTCCAGAATCTCAGAAAACTTTGTTTACCCCCTGTTATGCCTGTCATAAAGTTTCTGAACAAATGGTCCGACAGCTTCAGCCTATTGATACACCTGTCGCTTTGAAAATATTCTTCAAGCGCAGAGCTCCTTAAGTGGAATCGTGGAAAAGTATTATATGAAATCAAAACAAATTTGTAGCCAATTTTGTTTTCTTCCGAATATACATCTTCCCTTCTTTTCCCAACAATTTTAATTTCGTCATTTGTTTCAAATAATTTTGTTACCTGACTTGTCAGCTCTTTTCGAGTCAGCGGCTGCCTCTTTCTCTTATTATCGATGGCATGGGATGAAGACGAAATGCCATTTGTTGTAGCGTCATCGTCATCGTCTTCGTCTTCGCCTTCGTTTTCTTTGGTAGAATCGATAACCAGCTGGAGAAAGTCAACACTCTGAAATAACAAGGAGCAATTAAAATATTCTCACATATGGCATGCTCTGGAATATCGTTTGTTGAGTGCCAGAACGATATTAACTCTGTTTGAAAGGATAGCAGTTAACGCCCTTCTGGCCTTCAGGAGACAATAATTACTCACTTTTGAAATACGATACGAGAGTTGACATGTATAATGATTGAAATGCGTTTGAATAACGTAACTTTAGTTAATAATTCAATTAATGGATCATTAAATCAGTCAATCGATCAAACAAGTATGCAATCAACTAATCAATCATTCAATCACTCAATCGGTTAAAAATCAAATCTTTATTACTTCAATCATTCTATCGTTTGATTATTCAATTCATCACTCAATAAATCCTGTAATCTTTCGTGCAATCAATATATTGATTAATTGTTCAACCATAATTTATCATCAATCATACGTTTATTCAGTCAATATATTACACATTCCATTAATTCATTAATCAATCATTCAATCAGCCAACCAATCATGCAATTAATTAAGTAATCTCCAGTTCGGATCGCTACACCTTGACATAACAAACCTTTGCAGCTTTGTTCGTCTTCCTCTGGTCGACAGCTTGGTCAATAATAGCTATAAAGAATTCTAGGACATCAGGGGGGAACACTGTCAATCCCAACAAAGGTAGAAGGTGTGAAACTCCTGGAATCTTACCTGAAATGATAATTTTAAAACATGCACATGTATAGTCTTATCTATCCCAGGGTTCCTTAGCGGTTCTAATACTGCTCTTTCTGCGTGCTTATGATAAGCCATTTTGCTATTTGAAATGAAGTTTTGATATCACTAATTCCATTTCGTGATATTACGAATTCGAATTTGTGATATCACAAAATGAGAGTACAGATATCACGAATTTCTTTGCAAGTAACTCAATCATTATTCAACTGCTTCATTTCTCGTATGGTACTTCTCACCAATTAGAGATTTCATAATACATTAAACAATAATTGAAATTCATCCTAATAATGTGTAGATTTTACTTCGCTTAGTTTTAGAGAACATCTATGATGTCATAAGTATGGATTCATTGTTTAATGTGATGACACTACTTACTGGTAAGCATGCTAATAATCATCGCCGGTGATGTAAAGTCTAAACTGGAGAAGAATCTCTTGGCATTGAGAACGAAGGGATCATTCTTGTTCTTCTGTGAATCTACTTTTAATCCAAACGCACACAATCCTATCGTATCCATGATGTATGCACCAAACAATCTGAAATGAGAAGAGGAATACAAATCATAAAATCTTATTTGTAATAATTTGAAAGGAAAGTAAAGTCATTTCGTTCTACCTGAATAGTATACGCCTATATACATGGAGATCACAACTGGGAGGTCATGGGTTCGAACCGCGGCCGCGTCATACCAAAAGACGTTAAAAGACGGGAGTTGCTGCTACCTTGTTTGACGTTCAACAATAAGGGATAGAGCATCGTCGATCTGGCGCTGCTCACTGGCTGCCGGGCTCACGACCAATTGGGCAAAAAGAATTTCCATTTTCGGTTTAATACAATTTGGAGTGGACTTTAAAAGATTATTATTATCATTATTATTATTATTATCGGATTAAAACCCATACATTTTTGTGAGACCTGGTACCATATTTCAGAACAATCCAAAGAACTAAATTTACAAAATATTAAGCAAAATATCTACGGTATCATAATGAAGTATTCATCCATATCATGATCTCAAATATACTTCCAAGGTTTATCAATGGCAAACGAAGATGGATTCGAACACATATCGAGATGTATTAAAAGACTGATTACTTCTAAGGAGGGGTAATAATCTCGCCAGCCCATGTACTTAAACTTACAGGTATTGATACGTTTTTCGGGGCCTTTTCCTAATGGGCCCGGGAGAGGGTGTACACCAGCTCAACCCTGTTTTACCTACAGGTATGTCACTCGTAAACTAGTCACCTACTTACTCCTTTAACTCGACTACGCCTTGTCTGTCTGTACCGCATGCTTTTCTCAAATTCTGAACAAGTCTTCCGGCTGGTTCCCTTACCATCTCCGACATCTGGATATAAGGTTGAAAGTAAAATTACTTGATAGCAACCCTTTTTTCCTTTTTTTTTCTATTGACTATTATTCAACCAAAAAAAATATTACATCAATGGCCAATATCATTGCCTTTTTGGATCAGATCGATGAGACCAGTACATGTAGTAACAATATGTGTGGCTTTTCTTTCCAAAAAAAAGTGTTAACAATGAACACATATTTTATCAGCAAACCAAAAGCATGGTCTCACAAATATACTCCAATGATTCATGATATTTAAGGCTTTTTGAAATATATATCAATATATATAAATACATACTCCAAATTACATGTAACCTCAATATTTCTTTTTCTTGATCCTCTTAAAATACATCTTTAAATAGCTAGACAAATTATTTCATAAATGCGCAATTACGGTCGGCCAATATTTTGGACATAGTGGAGAAAATTGTATTATTTTTCATTTCCCTTACATGATATTTCATGACTCATTCCATTTAAAAATACATTATTTAAAAGTAAACAATACTTCGGACATCAAATTAATATTACAAATAAATAAATTACTAACCAGTTTCATCTTCCTACCACTGAATGCTGGAGTAAGAGTGTGTCGAATCTTCTTCCACTGATCATCACTGCTGAGGAACAAAGCACTCCTCAACATCGGATTATCTACAGGAATATACTAGGGAGAGAACACACTTTGTAATGCGACAAAAAATGACTTTTAGTATTTGTACGAGTCAGGGGGACCACTCTAGTCTCCATACTATCCATTCAGAACTCCTGTAGATGAATCCGTTAATGTGTCACACCCTACATCTCCTATAGTGATAGACTTGTTTTTAGTTAATAATAGTTGCTGCATGATAATTTCATATTTTCCCCCTAAAGTTCAGTCCACCATCAGGATTTCGTACTATATGACAGGTCTTGGGGCCTGTCTTATTGAGTTGCGATAGATCCGAATCAATTGCATGACCTCCAATCAATCGTAAGTTTGTAGCCTCCTCTTTCTTATGTACATAGTTGTGATTGATATCAATCGCGACAAAGTTGCAATAAATATAAACTCTTTATAAGACGGGGCCCTGGTGTTATGTATATTTATGTTTGGTGGCCACTAAAAAGAAATCTAAATAGTTCATCTTATCGAAGCTGGATGCTTTGCATTTACTGCTTGAAAACAATTAGCATTCGCAATCGACGAAATTTAAAACAAATAACCCTACCAAACTGTTAATGTAAAAAACTAGTGAAAATAGATTTATAAATAGACCTCTTAAATGCAATCCCTCAAACTAGACCTGTTTACTTATATATTCGAATTCTACTTATACTCTTTAAACTAAGGTTGTTCTTGACAACATGAAAGCTTGCCCGAGACTTGCCCAACATAACAACAGGTAATGCAGTGTGTATAAATTATGCAGACTGGATTCCGAGTATTGTAGTTCATTCATTAATAACAGGTTATTAATAATGGAATACCTCGTCACTAGGTCCCCAGGAAAGAAAATTTGAATATGTTAGTTAACCGGCCTATTTAATTTAAAAAAACAAAAAATTATTGTCCATATAATTACCATTCTGTTGTGGAAACGATCGAAATGTTTAACCATTATTTGCTTTATCATGTCGGGGTCAGACACAAGTATAGCAGGTGATAAGAATTGGTAATATCTACAGAAAAGAGAAAAGAACATGAACAAAAAACTTTTTACTGTAAATGTTGAGACCGTAATTTTGTGATTACAACAACAACAACAAAACATCATTGAAGAATGCAGTGATACTAATAAGTTATTTTGTTGTTATTATTCCTGATTTGGGTACTCTCGAACGAAATATATTGCACAAAAATAATCTTTTTATTTATTGTAACTTTTCTATCTTCTTTTCTTCGAGAACATACATGTTGGTCAATCACTAGTCGTTTACCTTCTACAAACTACACAATCACGTTGAATTTAATTTGTTATATCGTCGGCAAAATGATAAGGTTATAGTGATCAATATTGGCTAAACTGGAATACTGCAAATCCCAAACTATGACAGTGCAATGCCTCTAAATGGTCTTGTCATGAGTAAGAAGCATAGGCGCCGGAAGTGGGGGGGGCAGGGGGGGCAGTTGCCCCCCCAGTCAAAAAAGTGGGGGGGCAAAACGCATTTTTGCCCCCCCCCAAAAAAAAACGCCCCCCCCCCCCCTCCAAAAAAAAAAAAAAAGCAGTAAAGGAGTAAACATGGTTTGTATTTTTAATCCAAAAGAACGTAACAATAATAAAAACCTGAATTAAATCACATATACAATTCCATTCAAAGAAAAAGGTAAGTTCACAGGAATTAAATTTCATAAACATTGCGCATGCCACTTATCAATGGAGGTCTCTATAATAGCGATACGCGCATATCGTGGACATATTGTGCGAGAATGTGAAAGCGTGTCCGTTTTTTTGTTATAGGGGTGAGAAGACATGAGCCCCTGAACGCTGGCGTACTGATGGGGGGGGGGGGTGGTGTATTTCTTATTCGAAACAAGTGATTTACAAATGTTAATGTTGTGACATGATTTTCCGGCATTTTTTCTCCATTTTTTTGTAAGTCATACCTTTTTATGCGTTTGTTGGAAAATAAGAAATTCCCAAATTACAGTCAGGCGAAAATACGCTTATTTAGAAGCCTTTATGTCATGGTCTGCAAAGTGGCTGGGCTCGAGCCCCCCCCCCCCTCCTTTTTTAAAAAGTATGTTAAAGAGAAAAAGAAAGAAAGACGGAGACAAAAATAAGTGATCTGCCAATGTCACAAATAAGGTATAAAAAATGCTCAGTCATCTGACCGTAATTAAATGCTTAAAACCCCCAGAGCTTACGGGGGCTCCGCCCCCGGACCCCACCAAGGGACCTAAGGCGGGCCCCTGGATGCTCATCTGACCGTAATTAAATACCTAAAACCCCTGAGCTTCCGGGGGCTCTGTCCCCTGGACCCCACCAAGGGCCCTAAGACGGCCCCTGGATGCTCATCTGACCGTAATTAAATACCTAAAACCCCTGAGCTTCCGGGGGCTCTGTCCCCTGGACCCCACCAAGGGCCCTAAGACGGCCCCTGGATGCTCATCTGACCGTAGTTAAATATTAAAACCTCCGAGCTTCTGGGGGCTCTCCCCCCCCCCCTTGGAACACGTCAATGGCCTTAAAGAGGGCCCCTGGATGCTTATCTAACCGTAATTAAATACCTAAAACCCCTGAGCTTCCGGGGGCTCAGCCCCTTGACCCCCTGCCGAGGCTCATGCCCTGGACCCCACGCCAATTTACGCTCTACCTTATCGATAATACTCCACTTTGAAAAACGTTCCGCGGGACCGGCATGTAACGTGTAAGACTGGTGGTGATGCAGATTTTTCGTCTGCCCCACCCCCCTTCCGAACTTTTTTTTTTCATTACGTCACTGCCCCTGGAAGGTGAGCCCCCTGGAATGTTTGCCCCCCCCCCCCCCCCCAATCCCAAACTGCTTCCGGCGCGCCTGGTAAGAAGTCAATATGATAACGTTTGTTGTTCATTAATCAAAATGTTTTAATATAATCCAGTAGTTTCTATTTAAGAACGGCAATAGCCCACTTGATAAAACAGATAACGAAAGTCAATAATAACCATAAGTTATGAAACAGGATCGTGCATAGTATAACGAATCCTGATTTTCATAATGGCATAGGGTAAAATACATAGCCAAAATATGCAATTGAATACGTAATGTAACTAAGTATTTTATCTAGTAAAATAATTGATCGAAAGTAAAATACTTGGTCAAAAGTAGATTACTTTAGCAAATAGCGATTTGAATCCCGGTTTAACTAAGTATTTTACTCAAGCCAAAAACTAAGTAAAATACTTAAAAATATGCCTTAAGTTTTGAATTGAATACCGGCCCTAATGATAATGTTTCTCATCTTACCCGCAACAGTTTCCATATTTCTTGATATATCCATCCAGCGCATACTGTACACCCTTCATAGAAGGCAAGAGGGAGGTGAATGAATAAAATGAAAACAAATTAAGACCGAAACTAGATATATACTTCTTTCGTAACAGGACACCGCTATACTATCAATACTCCTATAGTAAGGTGCGGCGCTTGACAAACAAAATACCTAAATAAAACAGTATTCATCACTTGTGACATAATAATAGGCCTAGCACATTTATGTTATGCACATTTATTACTTATCTTGTAAGAAATAACTATTGTTGTTGAAACAGCGTAGTCTCGAACATCTACACAAGATGGTAGTAGTACCTATGGCGTTAGTGATAAATCATCCTTGAACCAAAATCCCGAATATTCAGTTCTGATTGATGAAAGTCAAGTCGCATTTGGTAAATCGTGTAAGTTTTGCAGGCCGCTCAAGTATGGATAGGAAGTGTAAAAGTAGGGGGGGGGTATTTAAACTCTTTGAAATTCAATGACCAATCACAAGCTATGATAAATATCGTTTATCATATTTTTATTTAAAAGGAAGAGGTCAAGATATCAACTGATCCTTTTATCGCATTTCTCTATCCAACAGGCACCATCCCATCATACACAACATTTAACTTTATCTTAAATCATCACAGTCTTGAAACGTGATATCAGTATATGTATCCATTTTATATGAATCATGCTCTAAATCCACTCAGTAGCATACACACACACGCACACCCACACGTATACCCACCCACCCCCCCCCCCCCCCTTCCCCCAAAACAACAATAAACACACACACACACACAAACACATACACACGCCAACATACTCATACTCAAATACACACAACAGTATTCGGTCCAAGTATAGTAGATATCATGAATGAGTAGGCTACTTGGGAGGGAGTGATTCCTGAAATATTTTCTCCCCTCTAGGCAGACAGGCTAAAGCCAGCGTAATTGCATTACTTTGAAGGCACTTTGAGCTTACCCTGTCATATCTGATTGATACTCGTCTGTAAAAAGCCAATACACACTCTCACACACACACACACACACACACACACACACACCTGTATGATCATGTGCGTGATATCGTCATTTTAGGGGTCCGTGGGCAACACCATAGCCCTATTTATACATATATATTATGGGAGTTGCCCCAGAGGGGGGGGGGGGGGGCTCTTTCTCCTGCACCTCATCGATGTGTCTATACACAATATTTTTGATAACGATACCTCTTTCCAATCGAGGACATTTCCAAGGACGGGAATGGTAGAGGACCGGGTATTCCTCTGCGAAGAAAGTACGTGTAATTCCATGTCAGGTATCTGGTGAAAGCAAAGAAGAAAAAACAAAGGTAATAGCCAAATATGATGTCAATGGTATCTACTGGACATGAATATTTACATTTCTGTATCTTTGCCTTAACACAATCTGGCAATTTCGGCAAAGAATGGAATTATTACTGCATTGTAATACATTTTTTTAATTAACCTCTCCCTTTTTTATGTAGCTTCCCAGATAAATTCAATTGTAGTTATTAAAACGAGCAAAATCTTTATAACGTTTTCTAAACTAATTGTTGCATATTTTCTAATGATATTAAGACGTTTTCACTGACAAGAATTCGTTATCATGAACATATTCTTATTACCTTGTACAAGTTAACTAGACTAATGTGAATATTACTCACGTATCCAATAAAACATCAAATGCACTAATTCTGGAATATTTGCTTATATTTAGTTTCTCCTGTGGGGATTGTCCTCTATGGAATGTGACGATGATCAGTAACAATGAAATCACGGCGTGTGATCATTGTTATAGATATCAATGAAAATGCAATCATGCATTGAGTCAGACTGAGCCTTCGGCATGGCCAGTTGTCCTCTTGAATGACACCCGTCGTGAACTTTCTTGAGTTATACAAAGCAAAATTATTTCAAAAGAATTACGTTTCGTTTTTAACTGGGTTGAATCTTCTATACAGTGTATGTACTAAACTGATTTATGAAATTTCTATTTATTCTACGGAATATGTAATACAGGAGCTCAGTCGCAGTAAAGAGTACAAATAATTATAATTGAATTCCTTATTATGTAATTACGAGAAGAACAATATAAAAAATTGTCTTTTTGCACATTGTGTTTTTCCTCAGTGAAATGTGCTTGTATCATTGGATATCAATAGCTATTAAATTATGACAAATTAATATGTGTGCTTGGGTGGTGTGTGTCATTTACAGCATCTGCAGATCAGGCCTATCAACACAACGTATATCACATTTAGACCTACAATATATACAATATTTTATATTATGTACTTACAGTATTAGCAATGCCGTTGCAGCAAACACCAACCATACTGTGAGACATGAACCAGGCGATTCTTGTTCTAGTACTTCCATGATGTAGATGCCTCAGGAGAGAATCAAGCTCATAGTTCGATAGACAACTATCATAAATAAGATAGACTTTTCGTGATCAGTGCTTAGAAAGATTATTACAAATTCAAGTAGACGTGTGCACAGACAAATATTTCACAACTATATACGCAAAGACGAAATGGTTATATACGGCATTACGCATTACGTCACAGTTTGGTACAACAATGATCCCCAAATACCCGAGTGCACACGGCAAACACTATAAATGATGTGTCAATACACACAACCAAACTAAATTCATATTCATATTTCTATAAGTTAAACAACCTTGAGTCTACTGGGCAAGGTTCATCGAACTGCATTTACACAAAAGGGGGATGGACCCTGCAAGGTTGTCACGACTGCAATGAGTAAACATCTTCAATACATACAAAACATGCATGTAGATTGTGAAATGAGTTGCCCTCTGATCATTTTTTATCTTCTTGTTCCCACCTTGTTGATCTATTGGTTTCCATGCCTGATAATAAAATACGATACTTTACACGCGACAATTTCAAAAATTACAAGACTGCTATATTAAAAAATATGCTTGAGGACTTAAGATAACGACCACAACTGGCCTTCTCGACTCCCTTAATAAACATTATACAACATATTTGCGTAACTTTATATCATAGAAACACAATGATTTTCAATATGTTGAATAAAAAGAAACAAGTAGATGAGTGCGGTATGCCATACCAATTTAAAGGTAGGCGTTACTACTGCAGCTAGAAGGGATTAGACCACACGGCGAGCCATCGAGATCACTGTGACAGGTGGCTATCTCATTAACTCAGCTCTCATTTAACATAAGAAAAAGAGGATCATGGGGGACCAACAGGCACCGATTTGTGAAGTTTTCTATATAGAGGGAGCAAGTAGCTACAAGTAGGACAGTGTGCCTTTAAAGAGGTGTCGTAGTCGAGAGGTTTGAGTTCTTGGCTGGAAATGCAAAGGTCCTTGGTTTGATCTCAGACCCGGCACTAATGTCTATTGGCAAAGCATTAATACAAATTTGCCCACTACATTCCCAAAGAAAGAGAATTGGGAACCTGTGACGATGATGACGAACATTATGGTAGGAATACTCCCAGGGGGTGGAGATGGTGCACACTGTGCGTAAATGAATTCGATGACCGGTTAATAATGATATCTGTAAAGCATTTCGGATTAAGCACTTTATCAATCAAGATTCATAATCATTATTTATCAAAGGGTCCTTATAAAAAGAGTTACGATTTGGACATGATGGATCAGATCAGATATGATCAGCTATTGCTGCGATATTGTGTCCGTACGTCGATGTCAACGCAAAACCCTTTAGTCAGCGTTACATTATGTCTCCTTTTTTCCATTTGGGGGCCAACTTCATCCCATTCTTGTCCTATTTGATTTATCGTTACATCGTTCCTTTCCACTCGCCCTCTCTATTGTTATATTAAAATACACTTACCTTCTTTCCTTTCCTTTCTTTCCTCACCCCCCTCTTTTTGTTCTTTAACTCGTTCATCCCCTCTTTTTCTCTCCCTCTTAATCCTTCACCATTCGCTGTCACTCCATTTGATCACCTTGTCTTCATTGCTGTCCACTACCCTGTTTAGTTGCTGTTATTTTCTACAGAGCGGTTCACAGGCAGAATGTATCTCGTGTATTCAACTTTAACACGATAAACACGAATAAGCTGCACACGCTTTTTATTTGTGAAATCGGTTGTTATTCTGAGTAAAATATTATAAGATAGAAGCTGTTTTTAACAATATGTGTCTTAATATATACTCGACATGCAACTTACGGCTCTATGAATTATGCAGTGTTGTTTTACAGCATGTTTAGGTTACTTCGTTCTTTTTAGATTTATTCAAAGATTCATTTACTTTTTCAAGACTATCTGGATGTTTACAGTTTCAGATTTAACAATTTCACAAATTACAATTTACAAAATAAATTGGCTCAATGTCAATTGTATTTTTAAAAAATATATATAATTATAATCAGGTCCTATGTGCTGTTATGCTTTTTCCTAACGTATAGCTTACGCATAATCATACACAAATACAGTTGTATTCTGGTTATCATATTTCATAATTCCAAATTCACAATGGAAAAAACAAGAAGGATGAAAACAATGTATCTGGTAATATTTAAGGACTTCCTTTGTAATACGCTCTTCGTCGTTATCATTACCATCTCCTTCCTGTCCTCTCGGGGAGAGGCTTAGATTGTCTTGTAAACATTCTCCATGTTCTTGTCTATCCTAATTTAATCCAAAGCAACCATTCATTTATGTTCATTAATCTCTGAGTATGATTCCGCATAATAAATTAAAATGCACTATAAAAGATTAACTGTGCTACAACAAAATCATTGATATCACTAGATACGATATACAAGGCTATACAAAAGTGACACATTTATAAAAGGCAAACGATCCTTAAGGTTACTGCGGAAATTTACTGTTTCTTAGTTTGAACTTTATCTAAACATCAAAATCTCCAAACTGCAAATTGATTGCCACCATCCGTTTGAACTGTCTACATTAATGCAGGGGTGAGGCTTAATCGTTGAGGGTGTGGGTGGTATCGGGAATAGAATTGGCAACAATTGTCCATCAAGACAATTAAAAAGGGTCATTCATTGGGTAGATTTGCTGACAGCCAATATGTATACAAATATCGAATATGCCGACCGATAGTTTTAAAAGCACCCCTACCGACGCCCCTGTCATAATGAAGGTTATATGCATTTGATTGATTTGTTTTAATTACACACAGCAATACAGCAATACATATATTAGTTTTTCATACAATGTGTTTACATATAAAAGAAGAGAAGCTACTCGTTCGTTAAAAAAAGGCCAGATAATAATAGCACATGTGCTAGTCGAGCCTAACCCCTTAAATAGCTAAACAAAGTATGTTGGTACTCAGTTTAGAAAACGTAACAAAAAAACAATGAATTTACTATTACAATCGATTCTTTAAAAAATAAAAATACTTTACAATATACAAACTGATAATGTAATATATAATTTGTGTACATATGCAGATTATCTATCAACTTGATATTTCATTCATGATTTGTTCAACAAATGACTTGTAACAGAATTCCAAAGCCTAATTCTAGCCCTTGTTTATCTGACATTAACAGGTAATCTTTTCTAAAATTCACTGCCCAAAGAAGACAATAAAAAATTGCCCTTGTGACGTTCTAAATCTTGGAAGTCGTAATTGCCAGCCTTCTTTTTGTCTTGTGGAATAGCTAAGCTCTATAATGTCGCAGTCCGCTATCAAAAGATTAGGCAAATTGTCATCGACCATATCAAACATGAAAGTGAAAATTGATAAATCATGTAAATTATACACATTTCGGATTTGCAATCTTTTAAATATTTGAGCTGTAGGAGTTCTCCATTCACTAAATGACATAGCACGAACTGCCAGTTCATGTTAACACAATGTGCTTCTTAGGCTAATCATTCTAAATAGCACTCCCATTACTTTCTAATACACTGGCTTACAAAACGAATACGACTATTCCAAGACAAAATTAATGTCTATCAATGTGAACCCCAACAAAAGTGGCAACATCAACCTCTTTAATTTCCTAGCGATTTTCAGTTCACCATTCATACCTATTTCCCCCCCCCCCCCTCAACAACTTATTAACATGAAATTAGTTTTCATTGAATTAATTATAAGTTTGTTAGCAATGCACCACTTATGTATCTTTTGTATGTTGATATTCACTTCATTTAAATCAATTTCACCCTGGTCAGCAGGAAAAGTTTAACATAGGTTAGAATCATCGACAAACAACAGAAAATTGAGATAATCAGTAACTGTTGGCAAATCATTTATATAGATCAAAAGCAGAGTTGGCCATAACACTGATCCTTGTGGAACACCACATCATATCTTCTCTCTTCAGATAACATTTGACCACACTGAACAAACTGAAATCAGTTACAAAGATAGTCCTTAAACCATTCAAGGGGTGACCCTCGAATGCGTTAACTAGATATGTTACCTAGTAATATATAAAAGCATATCAAGTGTTACTTTCTCCTGATCCATAGATTTCAAAGTTGAATTTATCAAGTTGATAAATGACAATTAGATATATATTTCTTCCAGAATTCATATTGATGGTAATAGAATATATCATTTTTTTTCTAGAAATTGGATCATATCTGATATTTATCGATTTTTCAAAAAACTTTAACTATGACGGGTAGACCCGATATTGGTCTTTAGTTACCTGGATCTTCTCTTTGCCCTTTTTCGTGCAGGGGAGTAACCTTCCCAATCTTTATTTCATCTGGAACCTTGTGAGTTTCTAATCTAATGACAGGTTAAATATACTGTATAGTTATGTTTGTGTCCTTCATACACTGTCGCTCATAACGGTGGAATATTTTTTGTTATCCCAATTTATGGAATTATTAAAAAAATAATTTAAAAATACTAGATCTAGATAATAGTATACGTTCTCAGATTTGATTGAATAATAATTTGTCAATGCGTGTTTTGCGTGACTGCTAAAGCATGTATATGCTACTATGTTTATCAACTAGGGAACCTATGCCCTTAAGTCATAAATGACAGTAATGAGGATTATGCCCCATAAAAGGGCACTAATATAGCACATCGACACGGTGTTGATCCTGGGGCCTCACAGTAACGAGGCCATTGCTTTGTCACTGAACCATGACTGTACGCAGCGGGGGCTAGGGTAGGGGGCAGTTTCCATAAATAAAAAAAAAACACAGAAAATGCAATAAATGTTCACTAATTTATTGCATTCTACCCCGGTCCCCAACATAAAAAAATCTTCTGTGTGCCCATGCCTTGAGCCATAATGCATGGCCGTCCAGAGGATTTGTTTATGTTCAACACCGTGTCGATGTGCTATATTAGTGCCCTTTTGTGGGGCATTAATCCTCATTACTGTCATTTATGACTTTAAGGGCATAGGTCCCCTAGTTGATAAGCATAGTAACATATACATGCTTTAGCAGTCACGCAAAACACACATTGGCAAATTATTATTCAATAAAATCCGAGAATGGAAACTATTATCTAGATCTAGTATTTTTAAATTATTTTTAAAATAATTCCATAAATTGGGATAAAAAAAAATATTCCACCTTTATGAGCGACAGCGTATTATTGTGTAGCAAATCGACTGGTCAGTACATTTCCGTTTCCATTTTGTGTACTTACATGTATCAACAAGATTCTGACGATACGGTTCTGACGATGATTTGATTAATAACTTTTGAAAATTGAGATTTAAGCTGTGTTGACCTCTTTTGAAATATATACCGTTTCCCAGTTATTGGCAGCAAGCTCTTCTCTAAAAACATTTATATATCTTTATCAAATTATTTTCTTTTATGGATGGTAATTTGACATACATCGCTAGAATTGCATTTTCCTTATCAATTTACTTCTGCCGGGTAATCATTCTTCAAAACTAGAAAATTAGCTGTTTTTAACTCTTTTGAATTGTTATACCGTTTCCCAGTTACAGGCGGCAAGCTCTTTTCTAAATACATTTGTATCATATTCCTTGTAACATTTTGATTTCAGGATGATAATTTAACAGCTATCGCTAGAATTGCATTATCTTTATCAATTTGCTTTTGTCGGAATTATTTTTCTTATAAACTAAAACATCTGAGTAGGCCTAGTTTTCTTTCGATGACATCTCAATGTGAAACAGATAGCTCCATGGCTGTATTGGAGTTGTTGCTCCCATGTGATGCTTTGACGAAATTACGACCTGACCGAGAGCTAGTCGTCTCAGATTCTGAACACTTTGTACAACAAAGCTGTTTCCATCGCTTCCGCACCGCATCCTTCCTTAGACATGTAAGAACGAATATAAAGAACCCCTGTAAGGAGTTGAAGATGATGAAGAGAACTTCAGCAGCGTCGTCCTGCAGGAGAACCAGGTAGCCCGTAGACCAAGTCAAACCCATGAGGACCAGGAAGGAAACACCAATCTGTGTTCTCTCGATACATGCTTTACGTTTAGCCTCGCGGTCTTTCCATACTCGTCCTGGGAGCCTGGCAGACTGGCCAAGTTGGCGGATAGCAAGGATGAAGATGATGGTATTGATTAGCAGGATGACGCCCATGGGCACAAGGATTCCTCCTATCAAAGCCAACCGCTGCACATAACAACTGTGGAAGAGAGATGGAGAGAGAGTGAATGAGCGATTGAGCGTCTGTTCGTGTGTTCGTGTGTTTGCGCGCGCGCGTGTGTGCATACGTGTGTGGTTTGTATTGCACATTTGGAGAAATAAAACAATTTTTTTTTTTTTTAATTAAAAAAGGGTGTGCGCGCGTGCGTGTGTTTTTGTCTGTCTGGCTAATTGGATAATTGAAAAAAAATGGCTGTCTTTGTTCAAAATATTGTACATTTCGAGATGCCGCCGTGAGGGACCCGCACGGGCAATATTCATTTTAAATGGCCCCCGGACGGCAGATGCTGTTGTTGTGCATATCACCCGAGGCTCTTGAGGGGCCCATGAGGGCGCCGTAGGGTACACGTACGGAACCCTTGAGCACCGCAAGGTCCCCGTAAAGATTTTTCATGAGAATTGACCCCGAAAATCGTGAGGTGCCGTCCGGGCTGCCCCCGAGGGCCAATACAAGAAATGGCACGATG
Source organism: Strongylocentrotus droebachiensis (assembly GCA_035222895.1). Taxonomy (NCBI): domain Eukaryota; kingdom Metazoa; phylum Echinodermata; class Echinoidea; order Camarodonta; family Strongylocentrotidae; genus Strongylocentrotus; species Strongylocentrotus droebachiensis. The sequence continues at coordinate 124,703 of JAVYIG010003328.1, forward strand.
CTCGTAGATAATGTAAATACAAACATCGTAGCCCGTAGCCTCTTACGATGCCCCCAAAATCGCACGAAAAATCGTAAACCAATTTATCGTGCGGCGCCCGGGTCAAATGTAATCCAGGCATAAGCTAGCTTCCATGATGGGGAACTCATAAGCATTCACGGAATTTCTTCCTACCGGTACCCATTCACTACACACCTGGGATGGGTGGAGAGTGACAAATGTAGAGTACTGTCTTGCCAAAGGACATACTAGGGACTTCTAGATTTGCGTGGACTGCTACGTGTGACGTCCTTTTAAGGCACTTGCAGTGTCTTAAAAAGTAGGCAACATTTCGTATTAATTCTTTAATCTGATGAAGTATCAAAAGCAGTACTATAAACATGAACTTATGCAAACTGGAATATACTATTTAAAAAAAAATCATCAGGTTTTGATAGAAAGGACGTTATATAGATTGTTCTGGTTTGCAGAATCACTAGCTATTATATTTAATATGTGTGTTATGAATCACATGATAACCTGAAATATTTACCATGTGCATTCATATCTACATCACATCTAAGAATAATAATTTATGACGAACTTTTAATCTAAATCACTGCAACATACCAAAATCATCGTTTTTTCCACAGGATAAATGAATAGTAAGAAGTTATGTTTTTGGGGGGGCCTGAGCTCAATCGCTCTTCATTTATCACCTCAAATATATTTAGGCCGAGACCCAAATATTTCAGCAAAAGGAAAATTATGATTTTATGAACCAGATTACCCAGATACAAACAAAGCCTCAGAATAAATTGGCTTTAGTTATTGCGATATCATAGTATAAACTGGTGTTAGTGACGGGCTGGGATTCGAAACCTCAACTCTTGGATTGAGACTTGAACGAACCACTCTACTATACTTCCACTACAACTACTACTACTACGCCTATTTTAATCACGTAAGCTTAAATGTTTCCAATATGTATTCATATGTACATAACATGTAACCATAATAGTTTATAACACGCTTGATACTCTAATCACAATATAACAAATTCGTCACATTTTCCCCCAAGACTAACAAATACTGAGAAGTTATACGTATAAATGATATCAATGTGATCACAAGTTTCTCATGCGGCAAACATTACTTCCTGGTTAACGATCAAGGATATTAAACTCTGATGGTCTCCATTCAAAGCTCTGTTTCGTCTAGTTTCATGGTTATTCTTATATTGGTCTTAGCTCAATTGCTCTCCATTAATCACCTCAAAGACATCTAGACCACTGAATTCTACACCATGTAGCGAAGAGTTCAGTGATCTAGACTCAGTCTAAGGAAACTATGATTTTATAAACCAGATACAAACATACGTGAAGTGTCTGGGAGTCAAACTTGAATTCTCTTTCTGTTAGCCCCCCCCCCCCCACCCACTTCAAAAACTTCTAAATAAGAGTCCAATTACTAAGCCAAAGGCCCCCCCCCCCCCCCCCACTCAGAGTTATTTAGGGTACGCGTATGCATGTTCCCTCCTTTTGAAAACACCCCCTACATTAAGTCAGGTGTGTAAAGTCAATACGGGCCGATGTTGTTTGTGTTACGAGCCGAACTTCGCTGCGTGAAAGGCACCCCTTTACCAGAAATGTTGGGAACAGGAATGCGGTCCCTCCGTTCCCGGAGTGGGGGGGGGGGGGCCAAAGCGTCGTGGAAAGGTCCTCCTTCGAGATTACGGTTGGAATGTTGGAGATGGCGCTAAACATGCTAATCATATCCGGAAAGGAGAAAAGTAAAGAAGGTATTCAATCTTAGACATTTACCTTTATTGCACTAACCATCATCTGGTTGAGACAGCTACGTAGTTTGTTTAATGGTAATTTTGGCGTAATTTCATAGGCCTACAATACAAGGGGCTTAGTGGCCTGCGCCCCCCTCCCCCGAATTTTAAAATTTCAAAATTGCACTAGCAACCGGCACCTGATTTGGCAGTTGCGTAATATAAAAACAGCTTAGTATTCCATTTATATGTTCATATCTTATTTGTTTGTCTTAATATGTATATAAATATATCAATATAAATATATATTTGTGTTAAATACTTTTTTTAAAACAATTCAAATCCATTAAGATTTATTTTCTTTTGTTCTTTCATTATTTTTAATGTAAACGAAAAAAATATCCAATTCAAGATTCAAGATTATTTTATTGGTCCATGCATGCAAACATTACATAGAAATTTTGCTTCCAATGGCTTTTTTGACAGTGAAAATACAAATGACAGAAATACAATATAACATTTAACAATTGAAAACTATGTACATAAATATGGATAATTATTTATAGTGTGCATGTGCCCCTCAATTTCCTATTGCCTACATCTAACATGTGTCATAAATTAAAATGTTTCATAATATAATATAATATTTCCCGTTAGCTCTTCCCCCCCCCCCCCATCCGCTAGCCCCCGATTCACAGATGGTTTTGGATTGTGCAGAATATAACAGGAATAAATACATTTACATTCATATTTCATAATTATAAATGCGAGATATAATTGCGGCAACACTTCTACAGTAAAATGAACTCTTAACGATTGAAGAAATCAAGTTAACAATTTACCGGCGCAATCGTATGAATGAATAACATATGTCATAATTTAAAATGTCTCATAATATAATATTTCCCGTCAGCTCCCCCCCCCCTCCCCCCCCCCCCCCTAGCTTCCGATCCACAGATGGTTTTGGGTTTTGCAGAAAATAACAGGAATATATCCATTTACATTCATATTTCATAATTATAAATGCGAGAAAAAATTACGGCAACACTTCTACAGTAAAATGAACTCTTAACGATTGAAGAAATCAAGTTAACAATTTACCGGCACAATCGTATGAATAACATGCGTCATAAATTAAAATGTCTCATAATATGATATTTCATTTCCCGTCAGCTCCCCCCCCCCCCCCCCCCCCATCCGCTAGCTCCCAATCCACAGTCTCCAGCTATCCGTTTAATTGCACTTCAATAGCCGCTATTGAAGTGTAATTAAACGGACAGCTTTCGAAAACAACAATAACAATTTCAAATCCAGTAGGAAGTATGATTATAAGGATAGGTAGATAGCCTTATATATGCAGATATCGCGTCACAGTTGAATTATACACATGTATGGAATTAGGGATGAATGAATTACGAGAACGTGAAAGGCGAGTACGGGGAGGGCACAGTCTTATTCCAGAACGGTTGAACCTGAAACAATCATTGAGAAGATGAGTATTGTCTGTCATTATAACTTTAACTTTTGCAAGTAAGCGTTTTTCATAAAGTGCTGGAACAGGGGGCAGATCTGATCCTATAAACCTCTGTGCGACTCCTCGAGTTCGATCTACTCTTCCCTTTTGCTCGTTTGACATGTTACCAAAAATGCAAATCAGATTGAATGTCATTACGCTTTGGATGATCGATTGGTAGAAGAGCTTCAGGATGGTTCTATCGATATGAAAGCTCTTTAATTGATAAAATGTAAATACATAATAACTAAAGCTATTTCCAGAGCGTATTACGTTTTTACACAATCAAAAAGGCTTAAATCATAAACACATATCCTTGTCTCGGGTACGCCCTTTAGAATCATACACTTTAGAAAAGCATAGACGAAGAAAGGGTCAGAAATGAAATAAAAGGGAAAATATATTATAGAGATTGGGTAACTTTGTCTCAGATTCTGAAACAAAATCCTGGATTTAGCTCATGCTGCAATGATAATTATAAACCGTTAGGTCAGTAAGGAACCCCGTGACTTTTACAAGCCGATCGCCTGTCTGATTATCAAGATATATATGATTGAAAATCGAAATCAAATTTGGCGTTTTCCTTACAGTTTTCATAACACTACAGTCTACTGGGGAAAATGAGTTTGGTAAAACCGGTCACTCACAGATTTTTACTTTTTTTGAGGCACTTCATGATCATTTTGAAGCGCAGTTTTTTCGGGGCTTCATTATTACACCATATCACGTAGGGCCATGCATCTCAGATTTAATATTGTTAAACGATGCTTGCAAAAATAAGGAAGTTGGAAATGTACTGCAACCATTACATGAAAGCTGTATAAAAGGTACTAAATATATATATATATATATATATGACAATGAAATGGAAAACATTGGTACTCTAATATAGTATGACTATTTTTCATGAATCAGGAAGTTGATATTCGAGCTAGACTTTACCTCCTGCCCACCCCCTCCTCCCAACCTGCCCGTCGACAAAATGGGCCCGTACGCCAATATTTACTGTGAAGCCCCAAAATACTCTTATATCTGGCATAAATACAAGCATTTTAAGTGCAGCGTTAGGGCTTCCCGGTCCTGAAGTTTTACTCCAGGTAGAAGCCACAAAGTCCTCTTTCTCCATTCTGTTTCTCTTATTTTTCTGCCTTAAAAAATGAAATTGTTACTAAGGCTGCATGGATTGCCCTTTAATGCGACTCTCTTGCACAAAAGCTCTTTCAACTGTGCGATATGTGATATTGATACAAAATTCAGACTGAATTCGAGGTGAATCAAATTTCTTTGGTAAGCAAAATAAGAGTATTTACAAAGCTCTTTCAACTGTGCGATATGTGATATTGATAAAAAATTCAGACTGAATTCGAGGTGAATCACATTTCTTTGGTAAGCAAAATAAGAGTACTTACAAAGCTCTTTCAACTGTGCGATATGTGATATTGATAAAAAAAAATGCAGACTGAATTCGAGGTGTATCAAATTTCTTTGGTAAGCAAAATAAGAATATTTACAATACTCCATGAACTATAGGATGGCTACCTTCTTACTGTATTATAATGCCCTGGAAAATAGGCCTCCCTCAAAATTGTGTTTTCATATATCTTGTTATTATCGTCACATATTTTACACACCAGTATCTTAAAAAGTTTGCACACTCTTCACTGTTTGCTGCAATAGTGCAGAAACAAAACTCATTTTTCCAACAAGAAGTGACTCAAATTGTGCCCTCTTCCACAAATGAAACTAAAACGAAGGCGTTGGTCAGTGGTTACTGCCTGATAGCACCAGTTCTACACATGATGCTTCACAGTGAACACGTATTCAAGGTTTCAAGATTTCTTTATTTTTTCCACATAATATAACATAATCAAATGAATATGCAATATATACAAATTCAATAACATAACATTAACCAAAGATACGACAAATGATGACACAATTGTTAAAATAAATAAGATTGGCACAGCGTTGAAACATATAGGTTGAGTCTATTAAAAGAGCATGGCTTGTATAAATATAGACCAGCCTCTTCATTTCATTTCAGGTAAGAAATTCAACATTTAATCTTTCGGTTCTGTCTGTTTAGTTGATTATTATTATTCTATTGATATATTACATGATTGTGCTGCACTTCATGATTGTTTAATGATGAAGTGAATGCGATTAATGATATTAGAACCAATGATATGTTTATTATAAAACCAGATATATAATTTTATGGATGCAGGCTTAACATAAAGACGTGTATATTGTATGATGTTAGTTAGGTTTATGAAGCATTTAGATGATAATATGGTGGTATTATTATGTAGTAGAAGTAGTAAATCTTTGTAAATCTAATACATTTGTACATGAGAATAGTAGAATACATGAATATACATTGGTACACAGATATCAAATTTGCTTTGAAAGTGTCATCATGGCCGAAGAAAGAATCGGTATATAAAACCCACAAAGGAGCATTATCACAATCGTGTAATAGCGCTGCGCTCTTGAGACAAGGAGTTACAAATTAAAACATATTCTACAGAGGAAAGCCATAACGGAAATGAGGGAGACATTATACACAAAGGGAAACGCTAAACTTATGGCGGCACACGTACAGGCGTTTCGGGTCTTTTTCACAGAGAAACCACAAAATAACCCACAGGTTCCAACTGATACCCAAACCCATGTCCGATACAGCTAGACACTGGTAGAGGATTCGCATGTATTCCTGGAGCTCGTTTTGGTGTCTGATGACAACCAGGACAATGGCATTCAAAATCACGCAGAGGAAAATGATTACTCTCTTATAGGTTACAGGCTCTTTGTCAGGACTACCGACGTTTGTATGATTTACCATGTTCAAAGCTTCCGTCATCATGGTAGTAGCCATCTTACAGGACAAACCTTTAGATACTCGATCAACACGGTCAAAATTTCGTGCGAGTTCTTATGAAACCGAATGACGGTTAGCAAATATGGAAGGGCTTTACAAAACTGTTTAATTTTTTCCAAATTCAACACATCATGAACGCCTTTTCTTCTTTGAAGTCAAGCAGTTTCTGAGACATGTCGAGCGTGAAAAGCAGCTAATGGAAGTGTGATAGAAAAATAAGTGCTGGCTTTTTTTAATTGTATGTCATGAATGCATTAGTGTTAGTGTTGAATTAGTGGACCCCGTGATGGTGATGACGATTGTCAACATTAATAGTACACAGTAAAAACGCTGCTTAAAAAAGTGATGTTCACTTACAGTTGTACACTATCTTAAACAACAGTTGAACAAATTGTAAACAATGTTGCTCGAAACGAAAGTAGTTTTGTAAAACATTCGCTGTTTAAAATTTAATGACTGCTAAATTTACTATACGATAGCTTTTAGACAGTGTTGTTTGCATGTGGCATCATGTTTAACGTGCCAGTAAAGTGCACTTTGGCTAAAAGCTTTATTTCACATCATGGCCGACCAAGCTACCGATGCGTTTCTAAGTGACTGGGGATTCAATGGCTTAATTGAAATCACTTTTCTATTAACCAATTTGAAGTTTTTAACTTATAGCGTAAGTTCACAGTTAAAATGTTCAGTATCTGTACGCAAATGTCAGAATATAGGTAGACTTAAAATCGTCGCGTCATGCAGTGCGGCACTGATCGCGCACTCGGTTATAACGTGTGCTAAATTCCTTGCCATAGAGATTGCATGCATCCCTATATATGCAGTTTATACGTGTATGCATGCGCGCTCATGCAAAATGGGCACTGTTTTGGCGCTAATTCATGAATTGCAGAATTACCCTACCATATTGTTAGTCTTCATATACCTATATAGAGAACCAGCAGTAGTGGTGCACTTATTCAGAGTATCAAACCCAAATTGTACCCCATTATACAACCCTTTTGTTGTAAAAAAAACTCCCACTGAACAACAGTTCCTTTTTAAACAACCCAGTTGGTGTAAACAACCCCCACTGAACAATAGCTCCTTTTTAAACAACTTTCTTTAAACAACCCAGTTGGTGTAAACAACCCCAACTGAACAACAGCTTCTTTTTAAACAACCGTCTTTAAACAACACCGGTTGTTTAAATTATGATTTTAAACAAGTTGTTCAAAATGTTGATCAACTAAGTTTTTAAACTTTAAACAAATCGAGATGCTTAACATTTTAAACAACTCTCAGATCAGGTCACCCGTTAATCCGAGGTTGTTTAAACTTTTAAACAACTTGTTCACAAACATTTTAACTGTGTAGGCTACACTATTATTGGGTTCTTAAATTAAAATGTCGTTTAGTTACAATAGGTGAGTGAAAGGCTTTAGAAAGTTTTTGTCAAAATATGAGACTATTAAATGCACCAATGGAGTTACAAGAACGACTGTCGCCTGTGCCTGAATGAAGGTGGTCTCCCAAGCCAAGCCTGTGGCGGTACAAAGCGCTGCCATGTTTCTTCTTCGTTTTTCTTCATTGTTGGTTTTAATTAAGCAATTAGTCAGAGTTCCCTCTTTTAGCCCGAAATTTCCTTTAATGTACATGTACATACAAAATATGAAATAAAGTATACCCGTTTTCTGTCACATAATTTCACTTTTATTCACTTTCTTTTTACCTCCTTACTGCAAATATATAACAGATTCTCACTGGCCATTCAATGTTCAAAGTTCAATTTTTATTTCCATTTTCAACAAGTAAAATACAAATGATAATTACCCCTCTGAAAATTATCCCCCCCCCCCCCCCACGAAAATCATCCCCCCGTCTCCCCGAGGACAACTACCACCCGAAAACAAATTCTCGGGGGCAGGTTTGTCCTTGGTTGCACTGGGGGAGGGGGGGGGGGTAATTGTCCTAGGGGTAATTTTCCAGGGGGTTATTATCCTTTAGGGGTAGTTTTCCAGGGCTTTATTTTTCGGGGGCTGATTGTCCAAGGGTTAATTGTCCTGAAACGGCCTATTCCGTATAGAATACAAAATAAAATAGAAAAAGAGAAAAATAATCACTTTACCTGAGCATGATATTTTCATGATATTTTCATGCAATCTTTACAGCTAGGTGGTCTGGCAACATTTCAAGAGTTTCCAAAAGCCAAGTAGAAGGTAGATGTATCAAAATTAATGTTGGACGAAATTGATTGGCAAAGTGGTTATTCAACCATCAATTATTGAAACGGGAAGGTAGTAATGACGCTTTTACAAAATGAATTCACGGTTAGCATTAGAGAAGCCAGTAGCCGTTACAAGAAGGGGCAGAATGTTTTTGTTAATCCCTTGGTTATAGCATTATTGTATGATCCAAATTGACAGCGGACAATGAAAAAGTTCAGTTAGCGTTTAGCCCTAGACAGATTACTTGTTGACAGACCACCGTTTTTTTTTTAGGGGGTCGGACGATTCCAACGTTTTACCTTTTAAAGGAGAATATAACGTCAACAGTAAACTATTCTTAAAGAAAGCAGCAGATTAGAAAAGCAGATTGGTGAAAGTTTGAAATGAAATCGGCAAAAATTGATAAAGTTATGTAATTTTGAAAGTTGTATGGGCACTTCAAATTGGCTATAATTATAGGCAGTGTCACTGTGTCGGAGAACTGGAAAACTTTCCCATTTATTTCGACACACAATTATTCAAAATATATGACTCGACAAGGTCTTTTCTTCTAGATAACTTTTGATAATCTGCTACCCACTATATATTTTGAGACGTGCCCTAAAGTAGAAGAGAACGCACTTAGGAGAAAAACAAAAAAACGGGAGAGTTGTCCGTGAGTGCGTTTTAATCCACTGACCAATGGTCAATTTGCGATTCGCATAGATTTAATGATCTCACCTTTGAAACACTCATAACTTTTTATTATTGGACCGATTTATTTCAAGCTGTGGAACTCTATACAACTCTATACCTATGTCATTCATGTGGCTATTAGGGCTATGATTATTGACATATTAGACTAGTGTACACATCTTGTACATTTCATATATTATTTTGTTAAAAAGGTTATTAACCTTTTAAACAAAATAATGTCATCATGTCAAGATCCATCATCAATTATCAGGTTATTCGGCAGTAACTGAGGTACTATTTTTTAAGCGTTTCAATGTTTCGACAAACTTGATACAAATTGGTGTTTAATGCCAATTTCTTGGACAACACCGAAAAGCTACCTTTAAACAAATTTCAACCGTCAGCTTTCTCGTGGGCATTTCATGTTTTCATCGTTCTCGATCGTTTGTAATAAACCTTTCAATCTCTGAATGTAATCTAATCAATTTCTCAGACACTTCTTAAAAGCCACAAAACACATTCTTCTTGCCTCAGAGTTAGTTAGGAGGTAAATGATAGGCTGCACCCATGGAAAGCTCCCTGAAATCGTGTCCAAGACATTCGTCAAAGTCGGAGGCAACGGTCTCACAAGGTTAATTACATAAAGTGTCCAGACCATACAGAAAGTGGCCGTCGTTAGTAGAATTGTGGCAAATCCTTTCATCCCTCTCCTGCGAGATCAAGAACGACATCGATTTGAAGATTCCCTGGCGATATTCTAGGATCGTGATCTTTAGAATTACGTGGATCAATTTCTGCACGATTGATTCGGATAGTAGTAGGTATAGCACACCAAAAATAAGTACAACAAACACATGTTATTTGATGATTGCTAATGATCAAGCTTTATGAAAGCTTCAAAAAAAATTTGATATCGCAAAATTACCGAAAAACCTGCCAGAAATGGTCATATTGGCAAACATGGCAAAATTCGACAAAGTTGACAACTTAATTCATCACTTTCTAGGACAAAAATAATGAATTAAATTATCAGACACTAAAATATCATCTTTGTGGTAAAAAATACAAAAAAGAAAATTCATATATCTATTACCGTTTTGAAAACAGAAGCAAACAAAATAAGTCATTTTTGCCATTTTTGCGAATGTGCAGATATGAAAAAGTTGTGAAAATAACTAAGTCCGTCTAATTAATATGCGCATATGTAATCAAATCAAAACCGAACATGATACATCAATGAAACCTATGTATATCAGACAGGTATGGAAATATTTTTTTTTTGAAGAAAAAAAAAATTATGAATATTCATCAAATATACAAATTTAGGTCATTTCAGCTAATTATATATATATATAGGAAAGTCAAACTGTTCATTTTGTTGGCATTTTTTAAAATCATATATTTATAGATCATATTTACACCAAATATTAACATTAAATTCCAAATATTTTTGCAATGCCAATAAAATATGGCGATGGAAATTACTTGGATCACCGTTACAGCTATTTCCTCATATGTTTCACAAATTATTTAGAAAAACCGAACAAATGATAAGAATTTGCAGACTTTCAGCTACATCACAGTATAGTTTTTTTTTTTTAATGTCAGATTTGAGGATTTATGACGATTTTCCGAGAAACTATTCAATTCAACAGGCCATAACATTCCACAGGGACTGAATTTCAGAGAAAAACAAAGTTTGGTGACCCCAGTACAATTGTGGCTACCTTGAGTGTAAATAACAAATTGATTCAATGAGTGAAACACATGAAGATATTGCATTTTTGTAGGGGAGTTTTATATATTGAAATGCATTTTCACCACGCAGAATAACAGTCAATGGGCGATCAGCGGGCCATGTCACACATGGCTGAAAAGACAATATTCTAATTAATAATTTAACATATTTTCCACATGCCTTGAAACAATGAAACTACACAGATTTGTAGTTAAATGTATGCTTGAAAGATATGTGAAATAACAATAAAAAAATATTGTTCAGTTTTTTAAAAATAAATTTATGAAAATTGCTATTTCTACCAACTGACTACTATTGTGTGTGTGTATGTGCATGGGGCAGACTGTGTGCACAGGCAGTGTGATCACCCTAATAGTAGGGAGATGGTGTTCAAAAGGTCCGACTGTATTTCTTAATCGACGAGCAATGAGTAGTAATCGGATATTCAATATTGATGTGATGACAATTGTTGCACAAATAGGAATTATTTGAAAACTCGTGTGCACAGTTGACGTCCATGTACCCTTTGCACTGAGATCTTGGGCTAGACAACGTTCTGTCAAGAGTTTCATGAACGGTGAAGATGGAATTGGGAGATATATTCCACAAATTAGCAATATCAACAGAAAGACGGATGAAATTGCGAAGTAAAATCTTGTTCTGGTCACAATCGTGTAGTATCGTAGTGGTCTCGAGACGAGGAGGTATAGGTTCAAACTGATTCCGCAGAGACATGCCATTACTGAAATATAAATAACATGAAACACATAGGTAAACGCCATACTCAGGATGTAGCAAGTGACCTTAATTTGTGTTGTCAATTAATTCCTAAAACCATGTCTGCTACAGTAAGAATCTGATAAGGAATTCTCATGTATTCTTGAATCTCGGTTTGATGTTTAATAACAATCAAGACGATCACATTCAGATCAAGCACAGAAAAACCGAGACAATTTTAACAGCTTCCTGTTAATAATAATATTGGCATTTATATAGCGCTCTTACAGACATACATGTGTATCACAGCGCTTTACAACATATTATTACCCCGGTCATCGGATTCAGGCTTACCCGCACACAAGGTATGCACATTCTCCACTCCCTGGGGAGCATTCCAGCCGGTCGCCATTTTACAAGCGCCACTTGCTAATCAAACCACATTAGCTTTCGCATCCTACCGGGTACCCATTTTAACACCTGGGTGGAGAGTGGCAAATGTAGATCAATGTCTTGCCAAAGGACATTAGTGCCGCGGCGGGACTTGAACCGCGGACCTTGTGATCCACAGTCCGGTGACTTATCCACTCGACCACGACACCTGTTGTAATGTGCTAATGCCGACTGTACTTTTTACCGTAGTTAATGCTTCTGCAGGGGCCATTTTAAGTTGAATTCTCTATATTTCAATTTGATGTCATGCTTGTTGCATGTAAAAAAAAAGTATCGTAAGAAGAGTACACTCTTTTCCGGCTATCTGTCTTTTTCTTATTAAGACCAAGCAAGGCGGTCTCTTAACATGCTGAACGATGCATGACGACCGCGAATGAAAATGAAAATCTTGAGCACGCGCCTGAGGAAACTTCTTAATTTGGGTTATCGTACCATCGCTGGGAATATTAGTACCCCTGGAAACAAAGGGATTTGAACGATTGAGATGGATCATTACATTCATGATGATATTAAGTGAGTAATTGACAGCTTGATTGATTATTCTACTTAATAACTCGACAGAGCTTTGAGAGAAAATGATAGCCTGAATTTCCCACATCATTAGCAGGACTGCCCCAGATTTTAGCACGTTTGTGTACATATTCATTATTTGTATGGAAAACTGCATCGATATTAAGTGAGTAGTTGACAGCTTAATTAATGTTTCTGCTCTACTAATAAATCATCAACAAACACAGGGCAACCGCTACATTCTTAAAACGAGTTCTTTTTTCCACAAAGCTTTGAGAGCTCGTCTGTATTTCAAACATTTTCAATTTGACTGCCTCAATTTTTAGCATGTTTGGAACAAATTCGTTATTGTTATCATCAACTTCATCAAGATATATTATGAATTGTATGCAGTTGAATCATATATATGAAACAGACTATACAGAAAACCATGTACAGTGCTGTTACTTAATATCAAAGGAAGTCAAAACTTGCTCTCGAAAACTCATTCTGACAAGAAAGAGAGAGAGAGAGAACAAAAATAAGAAGAACAAAAAATATGCATCCAATGAAGCGGGGCTTGATTATATTGGTCAATTATAAATGATTCTCTTTCCCGTGGTTTACATTTTATTCACTAAAAACTATTTCGTCGTATTGTCCTTCACAACAATTTCTGTAATGCAGTTTCTGTGATTTTTCAACACGAGAAGATGAGAGATAAAAACGGACACGCCTGACTTGGTCAAGCTACGTATACAGAATGGTCTTTATTAGGGACTTTTAGATTCGCACGAAAACATTAGGTCTATGCTACGATCGACGTCCTGTTAATGCACTGCCGTATATGGACGTCACACGTATTAGTCCACGCAAATCTAAAAGTCCCTACTATTAGATGGTCTTAGAGCGGCATCAGCTACTGCATGGTGGGATCTGCGAAGGGTCATGTCTATAGTTACATGTACATACAAAAGTGACAGTGAATTAACACTTCCAACAATCCCTTTACTTCCTTTTAGATGATAAACGTGCTACTTGAAACTAGTGTTCCGTCAATGCCGGTTTTTCGGTCAAATACGAAACCCTGCCCTAGGCCTCTACAGACTATGCACATGCGTCAAAAGGTTAAGTATGTTCTTAAAGACTGCATCTTAATTGGTCTATCGTGTGCGTTCACCTTCCCGAATGTCTTCTTCAATTGGTGCTTGTAAAGTCGGTTAGTTTTGAAGCAACGTGACGGAAAGCTACCAAACACATTCGCCTCGCTTCGGAGCTCGTCAGCAAGTAAATAATGGGCTCTAACCACGTATAGCATCCTGACAAAATATCCAAGACATTCGTTGCCTGAGGATGTAACGGTGCTAAATATGTGATCACAGTAGGAGTCCACACAACACAGAAAATGACCGTTATAAAGAAAATTGTGGCGAACCCTTTCATTCCTCTTCTGCTTGGTCGATCACGGTTTATGTCGTGATCAGGAACGACATCATTTTGTGTCTTTATCTGCGCTTTACCACGACCACGCTCTGTAAAAGGAGAGTTCGTCGTCATTACTTCTTTCTTAACAGGGACAGTATTGCGAAGGTTTTCAAAGTGTCCGACCGAATTTCTCAAGTGACGCGCAATGAGTAGTATGCGGAAATTCAGCAGTGATGTAATGACCAGTGTTGCACAAATAGGAACTATTTGATAGCCGGTGTGAACTATAGACGTCCATTTCGTGTTTGAGCTTAAATCTTGGGCCAAGCAACGTTCCGTCAAGAGCTTTATGAAGGGCGATTCTGGAATTGGTAGATATATCCCACAGCAAAGGATTATCACAGAGAAGGTCATCGCAAGAGTAAAGTAAAATCTTGTTCTGGTCACAATCGTATAATATCGTAGTGGTCTTGTAACAAAGAGATAAAGATTAAAACTTACCCCACAGAGGCAAGCCATTACGGATATGTAAGATACGTGATACGTGAAAGCAAACACCATACTTATAATGGTACAAAACTCTTTACTTTTGGTTGGTGAATACCATAAAATGATCCAAATACCCCAACTGATTCCTAACAGCATATCCGCTACTGCAAGGACCTGATAAAGAATTCGCATGTATTCTTGGAGATCGTTTTGGTGTTTGATAACGACTAAGACGATCGTATTCAAAATCACGCAGAGAAAAGTTGTCAAAATTCGAACTGTTTCACCCGTCGGGCCACCACTACCTGCCGCCACGTTGGTATCGTTAATCATGCTCAAAGCTTCTGTAGTCGCCATTTTGAAGAACACACCCTGTAGATACTGAGAGTTCAGACTTTTACATCAAAAGGTTAGGAGAGCATGTAAGGTCGTTCTTTAATTACGAAATGCACTGCTCTTAATGTTCATCTCGATCATCAGACTAAGTACTGCGGTCTTTAGATAGACAACGTATGAACGGTTAATGCATTTTCCACGTAATGTTGCTTTTGCGTGATTACGTTCGTTTTATTGCAACTATTGCGTACCAATGAAACAATGGGTGGGGCAGAGCAGGCGCCTCACTGAACCATTTTAAGGTGGGACCTGGTAGTTAGGGTTTAGAACCCAATTTGCGAAAACTATGCCGCTTCCCTAACCCCCCCCCCCCCCCAACTCAACCACCCACAAAACAAAATTTAAGCATACAACACACAAACGTAGAACAAAACAAAAGCCAAAATCTGGCGAAGGGGGACCGATTTTGCGTCTTGCCGACCAGATCAAAAAGGTCAAAAATTGCGGTAAGAAAAAAGAAAAAGCCGGGGAGTCGGGGTGATAACCCCCCTCCCGATTATTTGCCGTAGAAAGAAGGGGCGCGGAGAGCAACCTCATCCCCTCCATCAAATAGGAAACGGGGGAGGATAGAGACATGGAGGAACTAGAAGGTAACGTAAGCAGATGATAAATATGACCTTTTCGAAACTTTCCCCTGTTTGGCAGCTCCGCCCCTCTAATATCATTTATTACCAAGCTCCCACTCACCCACAGTGCCCCTGAAACTAATGGACCCACGTTTTACTACTGGAGATAAAGTCACGTTTTTCTTACAATTCATACAACTAAAAATTGTTTCGAACGGCTATCATGAATTTCCAAAGGTTCGCAGCAGCAAAAAGCAAATATGTATTAATGGTCTGCGAACTAGCAGAAGCATATACAATGTTTTCAAGGCACCTTTGAAAAGATAAGTCTCGATATTGTTGTTGTTCCACTTATGCCATTCTTTAGATTTACCGTTAGAGTTTATCGTAACCAGTGAAACGCTCGACGATGCGCATAATAGTTTCTTTTCCACATTCACTGGTCCAACCCGTATCACTTTTCATAACAGTCTTCCGCCTTTCTGTCCATTTCCTTTATCTCTCCTACTCTTTGCATTTCCTCTGTCCTCCTTTCTCTATTCCAACCTCTCTATTCATCTTTCTTTCAGTTCTTCTGTCTCATTCTCTATTTTGATGATCTCGTTTAGTTCTCTATTTACGATTGCATTGCGAAAGAAACGTTGTGGAATCGATCAGAAAAGGTTGATCATCTAGCATATAAGTATTGGTGTGTACTGCAAGGTTCTGGGATATTCAAAATGATAAGAAATTTGGCCCAGTCTTGGTAAAATTACAAGCAGTGTACACAGTTGTATATGGGACTTCACGACACGTGCGCGATATCTATCCGGTCCGGATAGATATGATAATTTACCAAATATATCAATTAGTTGGCAGTTTCCCGGCAAAATTTGTATCTTCACGTATTAGTCAAAACATATTCTTTCACAAGATTGGTAACAAGAGCTTCCATTTCATTTTTGAGAGGGGGCGTTTCCAAAACAGGTCTTTACCTTTAAAGGACAAGTCCACTCGAAAAATAACTTACTTTCAATAAAAGCAGAAAAATCAGACAAACCAATCAAAAAAAGTTTGAGCAAAATCGCATAACTAATAAGAAAGTTATGATTTTTTGAAAAAGTATGTAAAACTATGGAACAATGAGAATCACAACACAAATTGCCAAGATGGTTATCAGTTTGTGACGTCATGTCCTCACTATTTATCTATTGCTCTATATGGTTTAATCCCATTATTTTCCCTTTTTATTCCCCAAAACTTGATTTCCCCATGCCTTTGCCCAGGTTATATGATTTGTATCATGTTGCGTGCATATGACATTTCACAAAATCTTTTATGAACTCTGAAGAATTTATACTATTTTTCTAATATTGTATATTCATAATTATTGATTTTGATATGAATAGTTTATCAAAATTCACATTTTTCATGATTTAACTGGAAAAAATACTCTTTATTACATCCACACAAAAACATATTACTATTAATCTAACTTGGATGCTGGTGTGAAGAAATAAGATTCTTAAGGAGAAAATAGGAAATTTATATCAATATAAAGAAAATAATTAGTGGATAGTGAGGACATGACGTCACAGACTCATGAGTGAGTTACCAATTTGTCTAGTGATTTTCAAATTGTTTAATGTCATTAAAAATTCATAACTTTCTTATTAGTTATCCGATTTTGCTCAGACTTTTTTTGATTGGTTAGTCTGATTTTTCTGCTTCTATTGAAAGTAAGTTATTTTTGGAGTGGACTCGAGCTTTAAAGCCCCTCTAAAGTGTAAGGAGCTCAACATTCGCCACAATTGTGATAGCAAAATTTCACTTAAATTGTATGTCCTATAAGAGCAGTTGTAGGTCCTGCCATAAGTAAGAATAAGAGCAATAACCATGCACTTTGAAGGCATTTGCGGTCTTAAACAAGAACTCGACTATCCCTTTAAGTGAAATTTTACCATCGAATTGTTGGGGCTCCCAACACTTTAGAGGGGCTTTAAAAGTAGTGTATCCCTTTTGCAGCCAACATCAAATGTTGTAGAACTTTGCAGGAATCATGAGTATGTCACGTATGTCCTTTCTTTGAAATTTAAACGTTTAACGGTTAGCAGTGACCTTAATTATGCAAGGGAAAATGTTTATCTGGAGTTCACTGTCAGCCATTGTTGAGTGACTGACTATTTAAAATTTGTTAATAACATAGATATTAGCCGAAAATGGTATATTATCATTTGTACACACCAATGACCCGCTTCTTATAATGACCGACATTACACTTATCGCGTCTTTATTCAGCACAAAACGTACGACTAATGCAGTACAAGGGAAAAGCAAACTACCTTCTAGGCGTATTTTTCGCAACGCGTTTTGAAAATTCCTATCGGTCTATAATACCACAGAGGAGATTTTAGCTGGAATTATCACTTGTTTACCATAGGATTTACATAATTTTATATTTTCAGCCTGCACTAAGAGACAAGATACCTTTCAATGCCTCTCACTTTTCAAAAGAAACACTGTTGAGGAAATACAAGTCAGTACAGCGATACTTCAACAGATCAACAAAAACAATGACAGCATAGAATAACATTGTGCATACAAGTTCAATCAATCTCTGAAAATCATCAATATGAATTTTGTAAAACAGAACAAGGAAAAATATATTTGCTCTCCTTTCATTTCAGACAAATTCAAACAAAGAATGAAATGAAAGTTATAACTATCTCCCACGTTAGGATTGCACAGACTCGTCATGAAGGAGAAAACAGTCGTTTGATACACAAACTCTCTAGAAATACATATCAAAATAGTAGGGTAACCATACATCAGACTGGGTACACAAGTCTATCAAATACTTGCACTCGTTTTGGATTGTGACGTCATCATTCTAATTCATGGACCAAATTATTTTCATACAGAATAAAAAAATTACAAATCCGCATAAAATCTCTTGAAATATCTATATGAAAAGAGATTTCTACCTATACATTTGGTAAATTAGTACAAATACACGAGACACAAAGTACACAGTCACATTCAATACAATAGAAGAAAATCTATACAAATAGTTTGTCTTATAATGGTTAATCAAAATCATAAAACTAACATAGTGTCTCAACTATGCTCTTTCCCTTTTATACATATGCATATTTAGCTTTTATTTTCCTCTTGCAGACTTATTTTTGATGTTATTTGATTAGAAACAGTGTCATATAAGTCTTTTCAGGTGAATAGACATCAATCAAATGGTTTCACATTGTATTTCTGGTCTGAAAGTAATACAAATATGAACTAGAAATGCAATCGTGTCACAACGATGTGCGTGCAATGACGCCATGTTTCTACGTGTCAAACGAAGGAGCTACTCTCGGAATATCCAGAGCAATATGTAAGAAGTCTGTAGCTTCTGTGATAGTGGAGATAGTTAGGGCAAACGAAAGGTCACCAAAACGGCCCGAAACGGAAAAAATGGTGCTTGGACGGTCACGCATGAGGGTTTCCGGAGAACGAAGAATTTAGTGACCTTGAAAGAATGCTAGAGACTACGCCTACGAATTTTGAAGGGAATTGGAGTAGAGGAAGGGATCTAGAAAGAGCTCGCAAGCACTGCGTGCAAAACCAAAAGGACTTGGTGCATGATGAACATGTTGCGACACGTGCTTTGGCACGAACGGCCGCCCATACTAACACAACCGAATAACAGTCTTAAAAAATGACGTCATGGCCGAAACGTGTTATAATAGGGCGGAAACTCGGCGGAATTCGTATAGTGACCCTTGTTCAAATGCGATTTACTCACAATTTTCTGCGTGAACATATACCATACTTGGTATCATTCGAAAGGGCATTTCAGTGCGGTCAGTTTGAAACCATTGTTATCTGCGCAAAACGTAATGCACGCATCAAACGCGCTATTACGTAAAGCATAGTAAATTCATCATTTTGGGCGATAACTTGGCAAAGAGGGCATTACAATTTACTAAATTTGGCAGACAGTTGTCACGTATATGGATACATATATCTGCCAAGTTTCATTGAAATAGGTACAAAGATCGCCATTTTAGAGCAAGTTGAAGTTATTTTGGAATTTTCTCGAAAATGGCGAATTTGGAGGGCATTTTTCTCAAATTTGGTCAGTGTTAGGGTATATAATTTTGTATATGGCTGGAAAGGGCATATCTTCAAGTATCTAAATCCAAAAAAGGGTACGGTTTTACCAAGCCATTATGGAGATACGGCCACAGAAAGAAAGCCAATTCCCAGAACTTTAGAGGGCGCTATTTATGTTTTGCATAGTCATTGGAGCATGAAATTTGGCATGGCTATGTGCAATTATGAGATAAGGATAATGTTAGATTTAAACACAAAACGGAATTTATATGAGAAAGTTATGGCAGTTTTAGATTTTTAGGGGTCCATTTTTCAAGAATTTGAGAGATTTTTGACGGAGTCAGTTTCAGATTTGAATTTTGAGTACGAAGATGGCATTTTGAAGGTCAAGTTATACGTCGCAGATGAAAGAACATCTCTTAGACTATCTAGAGGAATTTGTTAGAAGTTTGTAGGATCTAGGATAGTGGAGAGAGGAAGGAAGAAAGAAAGGCCTTAAAATGGACCAGAAACGGACAAAATGGCACCTGGACGGTTATGCATGAGTGATTTCGAAAATCGAAAAAGTAGGTGACCTTGATGAGATGCTAGAGACTATGCCTATGAAATTTGAAATGAAAAGGACATGAGGAAAGCACCTAACTAGGAATCACAAGCACCATGTGTAAAACGAATGCGATTTTCTGACGAGGAATATAAGGAGAATATTAATGGGGCAGAATGTGAACGAAAACAAGGCAATGACGAAGGTTCGTCATT
Organism: Strongylocentrotus droebachiensis; assembly: GCA_035222895.1. NCBI lineage: Eukaryota > Metazoa > Echinodermata > Echinoidea > Camarodonta > Strongylocentrotidae > Strongylocentrotus > Strongylocentrotus droebachiensis. The sequence goes on from JAVYIG010003328.1 coordinate 144,862, forward strand.
GCAAAAATTAAACTTCGAACCAAAAAAAAAAAAAGTGGGAAAGAGTCATCAGTCATTAATTCAAATGATCTATGAGGGGCAAGTAATTCCAAAAGCTCATGTTTTATTTAGTTGAATTAAAAGAATATCAGAAGTATTTGAGCAATTCACATACTTTGCCATGAAAACCTTTTCAACACTGTTCAAAGTTGAAAACATACATGTATATACGATTTGGATTGGCAGTTTGGCACTATCTAACAGTTTAAAGTACTTGTGCAGCATACTACATTGACCCCACGGAATAAATGAATGTACTTTTTAAAATCCAAGTCTTCATGTTACACCTCAAAACAGATTCCATTGGTCCAGGACTAGTAACAGTTTGTCAGAAGAATTTATTAAAAAGACACTCCATATTGAACTCTCAATTATTTTTTATTTCAACTGTTTCAATTATTAGATGTGTGTGTGTGTGTGTGGGTGCGCGCGCGTGTGTGTGTGTGCGTGTGTGTGTGTGTGCGTGTGTGTGTATGTGTGTGTGTTATCCTGCATTTAATTATCAATAATAATTATTAGGCATTGCTTAGTTTAGTTTAATAATACCTCTCCCATTGGTTGGTTACCGATTGTGCAATCAATCGGGGCAAAACAGAAGGCAAAATGTATAGGGAAAAAAGAAGGGCAATAACTTTTGGAGAACATGATACGACACTCCTCCTTTTTCCTTCACAATTTATGCACCTACATGTACTAATTAATCGCCCCCTCCCCCAACCCCCAACCCCCAACCCCCATGACCGTTTCAGCTGTAATAAGAAGATATTTTAAAATGCGTTGTAAATTAAATAAAGGTCCTACAGCTCCTTAAAAAATGGAGAAAAACAAAATTCTAGAAAGCCATGATTTTAAAGTAGACACACGAAGAATCAAAAGTGTTTTAAATTGATGCAAAACTCGTATAATTGCGAAGGGGAAGCCTTACTGATCAAATACAACAACTCTCCTCTTCGAAATATGTTTGGGGCCCGCAGTAATCAACTCTCAAAAATGTTAGTTTCGAGATCCAGATTTTCTGCCTTCAGCGGTCCTTTGTAGAGCGTCAATATTTGTGACGTCACACACGGGACACGGCTGGCTAGCTGCAGACTAATACGTGCCTTCACGGTTGTTTCATCGCAAAGCATGCCGGGACATAATTCTAGTCCATTTTCACCTTCGCCGTGATCAGCTGTCCTGTTGGAGTGTTGCAAACAACGGGATTCTTATCGAATCAACATCATAAAATCTTGTACATAGTCCGCTATTCTGCAGTGATTTTCTTCCAATCCAGTATCATTTGTACGGTAAGAAACCAAAGTTTGTGGTTATTCATTTTATGACTAATAAAGCTGATAATACGACGTAATGAGAGTGGGCCGAGATCCAACTTTAGTAAATGTAGGCCTAGATCTAGTCCCGTATGTTCAAATGTGTGTGCATTTTAAGTAGACTGATTGCCTTTTAAGCTGCTAAACACTCGTGTTTTAGGTAGAAATGTACAGTAATATGAGATTTTTGTCTCATGAAATATGAATAGACTTTCTAGGTCCTATAATTGATAATGGAATAGGGTCTACTAGAATGGCCGACAGTTAGGCCTAGATAGTGATTGCAATTAGAAATCATAAATGTAAGAAAGTAAAAGAGGCCATGAAAACGATAGATTTGTCGATCTGGATCTGGATATAATAGTCTGATATCAATGAGCTCTACTTGAGGATCTACATGACGGGGGCGTACAGAGGATTTTTCGAGGGGGGGGGGGTAAAATGTAAAAATCACGCAGTCAATTTCACAACGACTCGGCCAGCCGGTGAATATAAGCCGGGGGGTGGTAAGAGCACTTTTTTTTTCCTTCTTTTTTTACCCGAAAATATGAACATTTGGCAGACCGATATTTCGTTCAGTTGGTGGGGGGTAAGGTCACCTTTTTTGGGTCACCCTTTAGCACAAAAAATGTTTAATTTATTTTTGTTATTAAAAAAGTGAGGGGGGGGGTTCCTCAAAAACACACACACACATAAACAAAATTGGAGGAGGGGGGGGGGGGTTCAACCCCCGAAACTCCCTTCCCCCTGCATACACGTCTGCTACACGATCTAGTGTTGAAGAAGTGATGAGGGTTCTTTTGTCACAAACTTAAATTTGATTGTCTTTTCCCTTTTATTTATCAGTTGCAGCATCATCGAACACTATGGCCGATGAATCAGAAGATAACGTAGAAGCTACGAGAGAGCTCATTTCACAATGGACAACAGAAGTGTTACGTGACTTTCTACAAGGAGGGGACTCAAGCTTGGAAATCGAGTAGTCATTATTTTATGGGTGTTCTCTGCCTTGACGCTGGGGTAGCTGTTCAGCCATCCGAGGTAGACACTGTGAGGAACTGGACAATGGATGGATTGGGGAGGGGGGGGGCCGGGGGGGGGGGGGGTGGGGCAGGCATGCAGAACTGGCCTACTATGTTTGTATGTACCTACTGGATAAGGACCCTCCATCACTAGAGGGAAAAATAATGAGAGACTACAAAGAGGGGAAGGCATATAGTTATTTTGCCTTGTGAAAAAATTAGATTTAGCCCCTAAAAAAGTGTTCCGTCGGGTATCAAATGACGACAGGTGAAACCTCACAGTTGTAGAATTATTATCTGTAATGTGATTTCCAAACCATGTGACAGCCAATGGTGTATGTTGTAAAGGTATTGTAAAAGGCATTGTTTAACAATGTATAACAATGTTTAATCCGAGATGGACGTATGGCCCTACGTGCTACCAGTGTCTGTGATATGGTGTATTAATCCTGACGCCCTAACAAAATCGTGCTTCAAAATGATCAAGAAATGCCTCTATAAAGTAAAAATCTTTGATTGACCCCTTTTACCATACTCGTTTTCCCCAATAAACTGTAGTGTTATGAAAACCGTTTGGCAAACACAAAATTTGGTTTCGATTTCCAATCGTAAATATCTTGATAATCAGACAGGCGATCGGATTGTAAAAGTCATTGAGTTCCTGACTGACCTAAATTTATCATTGCAGAATCTGAGAGTAAGTTACCGGATCCCTTTAAATGTGTTTGCATTAAACTGATTAAAGGTGGTACCCCCCCCCCCCCCTTCTCAGCAAAAGTCCAGTGTGTAAAGTCAATACGGGCAGATCTTTTTCTTTGTTACGAGCCAGAGATTTTGGGAACACGCATGCGGTACCTCCGTTCCCGGAGTGGGGGAGGGGGGGGGGGGCGGGGGTGGTACTACTTCTTCATAAGATGTAAACTTATATGCATTGCATTAAACCTGTTGATATTGATCTAACTTGTATTCATCTCATGGTTATATTTATTTTATCAATAAAATCAAACAACACAGAGAAGGTTGTAGATGAGTACTAAGCGATCATTACTGTATGTAGGACGCTGACTTGAAGTTATTCATGATTTATCAAGAGAGGAAGGTCAGACAGACCTGATGTTTAAAATATTTAACGAGAGAAAAATCATAGAAACAGAGAGAGGCATCGAGAGAGATGTCGACGCTTAATGAAAGAGAAAGAGTGATAATAAGGAGAGAGGGGAGAGAAAGAGACAGAGAGGGGAGGGAGAGATAGAGAGGGAGAGCATGAATTCGGTGTGAAGAGGAAGATCTAAGAGAACGTGAGATTAAATTTTACAAATGTACACATTTCCATGTACCTTTACTCAATTTATATTATAATGTAAACGATATTGTGATGGTCTTTGCTTAATTTTAGTTTGCATTCTTTCCTCTAGCTTTATCTTCTAATTTACTATTCTAATTTAGTAAATGTTTGTATAAATATAATTTTGATTTCTATCTCTTCCCCTATGTCATAGCCTCCATTCTTGCTCTCCCTTCCTCATGTTAGTCTATCTCTCTTTCTCTCTCTCTCTGTAATGATAACCCCTCTATCAATCTTTTCTCCATCAACTCTTGATATGTTCCTCCTCTTCTCCTTCTCGTTCATCATCACGATCATCATCATCATCATCATCATCTCAAAACTGTATTAATCAATCTATATAAGACTCTTAAGATTGATCAATACAGTTCTTATAACATATGACCTTTATGTACAAACAATAAACCAAATGGTCACAATCATTTAATAAAAAGTGGCAAGAACAATTATTCCAACTCTATGGGCAACAACGTAATCTCCATTTTCTCCTCGTTCAAATATTGGCTTCTTTTTCATTCTTTACTCGTGTTACTTCTCTATCTCTCTGACTATACTCACAAGAAAGTAGAATCAACGGTTTGACATGAAACAGTCTAGAAAATGAACTAAATTTATTCAAGTATCAAATGATTTTGAATTACAGACGGCTTTCTCCCACGAGATGAAACAAATATCTCCCTAACCAGAAACTGGCAAAATAACTAAATGCCTTTCCCTCTTTGTAGTCTCTCATTCTTCCCTCTAGTGATGGAGGGTCCTTATCCACTAGGTACACACAAATGTCTCTATACATAGTAGACGACCAGCTCTGCAGTCTGCATGCCTTTCTCCTCCCCCCCCCCCCCCCCCCTCTCCATCCATCGTCCAGTTTATCTCTACCTCGGATGGCTGAACAGCTACCCCCAGCGTCAAGGCAGAGAACACCCATAAAATAATGACTACTCGATTTCCAAGCTTGAGTCCCCTCCTTGTAGAAAGTCACGTAACACTTCTGTTGTCCATTGTGAAATGAGCTCTCTCGTAGCTTCTACGTTATCTTCTGATTCATCGGCCATAGTGTTCGATGATGCTGCAACTGATAAATAAAAGGGAAAAGACAATCAAATTTAAGTTTGTGACAAAAGAACCGTCATCACTTCTTCAACACTAGATCGTGTAGCAGACGTGTATGCAGGGGGAAGGGAGTTTCGGGGGTTGAACCCCCCCCCCCTCCTCCAATTTTGTTTATGTGTGTGTGTGTTTTTGAGGAACCCCCCCCCTCACTTTTTTAATAACAAAAATAAATTAAACATTTTTTGTGCTAAAGGGTGACCCAAAAAAGGTGACCTTACCCCCCACCAACTGAACGAAATATCGGTCTGCCAAATGTTCATATTTTCGGGTAAAAAAAGAAGGAAAAAAAAAGTGCTCTTACCACCCCCCGGCTTATATTCACCGGCTGGCCGAGTCGTTGTGAAATTGACTGCGTGATTTTTACATTTTACGCCCCCGTCATGTAGATCCTCAAGTAGAGCTCATTGATATCAGACTATTATATCCAGATCCAGATCGACAAATCTATCGTTTTCATGGCCTCTTTAAGTCTTTTACTTTCTTACATTTATGATTTCTAATTGCAATCACTATCTAGGCCTACCTGTCGGCCATTCTACTTTCTAGTAGACCCTATTCCATTATCAATTATAGGACCTAGAAAGTCTATTCATATTTCATGAGACAAAAATCTCATATTACTGTACATTTCTACCTAAAACACGAGTGTTTAGCAGCTTAAAAGGCAATCAGTCTACTTAAAATGCACACACATTTGAACATACGGGACTAGATCTAGGCCTACATTTACTAAAGTTGGATCTCGGCCCACTCTCATTACGTCGTATTATCAGCTTTATTAGTCATAAAATGAATAACCACAAACTTTGGTTTCTTACCGTACAAATGATACTGGATTGGAAGAAAATCACTGCAGAATAGCGGACTATGTACAAGATTTTATGATGTTGATTCGATAAGAATCCCGTTGTTTGCAACACTCCAACAGGACAGCTGATCACGGCGAAGGTGAAAATGGACTAGAATTATGTCCCGGCATGCTTTGCGATGAAACAACCGTGAAGGCACGTATACACGCGCGACTCCGGTAGGCGGCCGGTACTGAGCTGTTTGTCCAGTGTGTGACGTCACTATTCAGAGCTCGCTACGCTCGTGTGCTTGGCTTACGTTCGGGGCGCTTAGGGTCTAAGAAGGGTCTTGAAAAATTGCATTTTACGCCTTTCCATGATATCTATATGATTTCTCAGCAAATTATTCGTGTTTTTCAAGAGAAAATCTTTCTATCCATATGTAATTTGTTCTAATTATCAGTTGTTAGTGAATTATTTTTGTGTAGCTCCTTTAATAGGCACTTTGATTTCAAATTGCTTTTACAGTGAAGTACTTACAAATCTTGTAAAGCATAATCACGACGCAGTAGACCACTCGTTGCTCCAACAATAGCAGCTGGTACACCTGCAAATAGGGTAATGAGTAAATGCCACTAAATTAAGTGATATGATAAACAATATGACATTCAATAGTGTATCAATTTAATCCAGACCCAAGAACAATGTCAACTCAATTTAACTGAATCTCTAGTACCTTTTATTAAAAATATTGCCGATTTAAACCTTCATCACGATACTATGCTATACTATGGAGATTATGAATTATATTATAATGTACACTTGAAAATAAATGAATATAAATATTTTGTCAAGATTCCCTCAATAACTTTGTGAGAAGTATTACGTGGAGTATATTTGAAAATGTTTCTTAAGATTAATGTTGAAAACTTACGTCTGTTACATTCAAAGCTATTCATTCTTCTTTCTTTTCTTGTAGTTTTTTATTCAATGAATGACATTAAACATTTCAAAATAAAATTAGAAGTTCACATAAATAAATCAGTCATGGAGAGTGAATTCTTTACGATCAAATTACTCACCCCAACCGAGCAGAGTCGCCTTAAGCATAAACTTCGGTATGTAATTATTGACGATTCGAACCATGGTCAGATAAATATGAAAACCTTCGATTCCCATCCACGTCAATGAAGATAGCGCGAAGAAATGAGTGAGGGCAGCAATGACGCTACATGGAATAATCCCTAATTCGGCAACGCGAAACTCTGCATCGAATCCGATGATGGCTAAGAAGGCAAAGTAGAGTCCAAGTAGTGTAACGCAGAAACATAGGAGGATGTAGAGCTGGTTGTTGTCGCCCCGAGATGCTCGTAATTTCTTGCAGATAGTAAAATATTGGAAAAGGTTTTATTTAACTTACACAGATTTTTGTTTGTATTATGATATCACAAAGCCAGTAATATATCAGAAACTGGTTTCAATAATGATGTATTTTGTTTTAAACCAAATGGTAAATGACTAAACCTATCAGACAAAATATGCCCAGTAAGAAAATGCATAGTGGACCTGGCATATAAATCAATAACATGCATACATGTCCATAGAGTCCATAACGTACTCCAACTGTCCACAGCTCAAGAGGAATACAACGTATGCCTTTTGCATCTTTTAACATTTTTTGTCCAGATTGCTGACATATGTATAGCTGACAAAGACGGGAAATGAATGGCACCTTTTTATACTTACCTGATCAAACTAATGTAGGTGAAGATAGTGATGATAAGGCTGATAATGGATACCCCACAACCTATGATGCTTAACCATCGGAACACCTTGTTTTGTCGTCCGTCGGAGTAAATGTCCTTAGAATTTTAGGAAGAGAAAAATACATTTAGCTTAATTTTTTAATATTTTATTTGCTCTTTGGTAACGGCTCATTTTATTAAATAATGATTGATCTATTTCTTTTGTTTGTATATGCAGAGGTTTTATCTTCTCCCATTAGCAATTAACGTAAAATGTCACTGACATTCTGGTAGTGGTATGAAAATACTAACAAGAGGACATTTTCAATCATGAAAGTTTTGAAATTCTGCCAGCAAAATCTTAAACTTCAAATCATGGGACGCAGGATGGAGCGCAACGTTTCTTTATCTCCTGAGATAAATTAATATTGAAATCAAAGGTAATATCATGTCATAATTATATTGACAAGATAGATTCCCTACTTTGGTGATTTTAATTAGGATTGTAATGATATCAACAAATGTGCATGGTTTTATCTAAATACTTACCACAATCACTGCAAAGCTTGTAAAGTGATCACATGCACAGGTCACACTGTTGATGTCGGTGATTTCTACATCCTCTGGAGCGGTGATCTGTGTGAACGATGTGTTTGGACCAACTCTGATTAGTTTGCAGCCTCGGGTTGACCAGTTCCCGATTTCAGTGTCCCAGAAAGTACAAACGGGATCGTAGTTGTCAGCCTGTTTGATGGTAACAAACTCATATAATCAAGTTAATATCCCAAATGAATATTTAGCGGGAAATGGTAATATATATTATAGTTATTTTAAATCACTTCATTTTTAGTATAATTAAAAGAAACTGAGCAAATTGTTGAAAAACAGATAATCTGCGAATTACCTACAAATGGCCCATTTTGAAACTACCTGCTATTATACATGATTTCCTCCGGTCGGAATACCAAAACGAAATCCCGTTAATGACATTATTATTTTGGTAACCAACATCTAAATTTAAGTTTGCTTTGTAAACGAAACAATATTTTATCTATAGGTCTTCATTTCTTTAAAATATTAACTAAAACTATATCAGCAATATTGGGCCAACTAACTTCTTCTAATGTATATAGAAAATGAGCATTGTTGTCACTGAGTTGTGTCTCCGTAGAGATATATCAAGATCAAAACCCGTTTCTGCTAACCCGCATGGGACCCATTCCGTCGTTAAAATTCCAAAGACTCGTGGAAAAGACGATGGTACATTTACTAAGACTGCACCCAAATAATCTTTCAGTAATTCAGCTACTTACACACACCAATTAGAGAAATTCTTGAAATCTTATCTCTTCTTGGCATAGTTAAAACTCCTTTTAATGACTTTAAGACTTAGGTTAATTATATATCTATTATACAATATTATCAAATTTGCACATGTTGTGAGATGGTTGTACTGAATAGGGCGTATGCAGGAATAAGATATCCTGTTAGCCCACAATATTCACCAAATAATACAAGGTAACAGACAACGCACAAAAACACGAAATGACAACTCTCAAAATTACACTGGGAATATGTTATCCTGTGAAGATATCGTTAATATTTGTTAAACTTACCATAATGTTGGAGAAAGTTATATTGACGCGTTGCAGCAAGTCCTCAATTTTCCGTCCATCAACGATGACAGTCATCACCGGTGTGTTTACAACCCTGCTGAAAATTGTGTTATTTTGGTTGACACTTCGTATGTATTTAGAAGGATATAAGACATCACTAGCATGAACCATGAATACGATTTTAGCAGACTCCGACATTGACGTGATTCCGTCTTCAAACGGCAGACGTAGCGCCTCCACAGGAATGACAGTCTGTACAAGTGTTGTTTCAATTGGAATGATTGAACTAGAATCTCTACCAGCAACTGTGGTGTTTGTTTCAGTGAAATCGGTGATGTCAAGACCAGACATTCTTACCACGATGCCATCGGACGAATCTGTACTGGAAATTCTTTGAACCTGAAATTGAATGTTCATAATATATTTAGTATTAGAATATTAGAAATAAAAAGGATATCTAAATATACAGTGCGTCCCAGAAAAAACGAAACCGAGAAGTATCGATGTTTTATCATAACTTAATCACAACCATAATTAATGAATGATACATATTTGGAAAGCTTAGAGTCTCCTCTTTCAGTTGATGCTACTCCGATAATGCATATTTCACGCATGAGTGATTAAAAGCAATTTGAAGGAAGGAAACTAAAAAGTAATTTGGCGGGCGGTATCTGAATTTCAAAGAAAAATTCATATTTCTAGAAAGTTCATTTTCTGCTCTTTCATATGATACCTCAATCAAGAAAAATGAGCCAGGAATAACAAAGTTCTGTTTGTTTAAAGTAGCCCTTACATTTTCATAATTTTAACAAACGAATTCGTTTTCACTGGGTGCCTGCCGTAGCAAAAAGCAGATTTGATAAAAGACTTAACTCCGTTTCGTTGACAATCAGCCATGCATGAAGACTTTCGTCTACGGCTGATTGTCAACGAAACGGAGTTAAGTCTTTTGTTAATTTCGTTTATTGAAACGGCAGGCAGCCAGTGAAAACGAATTCGTTTAATAAAATTATGGAAATGCAAGCACTACTTTAAACAAACAGAACTTTGTCATTCCTCGCTCATTTTTCCTGATTGAGGTATCATGAAAGGGCAGAAACTCAACTTTCTAGAAATGTGAATTTTTCTTCGAAATTCAGATACCGCCCGCCAAATGTCTTTTTGGTTTCCTTCCTTCAAATTACTTTTAATCACTCATGCGTGAAATATGCATTATCTGAGTAGCATCAACTGAAAGAGGAGACTGTAAGCTTTCCAAATATGTATCATTCATTAATAACTATGGTTGTGATTAAGTTATGATAAAACATCGATACTTCTCGGTTTCGTTTTTTCTGGGACGCACTGTATATAAAACACGTGACTTTGATAACCATATATAACTGAAACTCAAGACATTCATCTGACCAATTCAATTTTTTAGGAGCAAACGCTGTGAAACGAAGGGCACTGAGGGGATGAAGAGTGGAGGAAGGGGTGCGAGACAAATCCTCCCCTGTAAGGGTGAGGCAGGGGTTCTCTTTTTACACTTAAAAGCCTTGTTTTTCAATTGTCTGTTTCATCAGCGAATTGTAGCCACCCCCACGGCCCACCTTGATTATTTCTTTATGACGTGCATCATTAACTCGGCAAAATATCATTCAAATTATAAGTCAAGGATAGAAGCTAAACTAAATGGGAAAAACACGATTACCTTAACAGCGATGTTGTCAAACTTTTCGTCAAAACCTCTGGAGGAGTCTACTTTGAGATAACCGAGTTGCTTCTCAAGACCCTGGACTAATCGGGAGGGTGAATTACTTTGTTCTTGAGCGTCAAATAATTCCTCCTCATTCACATTTATTATGTTGTTAACAACATGAGCAAAGGATGTGGTCACCTTTAAATAAAACATAATTCTGTTTTTAGAAAGAGCTTTTTCATTCCTGATATTCTAAGAGTAATAAACAAATATTTAATAGAGCTCACCGTCTTCTTCCAAAAGTAAATTGAAGGCCTTATACAAGGCAAAAAGGAGTGTTTTTTTTTTTACAGTAAATAATAATTTGGAACTTGTGAAAACAATAGGATAAACAAATGCATGTGGCTGTTATGAAACCGAGTAAATTTAGGTAGAGTTAGTCACTGTTCGAGAGCAAGGTGAAGAAAGTGAGAAAAATTAACTTAAGCGCATAGAGAGTCTTCCCCGTACAAAAAAAGTTAGACTATTCGGTTGACATAATTGAGAATAAAGCCAAGTAGGTATGACACATTGTTATACATTGTTACCATGGTCATTAAGGGTGCATCAGGTAGGTTATGCACGCCCTCACATCCTCTGGTGGCATATTTAGATTAATAATAATAATAATAATATTTAATTGTATATAGCGCTTAATACAAATGTCTCTAAGCGCTTTACAAATATACTATTACCCCGGTCATTGGATTCAGTGCTTGCCCGCACACAACGTGTGCACAATCTCCACTCCCTGGGGAGCATTCCAGCCAGGCGTTACATGACGCTCAAAAACTGTTTGACCAACAATGACGGTCGCATCCTGAAATCACTGGTTCTAAAGTAAATGTTCCACTCATCCTAGGAAAAAGAATGATGTGCACTCACATTATAGTCGCTTGAATTCCACCACACAATACGATCCATGATGCCAGCCACAAGATTCACCTCATAGGCCGTGAAATCAACTGAATGCTTTGTAATGATTGCGGTCCTGTAAGCACTTTCTTCAAGATTGTCATCTGTAATTCCTTCCTGTTTGTCAAGGAACAGCAACACCAAGACCGTGTTAATTCTAGAGGCCATTTTGATATTCTTTATTTTTAGACTGTATCTTAAACTGTAAATTGTAAAGGGTCTTCGAAGTTTGGTACAGATATGCTGAGATTCATCAAATAAATGTTCCATTCAGGCGCGGATCAAGGTTCTTAGAGGGAGTTGGGGGGGGGGGAATTTTTTTTTTTTTTTTTTTGCTCCCGCACATTTGAAAATCGCGCCGGCCGAAAATTCGCTCAGTGGAGTGGGGGGTGGGGGGAGGGGGTATAGTGAGCACTAATTTTTTTAGTTCTTAGAGGGAGTTGGGGGGGATTTTTCTTCTTTTTTTTTCCTCCCGAAAATTTGAAAATCGCGCCGAAAATTCGTGCCCCTTGTGTCCCCTAGATCCGACACTGCCATTATACCCTTGAGCGGGGTATGGTGAGAGTATGAAGTCAGCTATTTTACTTCATCTAAGTAAAAAGCACCATTATGACAAAATTGAGAGCACCCACCTGTAATATCTCTTCCAAAAGTTTCCCTGTCTCACGGAATTCTCCGCAGTTTATTGCAATTGTCCAAAAATAGCCGAACTCTTCCTCGTTACAATGACCAGTTAATAAAGGCTCTCCGGCTTAAAAAAGGGAACAAATGTTTAAATTAAACGATGTTGAACACACAATCATTTTCATATTATTATTTGACCTGGTAACAGTTAATCACCTCGTTTGAGCTATACATTTCGTCCACTCGTATCACAATATGGTCCTATTTTTGATTAACCTAATTACTTATGTGTGTGACTATAGCATGAGATTGGAGAAAAACGGTACTTGTTAAAACATCTGTAAATAATTTATTGGCAAATTTAGACAATTTATCAGCATTTATTTCAAGATTTGTACACCCAATTATACGCATTTCTATATCATAGGTTATCACAGCAACTTCAAGAGTATAGTTTGTTTTACGTCCACTTCCTTAAACTTGTAATACCGCACTTAGATATCAAAACGTGTGTTCTCCCCCGCCCATTTCTAAAACATTGTAAAATTCCTTGATTTACCTTATGTAGTATTAAACGGACATGCTTTACTTGAGTTCAATACAGATCCCACGGTGGACCGTTCCAGGGTGGCTTTTCCATAGACTGTATTCTGGGATTTCGTCTCGCAGAAAGCACCTGATTATGAAAACCATCATCATTCTATACAGTAATTCTTTTCAAACATTTATGTGAATTCTAATTGGTTTGTTTATTTTATTTATTTATTTATTCATTACTACAGGGTTCATCGTATTACATGGTATGATCAACACGAGATTAAGATAAACTTGAGTACTGGTAAAAAAAAGAAAATTATTTCTCACAGAATCAAAAAAAACTTACACTGAATGTTCAAGATTACAAATAAATGACATGTGCCAAACAATTTTGGAAGAAAATGTATACTGGCTGAGTAATGAGCATAGAAAGACAAGGAATCAAGGTAGTACCAGCCCCGACACCATGCGTGTTGTCCCATACATAGCTTTCTGTGTATGTGCTTGTTACTTTACCAAGACTCGGTCAAATTTATTATGATTTTGATGACTCCAGAACCTTGCAGTGCACACCAATACTTACATGCTACATGATCAACTGTTTCTGATCCTTTCCACACCTTTTCTTTCACAATGCAATCGCATTACCAGTACTAAAGTTTATCTTTAAACAAACAATATTATTATACTTTAAAAACGAAGTTACAATCATACAAAGTTTTTGTAATGCTTTACGATGTAGGAACACGTAGCAGTTTGGCAATATAAGCCCAATGCTTGAAACGTTGGCATACCTATACTATTCAATTTAAAATATATTCTTCAAGTGATACAAAACAAACACACTAACCATTCTAAATACTAAATATTAATCCTTAATACTTTTAAAAATAGTTAAAATAAAGAATTAAAAAAGTGCAATAAAATTTGATATGATGCTATAACAAACTTATTACAGGCTGCCCAACTGAACAAAAATATATAAAAATGTTCCTCTATATAAAGCGGGTGTTACTTTTATAGCATTATACAGACCTCTACTTTGTAGATGATGAAAAGGCAGTATAAAATGTCAAGTAGCAACAAAAATTGTATGTGTCCCATAAGGCTATGCGGTTTTGTCGTTAAGGGACAAACTTACGAGATTGACATACTTTTCCAGCGAACCCATCGCTGCATTCACAATAGTATGTTATATCGTTGCCGTCTACCTCACTGTAGCAGGTTCCTCCATTGAGACAAGGAGTCGTGAAACAGGAAAACCCTACAGAGACGGCACATAACAAAGTAAAGATACAAGTGAGAAAACTGTTTGATACACTTGAGAAAGCTTTTGTAAGTGGGTACCTGATAGGATTTATTCCTTGAATTCAGTATACTCGATTAATAACGACGACAGGTGCTTCAAAAATGTTTCATACTATATTCAATAAATGGTAATTTATCCTTCTTTGAATGCTTATCGTGGATAAAATGAAGTGAGTGTATCAAGGTGGAATGTTCTTTGTGATATTATTTGTTAAAGAAACACTAATGTTTTACTAAGTTGATAATGCTTGCCTTAGTGAGATTTGTGCATTAAATGCTACTAAGGGATTTATTTGGGATCTTACCTGTCGTTTCAACAATTATTGACCCAACATTTCCTTCTGTTACACCGAATGTTGCTACCACAGAGAATGTATAACTCGTCTGTGGTTGTAGACCAGTTACATGTACTACTGATGTGGGAGTGGGTGAGTTCAGTACCCCTGTTCCTGCGTTGTCCTGACTGATGTAAGATATCCTGTAGTTTGTGGTCGTTGGAATTGCTGCCCATGATAATGTCACGGATGTTAAAGTCTTGATGTCCACCATAACAACTGAATTCGGTATCGTGTCTGTGAAAATTGAGTAAATCTCATGTCATTACCGTAAATCACATTAACACATCCTGTCAAACGGTGTATTAACTACCAACAACGTGTAAGCCAGTAATTAGAACACATACTTTGTCTTTGATACACGCTAATTAGATGACAAGATACATGTAGCCCCGATTCCTCGTCAACTGTGTAAGCAGTTGATTTCTAGGAATTGCAATGTGTTACTTTCCTAACGATTTGTTCAACCTTTACGAAAAGAACATTCTGAACATTGGATTCATGGAACTCATAATAGAGTTCGTCCAATCAATAACAGTTACGACAAAGAAAAATGGCTGCGAAAAAGTACACTGTACTTAAACCATTTTGATAATCATGACGTATAAATGTAAGCTAGTTTTAAGGGGGAAGGAATCCGCAAATGCCTAAAATATATTCAATGAAAAATTATTCGATGTTATATTCGACCTTGTTCCTGTCTTATTCAAAAGAATCCTATTCATTAGCCGAATCAAATTAGATAATATAATTTCATGAAAGATATTAAGCAAATAACTACCGGTGGTGAAGGTGATGGGACAAACTATCACTTCCGAGGCGATCTGGATGTAGCTATCTTTCCGAAGCGAAGCTGAGGAAAGACAGGGTATACATTCTGATCGACGAGGAAGTGATAGTTTGCCATCGCCTGAAACCAAAAGGTGATTATTTGCTTTATATTCCACATCTAAAACAATTTAACTACAAAAAGAAAAGGACGTGTATGCATCTACATGAAAGACATCAGGCCCTAATTCACACCAAAAAAGTTAAAAGTTTAACCCAACCCCTTGAGGGTACGGTGCGCGCATGCGTTTGCTTTACTTGCGCTCATTGGTAATGCGCACTTAATTACGCCTGTTTTAGTGCGCTTTTGGATAATCTTCAGTGAAAGTGCGTTGCCCTGTGTAGATAGTACCTCTATCTTCAGTGAAAGTGCGTTGCACTGTGTAGATAGTAGTACTATCTACACAGTGTAACGAACTTTTTGCTTCTCCCATAAATAATGGGCGAACTATCTTTCATCACGTGATTTACTTTTGACCAATCGTAGAGCAAGATTCTTAGTATGTGGAATATAATGTTATCTATAGTATGAATACTTTAAAGAGATAAGCTGTACTGACAAAACGTTAAGGACTACATGATGGTAAAGGCGTACGAAGCTGCGTTGCTAGAGGGGCTACAAATGTTACTACAAAAAAAGTGTCAACATTTTCGCATGTTCATGGAACCGGGAGAGATGATATTTGTGCTAAAGGCGTTAGCACCATCGCAAAAAATAGCAATATACTCCGTATATTTTTTAAATTTATTATCCATAATTATTTCTTTGTCTCTAAAGTGGTGTAAAAAGTGAACGATTGTTTAGAAAATGTTAAAAGAAAAACGGATATATTTCTCACTTGTTTTTGCCAGATCTGATCCAAGAACAGTTGATTGTCCTCCGTTAGAAGGCATGCTCTCAATAAGAATGATGTAGGTCGAATCAGGCAACAAGCCTTGGATTACAGTGCTAAATGAGCTCTGCACTGGTCGGTCTAACTCATGTGTGCCGTCATCTTTAAAAAGATGGACAACAAACTCGACGTTGATGACGGAGTACTGCCAGGACAATTGTAACTTCTCATCTGTTACTGCTCCTAGGTTCAGCTGAAACTCAGCAGAATTGTCTGCATGAACAATAATTGAATTATAAAAAAAAAAGATATATCGCTAATTTTGTGTAAACGTTTCCTTTGTCTGTTTTATCTATGATTTCTGTCATAGTTTGCCGTTGGGCTGCTCTGTCTAAAGAGAAGAAAAATCTATACCAAAATATGTTTCATTAGGTAACGTGGTTTTATCATCAGATCATTAGATATCAAGGGCTCTAAGAGTTAATGTAAGATTAGAAATATGATGTTTTTAAGACGATGGCTTACTTACCTAATGGTAACGCAGTGAACGAAAGGATTTCACTTCTTAAGGTACCGACTTGAGTAACGACCCTGAAGTCATATAAAATTCCTCCTTGGAGATCAGGTATTACATTACTGGTAACAGTTGAATCTAGCACTGTATCTTGTCCTTCTCCAGTAACGCTATCGAGGTATGTGACAACGTAGTTCTCAAAAAAATTATCCGGTGGAGACGGAGGATCCCATCGGAGCAAAACGGATGAGGCACTGATCTGGTACAAGACGAAGTTTTCTGGTGGTTTTGGCTCCGCAACTAAAAAGAAATTCAAACTTAATTATATACATTGTATTCGGATGTAGTCTATTAAAGGTAAAGACCAGTTATGGTCATGCGATTGAATTGTGAAAGAAACGTTGTGGAATCGATCAGAAAAGGTTGATCATCTAGCATCTAGCATCTGCAAGGTTCTGGAATCATCAAAATGATAAGAAATTTGGCCCATTCTTCGTAAAGTTACAAGCACTATACACAGAAATATGTATATGGGACTACCCTATATCTCTCACAGGACCATGAGAGAAACAAATTTACCAAATATATGAATTAGTAGGCGGTTTCCCGGCAAATATTTTATCATCATGTATTAGTCAAAACATATTCTTTCACATGATTGGTAATGAGAGCTTCCATTTAATTTTTTGAAATTGGGGCGTTACCAATACTGGTCTTTACCTTTAACGTTACATGTAACAAAAGTTTCTCACTATCGGTTTAAAAATGTTATCAAGCCCTCATACCTGACCTTAGAGTAGAAATGTACGTATCAAAAATGAATTGCTAAGTTCAATACGAATGTACCTCTGGATCTAGCCAAGTTTCTTACTGAAGTTACATAATAATTGAACCCAATTCGTTAATTCAATATTGAGTGAATGATGGTATTAGAGTTTTAGGTGTAGATCGAGGAGTGGTAGGGTAGCCTTATTCTCAAGAGGTTTATATTAAAACATTGCAATCATTAGGCTAATAGCTAAGCTATTATCACCATTCTTTCCATGAAATTGTCACCTGGTACAAAGTCATCGCTTGATAACGGTTGCCATGGCTAATTATAGGCGTGTCGTGATATACAGATCTACAAAGACGGCCAACATGATTCGACCTATTTAACCGTACAGAGAATTTTTATTACATCGATACATGTGATTCAAAAGTGTTATAGTGTGTACTCTTTATGTTATGTAATGCAATTTTAAATATGTTAAACTAGTATGACAAACGATACTAAAGCATGCGTCTGAAGAAAATATGAATTTAGTAAAGGAATGAAAATTTAAAGTAATTTACTTTAAAGATAAACTTGAGTTCTAGTCATGCGATTTCATTGTAAAAGAAACGCGTTGTGGAATCGATCAGAAGAGGTTAATCATCTAGCATATGAGTATTGATGATAAGTATTGATCAATATAATTATGTGTTTCGTATGTACGTATTATTCAATTAATAAATGATGGGGGAAGTATTGATGTGTACTGCGAGGTTCTGGAATCATCAAAATGATAAGAAATTTGGCCCAGTCTAGGTAAAGTTTCAAGCACTGTACACAGAAAGATGTATATGGGACTACACGAACATGTGGCATAAAAATCCGTCCCGATTTTTATGATGTTACATGCCATATTTAGAAGCGCAATGCTATTCAGTGAACATTTTTATCTGATCCCCTTCCACACTTGCATAATACAATGATAACGCTCTCAAGTCTTTTTCTTCACCTCTTCCCAGAACTCAGCCTTCTCTTTAACTAATAAATGCTAGAAATATTTGGAATAAGATATGTGTGAGAACATTAATAATAAGCGTTATAGATATATACTAGTAAAATCGTGGAAGTCCAAGGGCAGCTACAGCAAATGGCAAACAGATTTAGAAATATAAAACTTTACATATCAATATTGACGCTACCGTTTTTTGTTGTAATAAAATAGTGCATCAGGCAGAAAAACTGTGAGCTAGCCATATTTAGAGATATTGAACGAGATAAAGAACGAGAGACGAAAGAGAGAGAGAGAGAGAGAGAGAGAGGGGTGGTAAGCGAGAACCACCATTAAAAACAGTTGTATGCTTTACAATGAGTTTCAGAAAGGAAAAAGAAATACCAACAATTCAAAACTGACTATCCCTGGCTTCTACATTTAAAAAAAGTTATGAAATCGGTCGCCTCTGTACAGGTAAAATACATCGGGCAAAAGGTTTGTGTTTTTCATTTTGAAATGTTATAGATGGCAAGAAACCACAGAAAGAAATGGTAAGAAGTCAGAAATGTGTAAAGTCAACTGACTTTGATTTCCTAAACAACTTATTCATATGGCAAAATGGAAGTGTACACACAATGACTAAATCCTACCAGGCGTTGTTTGGCCACTAGTAGTTGTAGACAGGGTGGTAGTCTCTGATGTGGTAGGGGTAGTCTCCCAGCTTGATGTGGTAGGGGTAGTCTCCCAGCTTGATGTGGTAGGGGTAGTCTCCCAGCTTGGAGTGGTAGGGGTAGTCACAGCTAGTATTCTTGTCCTATGTATGGTACTTTCTGTGGCATGAGTGCAGCAAGCATGGGACAAAACGATTAGAGAAATGTCAGTTGAAATTCTATGTCAGCACATATTAAAAATATAGGAATTAGACAATGCGAAGTCCCATCGTTCCAATATCCAAAACCTCATGAATGCAACCAACCTAAAATGATGTCCGAAAACTTGACTCCTTTTGCAGACACGTCAATATCAAGGGTATTATGAGGTTATTTCTTAATTGCTGACGTTGTATTAGGTCATTCCGGAAGACGAAATATTCTGCTTATATTGTGAAATTGTGTAAAATGTATTCCGTCCCAACTCTATAGGAGGTAAAGCCGCATTAGCAGCTTAATGTTGAATGGCCGTCTTCTTTCAAGTTAGAGATTTTTTTTTTGGAAAAGCGCATTGTAATGTAGAGTACCACAGGTAATGAACAAAATGTGATTGTAAATTTGCACACACACACACACATCCTGTCCATATTTAAGAGACTGTTCTATGATCGGTCAGACTAAGATCGCCTATCTGTGTCTCAAAGTGTTTTACGTTAGTTCACATCAATTCGAATTGAGAATGTATATAAACAATCGACTTGTGTACGTACCCTTGTCGCTCTTTACAGTTGGTTCTGTTGCATGAGAAAGGAGGGGAATGGTTAGTCGTTGAAGTGATGTATCAATTTAAATGATCGTCAACGTAAATGAAGGACCGTTGATAGATAATCAAAATCTGGCCCTACTTTCACTATCGTTATCCTTTTTAGTTTAGTTCCAACAAGAAGTTGAATATAACTTTAAATCTTTGTAATATTTTTAACATAGAGTGTACAATCTAGACATGAACAAATTGGAAAGTGGTACTGATTTACATTCATAGTAACAAAAAGGAAACAGTGAATTCGTTGTTGCGGTTACTTGAGCAGGTTGAGTTATATGGGAAGAGGTGAAAAATAATTTGAGAGCATTATCATTGTATTATGCAAGTGTGGAAGAACATCAAATAAAAATGTTCCCTGAAAAGCATGGCTCTTCAAATGCCTTAATATTCTAAATATGGCATGTAACATAAAAATCGGAACGGATTTTTATGCCACATGTTCGTGTAGTCCCATATACATCTTCCTGTGTACAGTGCTTGTAACTTTACCAAGACTTGGCCAAATTTCTTATACTCTTGATGATTCTAGAACCTTTCAAGACGCACCAATACTTATATGCTGGATGATCAACATTTTCTGATCGATTCCACAACGTTTTTTTCGCAATGCAACCGCATGACCTGAAGTTCATCTTTACAGCTTAAGCCGGAGACCAAGACCTTCGAACACCTGTTTTATTCAACATATACAGTTGTATATTCTGTTGCCTTATTGGATGGTATTTTGTCCAAATCCTGAAACGAACTATCAAGCCATCATTTATGCAAATCCCGATGTACTTCTCAAATATAGAAAGATAAAATTATCATTTTTATCATCCTCACAAATACATATAGAGTCCACTTTATCATGATAATAATGTCGCCGTTGAAATGAATTATGTAATCATAAAATACATTAATATGCATACCTGACATGGCACACAAGAACACGGTGATAACCACAGCTACGCCCTTCATCTTGTACGATTATCTAAATGTTCTGCCTTGTGAACATTCATGGAACGAGCTAGGCCTCTTAGTCTTGTAGAACGAATACGAAGAAGAGCGGCGAAACTGACAAAAGACCAACCTTCACAGTCTGTTAAATTTGTTCCCTCTATCATAACATTAATTTGAGCTGGACGACAATATATCACACCTCAACACAATACACTTGTGTGGTTACTTATTTGTATATATAATGAGAACTAAAAACATATCGTGAGAAAAGAGTGACTTGTACAGTCTCTTAAATTGTTTCCCTGTATCATAACATTAATTTGAAATGGACGACAATATATCATACCAGAACACAATAAACTTTTTTTTTTGTTTTTTGTTGTTGGAGATAATGTGAAATGAAATTGTGTGAGAAAAGAGTGACGTGTACAGCTCTGTTTCAAAAGAGGTGTTTTTTACAAGGTTCGAATCCTCGACCCGGATAGAGCCTTTCGTTTTCGATAAATACCATAGACACTTAGAAGAAAATGTAGGCCTACACTGCATTTACGTCAATGTCTTATAGTTATGATTATGAATTTGCACAATGAAGTGATTTATTTAATATGATTGTTTTACAGTATAATATTCTTATTTCATATTGCGTCAATTTCATATGACATTGGGCGCTCAGAATGGATTATGTATATATATATTATTGGCGGGAACATTTGATATGAATGTGACTCGAAATCTCCTCAGTAGCAAACATACACACACTCACCCACACAAAAACACACACGCATGCAAACCTCTCTCTCTCTCTCTCTTTTCTCTTCATTTTGCATCTCTTCTTTTCTCTATCTTTCTTTTTATCGTTTCACCCTGTATCCCTCCCCTCAGTTTTGGCCTGCCATTCGCACTTTGTATGGTATTTAATTCACCTTGCACATTTATATCTCTACTCTACCTACATGCCTGCACTTTCAAAACTCACTCTCATTGTCATCCTGTCAATGTCCCTTCCCTTTCCCACCATTCATAAGGGGGAATACCACATGATAGTAAGTAATCCCCTGCAATAATATTGTGTTAATTGATGTTATTATTCGTTATAGTTGTAGCAGAATTCAGTAGAAGTTGTGTTAGTAGCAACAGTTTTAGTAGTAGAGGTAGTATGGTGTGGCAAGGAGTGGTGGGAAAATAAGACGAAAAGGAAGAAGGAGAAGAAGAGAAGAATAAGAAGGAGAAGAGGAGGAAAAGGAAGAAGGATGGGAGGAGAAGGAGGAAGAGGAAGAGGAGGAATAGGATAAGAAGAAGAGGTATTATTTATAGTAGTAGTACTAGTATAATAGTAAAGTCATGTAGGATGTACCCCCACACTGAATGTATTCCGACTGGGACTAAAGTTTGCCAATTGGAAAGATACTTTTATGCTTGTATCAAACCAGCCTTATGTCATGTTGGATTTCCCTTTTAAGGCCAACAAAAAAAAATTGTTTGGTTGTCCTCGATTGCTTTTCTGGAGTAGGGGCGGGCGGGTGGATCTTTTTTTTTTTTTAACCTCATTTTGTGTGTGTCTTTTTTTTTTTTTAATATATATATATATTTTTTGTTTCCATAAAAAAAAAATCATTGGGATTGTCAAGCATTCAAACAAACAAAATCTATAAAAAAAAATAATATGGTTAAAGACCGGTTTAATGTACAATGAATATCAAGACCAACACAGAAAGTATTTTGGGCTTTGAAATACAGCACATTGTACTACTTACAGCTACTTGCGCCCTCTATGTAGCAAACAATGCCTAATCGGTGACCATTGGTCCCCCATGATCCTCTTTATCTTATATTAACTGAGAGCTGATTTGATGAGATAACCACCTGTCTAGTGACCTTGCAGGGTGGTCTAATCCCTCCTGTAAACTAGTACAGATGGGCTTTGAAATGAGTTTAAGAATGCTCAGAACCTGATTTGAATGAACGGTATTTTGACATAGAAAAATAAAAATGGCAAGTTTAATAAATACCTAATTGCGTACTGAAAAGACCAAACTGGCAACGGGACGCATTTTGATTCTTGCAAATGCATAAAATGGTATGTTTGGCATTTAAGATTGCTCCCCCCCCCCCCCCCCCCAAAAAAAAAAAAAAAAAAAAAATGAAAAAAAAATGAAAAATGAAAAATGAAAAATGAAAAAAAAAAAAAAAAACTTGAATTAAAAAAAAAAAATACGAGCGGCCCGAAAATGTCGAGCGAGCGGTCGAGGACAACCAAACAATTTTTGTTTTGGCCTCACCGCTATGATTAATATGTGTATTGTTTCGCCTGTAAACGCAGATTATAACTGAAGTACCTTCCATGTTCACATAAAGACTGTGTTTGATTTTGATGGACGTCCTTAAAGGTATTACAAGTTTTGGTATGGGGTCATGAATTTGGTTCAAATTAACATATTAGAAGCATATGCGTTCCTACAATATACATTGATCGTTGTCGCGGTTGAAATCGAGTCTAAAGTTATGAAATTATAAATAATAAACTCTTTATGTTGTATAGCTCCCTCTCAAGGTCAAGATATTAATTTAGCTATGAAACAATGTTTCTTGACTGAAATCGACCGATTAGCTATTCCCGTTAGGAAATTATATATCCCAACTACATATTCTGAGATTTTCATGGTCGCAGCTACGATTGTACGGCCAGAGGCGCTATTTGAAATTTATCAAAATTTACCGGGAGCACCGGTAAATTTTTATATTCAATTTGTCTCAAAAACAGAAGTGTTTTAGTGGCTAATTTTTTTAGTGCTTATAATACGTCCACAGGGGCATCCAAATATATCAAAATTGTAAAGATTTACTATCCACCCAATTTTCAAAATTTCCCAAAACTTTGTATTACCTTTAACAAAAAATTAATATCACACGAGATTATTAATTCATATTTCGACGTAATATCATGTACTAGGTGAAACACAAATACAAACAAAATTAAAATTGCATATCAACATATTTATTTTTCAGTTTGAGAAATGCAGTGTACATAATGCAAATTTGTTTAAATTGGCTCACAACATAACTAGC
Organism: Strongylocentrotus droebachiensis; assembly: GCA_035222895.1. Classification (NCBI taxonomy): domain Eukaryota; kingdom Metazoa; phylum Echinodermata; class Echinoidea; order Camarodonta; family Strongylocentrotidae; genus Strongylocentrotus; species Strongylocentrotus droebachiensis. The sequence goes on from JAVYIG010003328.1 coordinate 168,680, forward strand.
TGACTAATCGCGATTCGAGTGGATGTACTGATTCGGCTGTTTACAGTCGAGACGAAAAGACGAACAACGATGTTACGGGTATGGGAACAGGAGAGATGACGACGTCGGAGACGGGAACGGAATCGGGAACACAGTTGCGGGATCAGGATATACAGCAGGAACACAGGATCAAATTCAGGAACTCAGGATCAAAATCAGGAACACAGCATCAAATTGGCATAGGGTTAATGGTACCTATTTGCCGACGTATCTGCAATCAATGTTCCTCCTTATCAATCAGTTCCTGACACTTTCAAATTAAGTTCCCTCGAAGTATGTTGTATAATTTGAGTTAAATATTCCCGACTTGATGATTGAAGTGACTTGGCTTTCTTGAACGATTCTGGAACGACGCTGTACTTCGATAGCTTTGTGAGTCCAAAACTTGTTGATTTTCACATCCAGCAATTAGTTGTTAGTTCAGGGACAGCTTGAGGAAGATGGTGGACAGGGGTACAGGTAGAGGAGACCAAGTCGGGGTGGAGCCAAGTGAGCAAAACATTCATGCAAACTATTTTTATACCTCATTAAACATTCATACTCGACTTTTCCTCCGATCATCTTATTGGTCAATTACTTTACAAGGGGGAAGGGGTCTAATCTCTACTCTTATTGGTTCAAGGTCACCACTCATGGCCAAAGACACAGTCCTTTGAAGTGATCTTCAAAGAGCATATTTCAAAGAATAGTCACAAAGCATGAATGACCACAAAGAGCCCGTCTGATATCTAAATCCCCTTTCATAGAGCTTAATCTCTATTATTACAGATTTATGAATGGCATTAAAGTCTATTACACTAGTAAATAGTATTGTATCGAACATTTTTATAAATCCAACTATAACCAATTAAGACAAAGAAAGATACAGCAGAAAGAGACAAAGATAAAGAGAGAGAGAGAGAGAATACAAGAAGAAGAGAGAAGGACTGCATGACCAATATTCCACCATGTTACGTATATATATATATATATATATATATTTTCTAACTCTCCCAAGTATTTTAACATTATTTATTTTCCCAATGATAATATCAAAACTAGTAACTTGAACAAAGTTTTGACAAATCATTATTATCAATTAATTTTCCCCTTGTTTTCTTCAATACTTGGAAAGACATGTATTTGTCTAGTACATATCGTCATCCATCTATAGGGTTCGATCTAAACAGTCATTAGTATAGCCAGGCGCGTACGCAGGGGGGGGTTGAACCCCCCTTAACTTTGTTTTATGTGTGTGTTTTGGAGAAAAAACAACCTTTTTTTAAATAAAAAATAATAATAATAAAAAATATTTTAAAAAATTGTAGTAATGGGTGATCCAAAAAACTGACCTTACCCCCCCCCCCCCCCTCCCATGAAACGAAATATCGATCGGCCAACTTTGAGACACCAACAAAACAAAAAAAAGTCAATACGTTCAATTTTGCCTTCCATGGAAAAGAGGTTAAAGAATAATTATAAGCATTAAATATATTCATGACATTTCAACTATTAATTTCTCCCTTTCATTTACTAAATGTTTCCTTTTGCTGTGACTGTATACGACACGTTATGCTCTTGGGACACTGTACTTACTCCACTATCATTTGTACATGTTCCAACACGAACCGAATTCCTTTATTTTAACCATGCACCTAACAATATACCTCAACGTAAAGCCTTAACCGAACCCCATTGTACAGAAATAATTATTTTTATTTTTTAACCTGTTTTAATGATCATTCATTAATTTCCTCTACCTGGAATGGCCACTGATCGTAATTCTTTGTAAAAATTGGAAATTATATACGACAATGTCAAAATAATCGGTATACAGGCATAACGAAAGGACAGAATATCTTAAACAGGACGGCAAATGAGCTCTTTGAGGTATATGAAAAATGAAATACACATGTAGTAAGGAAGAAAAAGAAAGATGGGATATCAACTCAAGAATTAAATTCAAGTTGACGTTTATTTTGTTATTTTGTTTAGTGTATCGCTCGAAAGATTAACCTTACCTCTGTTACCGAAATGAAATTGTGAAACAAGTATGTTTTGGTGATATAAACCATTACTCATATTAAATGGGATTCAGGGGAATGGGAAGTGTTACCCTACATTAGATCCTTGGTTTACGGATTGTGGGTCACTACTAACATACATCTACAAATTTGAGCAAGCTAACAACACATAAAGAGGGACGAGTTATTTGTAAATCCGTGTTTGATGAATAGAAATATGCTTCAAGGTGTAACCAACCGAGGTGGATACAGTTCACCTTGGTTGGTAGAAAGGTGTTAAACGCGGATGCCGGTGTTTGGTTTTTTAAAGGTAGGCGTTACTACTGCAGCTAGAAGGGATTAGACCACACAGCGAGCCATCGAGGTCACTGTGACAGGTGGCTATCTCATTAACTCAGCTCTCATTTAACATAAGAAAAAGAGGATCATGAGGGACCAACAGGCACCGATTTGGGAAGTTTTCTATATAGAGGGAGCAAGTAGCTACAAGTAGGACAGTGTGCCTTTAAGCGAACTGTTTAGCTAGTGGATTTAAATATTAGGTGTATGGTGTTTGCCCTCAAGAAAGGGCGATATTTGTTAATTTTTCTGAGGAAATACTGAATATATGTGATATGAGAGGTCATGCAATAACATTTGGTTACGCAGAATTTGACATTCTTTCACGTAAATGTAGAAATGTTCTGAAAGTTGTTGGTTTTGTTCAAAAAGTTGCCAGTACATAAGGTTAAAATGTCGTCAATTTTATTTGAGATTTTCAATGCAGTCCATAACGTCTTTCATATGTATTCATTACACTTTCACATGACAAATTATTAATCTTCCGTGTACATTGGTGGCTTTTTAAAACTAGACATACAACTTATTAAGACATGCTTATTCCCCTTTCACAAGCAATTGTTTGGTTACAATTGCAATCATGTTTTAATTCAAAATCTTTCAAGTGCCTTATTTCTGCAGTCATTGTTGTGGTTCTTATTGTGCAATTGCTATTCTTCATGAAATCGTATCACAATGCAAATTAACTTTCAATTGGGATACATCGAACTTCGTGCATCTATACAGGTAGCATCAGGGCGCCATTTCTTAGCGCTCTCCAACCAGGCTTGACCACGTGATCACACGAGAAGGCGCCATGCATGGCCTCGTGATTACTGCACCTCGAACGCACTCGTCCCTCTTCCGACAAACAACTCCCCATGGTCTCATCCTGGTTGTATTTGTGATCTAATTATCGTGATAATCATTCATTTGAGGATAGACCTTCAGGTGGTAATGAGAAGAAATGGAAATTATTCTCGAGTCCATGCAACTCATACTAGGATGATTTCATGCTCATTAGCAGACGTATCACCACTGTCGAGATCTCAAGATCTCGGTCTTGCTTATAAACTCAAGATTTATTTTTTAATGACGGAAAGTCACTAATTTAAGGTTAAAACAAATTAAAAAAATTATTTGACCTTAATTTTCATATCGTGATAAGACTTGAGTGAAATTGCTTTTAGGCAATTATTGCCTCATCTTATTGTATTATCTCCAAATGCAACTGGAGACAACATTAATGCAGCTGATTAACAAAGAATCACTATCCAGCCAATTTTCAAAATTTCCCAAAACTTTGACAACCTAAACGGGTATCGCATATTTATTATAATGAATGAACCTTGTGTCGGGTTGTTTTTATTGCAATTGGTTAACAAATTGCCCTTCACCGACGTAAATAAACACCGATTAACAGTGTGTTGCGTAATGAAGATGATACGAAATTCGTCAAACAATGTACGAGATGGAATAGATTGCCAAAATATGTTCCCAAACAAATTATATATTGACAACAGCAATTATAGACTACGTCAACCATAAAATCTGCGTTTCAAAATCATCTATATACCAGCAGTAGAATATCTCTAAAGGCCCTTTTACACTTTCACGGATCGCATCACGGATCATCCCGGATCGTCGCTCCGTGATCATCCGTGTTATCTCCGGCATTACCGTGTATACACCGGGGAGGCATCCGGCGTGATCCTTCGCGTACCGGCATATCCGGGGAAAAAATTAAGCTTGCTTAATTTTTCATCCCGGAGTTCACGGATGAAACAATCCGTCCTCTTCCCTGTAGGCACCGTGTACCTCCGTGTAGCCGCCGAATACATCCGGGACAGTCCGTGTAGACACCGGGAGGTCCGTATTAACACCGGTTTCATCCGGGTTTGAAATTCCGTATATCAAATGAGCGCCTACAAGCTCAAGTCACCCGTCAACATTCCGGAGATATCCCAATAGACAACGTACACCTCCGTGTAAGGACCGTAAAAGTACCCAGTAGCCTCCGTGCTCTTCCTTGGAATCCGTGTTAGCTCCGTATGCGTTTCCGGCGTGGTCCGCGTTGCTACCTTGTCTGTCCGTGGAGACACCGTACTTGTCCGTGTATACACCCAGTTCGGAACGTATCCACACCGGCATCGAGAAGAAATCGTGGTGTTGCACGCCGGAACACCCCGGATTAAGATCCGGGATGATCCGTGATGCGATCCGTGAAAGTGTAAAAGGGCCTTAAGCTAAGTTTGACGAAAATCGATTCAGACGTTCGTATCGCGTGTAGATACGTATGTGCGGTCGGATAGACGGACAACTTGGAAACATACAGGCATTCAAGCATCTTTCAGGATTTGAGACATAACCAGTAGCCGATTTTTTTTATTTATTTGCTATTACATCAAAATCAATATTATCATCAGTATTTCTGTCTTCTTCTTCTTCTTCTTCTTCTTCTTCTTCTCATTCCTCCTCGTTACTAGGCAGTTTTCGCAACCGGCGACGGGGCCTTCTACAACGCTAATCTTCGCGGGGGTCGCACTCAAAGCGAAAATTTCGCGTAACGTCGAAACCTACGACGGTATTCAGCTGTATTAACGTCGGGAGTCGAGCTAGTACGGGATGGCGAGCTCATTTAAATACCCCGTAGTTAGCACTTGCGTCAACATGCGAAAAGTCCCTATTATTGTCACCGTCATGAGTATTATCATCAAGAACAACATCATAATAAAAATTGTTGTGATCATAAAGGTCTCGATTTGAGTTCACGAATATGTCAAAAGTTCTCCATGACGGAAGTCACCGTCACATTATCACATACACACATAAACCCACTTCCACACCCACACCACAAACAACCACACCAACCTAACACACATCCACACCCAAATCCCTCCACCTACCCCCCCCCCCCCAACACACACACACACACACACATACGCGCCCAACGTGTAATCAGGGGACCGATGATGTAATTTTTGGACACAATGCAGCACAGCAAATGGGGGACCACTTTGTGTTTGTGGTGTAAAGAGGGGACCTTACAAATACAATTGAGCAAATCATATTCACAAATGAACACACGGATGAAAATATATCTCGATGACATTTATTTGTATTATACAGTGCACTATAACTTTTGCAGTACCTACGAGATAACAACAGGCATCCATATTTTTTAAATACTGTTTATGGACACTAACAGCCAGACGAGATACCGATTATTATACGCCATATCTGAAATGTCACTCTCTCACTAATAATAATTATAATAACACTATTATTAACAAATATTAATAATAATGATAATGATAATAATAATAATCATAATACAAATAATGATATTAATATTAATAGTAATAATAATAATGATATTAATTATTACATTGATAGCAATAATGTGTTATAATTAAATTAATTATCATTATTAAGAGTGCTTTTTTAGATCGTTAATTATCATGAAGTGCACTGTTGAATACCACTATACTAAAATTCAAGTTGTTTTTAAAGGAAGACTGTCATTGACGAATTAAACAAAACGGTTCTGTATATGTATCCTTAAAGATTGATCTTCACAAAAATGTTCAATGTATAAACTCCAATAATTAAAGTCTGCATTTGTTTTTCACAAGTACCTGTTTTTAGCGTATGCATTATTATGCTAATGAACTTATAAATGACAGTTTTGGGTTGTACAAACGTAAACCCCCTTTAGTATTTGTCGGTCTCGCGGGTACTCTTTTTACCAGTCCGGGTTCCACTTTTTATCGGTCTCGACCATCATAACTATTGGTCTCAGAACCCCCCTCCCCCATGAGGTCACATCCTCATTAGTGGTCTCTGCCTGGGCCTCAAAATAACACCCCCCCCCCCCCTGATAAAATCCTTGGTATACGCTAAGACACATGCAGGCATAATACACACCGTAAACGGGGGACCAGTTATTACTGACACAGGCATGATAAGGGCGTGATATATACACACCGCAAATGGGGGACCATTTATTACTGACACAGGCATAAAAGGGCGTGATAATACACACCGCAAACGGGGGACCATTTATTACTGACACAGGCATATACGGGCGTGAAATATATACACCGCAAACGGGGGACCATTTATTACTAGGGACTTTTAAATTTGCACGTCGACATAGTGGACTGCTACATAATGTGACGTCCTTTTAAGGCAATGTGATGTCCTTATAGCAGTCCACTTTGTCGACGTGCAATTCTAAGAGTCCCTACTGACACAGGCAAAGTCGTCGATCCTTGGGGTCAGGGGGAGGAGGGGGGGGGGCAAACATATCGTTTAGCCCCCCCCCCCCCAATTATTTCGAGAATGAAGAGAAAACAATCAACGGATATGTTGCTAAAGAGGGGAAAAAACATAATTTCCAATGATCAATCTTCAAAATATACTATTTTTCACTTAAACAAAAAAAAATCGTTTTTGCCGAGCGATTCGCGCGCAAACAGTTTCGCATCATCATTAAATAATCCCCCCTTTCAAGCTTCATTTTTGTTGCGGGAACTCACATTTCGAAATGAATGAGCAATGCAATTTCTCAAGGGCACGTGACGGAAATTTTTTTAAAATTAAACCCTCATCTATAGAAAACCGACACAGAAAATTATTACCTAAAATAATATATCATTCAATTCTGTCCAGGAGAGCTGATCGCAGAGCAGAGTGGAATATCGATCATCATCATACAACTTATAATTTTGAAGTCGGATAAGAGGAGCTGCTGTTGTCATGTAGATATTCTGGTCGAGAAAAGGCATGTCGTTTGAATGTCTAATTTATGGATCATTAGTGGTTGAAAACAAAGAGTAAAAAATTTCCAAAATCCTTAATTTAGAAGAAACCAACTTATAGGCTTCTAAGTAACTACGTAATTCCTTAGCGCTTTCACAAAATTTGCATGTATAGACCTATAGTGGTTGTCATGACTTGTAGGAGTTTGGAATAAATAGTTTTGTTTATAAAGCTTGCTATTGTTTTTGTTTGTATGTAATGGTTCAGTTAAATTGTGATACTAATTCGGTTATTTCCTTTTGATTTTGATTCCATATTAATCTTTGGGTATACTCTTATTTCCACGGCGTCAAATTTCACTCTAAATGGCGTCAACTGGGAGTCAACTCTATTCCTAGTTAAAGTGACACGGATTCCGAATCAATTTTTTTTTTCTCCATATTTTTTCCCTCCACAGGGATTTTATTGATTTTCATTTGAAACAAATTAACAAATATATATTCAAGGTAATTTACATTTATAACATATATAAAATTGGCTTTTCAAGATACAAGTATTGTTGAAATGTTGAGTTAACAGAAAACTAACAAATCAATAATTCATTTCTGACACTCATGGAAAGAAAAACAAATACAGAAAAAATATCATTTTAAGTAAACAAATTTCTGAATTGAAAACATTTTCTTGTGAATTTATTATTTCTACAAGTCGAATTTGCAATATACTTTTCGTTTTTGAAGTAATTTTCATAATCGAAACTCTAATATTATCAATTTTACTCGGATTGTGTGGCATCAGCTGAGAATTGACTCAATTCAGAGTCAAGGTGATTCGGAATCCGTGTCACTTTGACTAGGAAAAGAGTTGACTCCCAGCTGACGCCATTTAGAGTGAAATTTGACGCCGTGGAAATAAGAGTATACCCAAAGATTAATATGGAATCAAAATCAAAAGGAAATAACCGAATTAGTATCACAATTAAATAATTAAATGCAGCGAAACAACAAAATGGGTTAACACGAATAGTAGTATTTACTTAGTAATTACATATATTATCCACATGAAATGCCCTCTATACCCTCACCGTTTTGTCTCTAAATTAAATGTCATGAGCCAAAACGCAATATTTGTGTTTTCCCACATCGCAAATCAGGAAATGGGGGGGGGGGGTGCATGGGGTAGCGGACAGAGGGTGGGGGTAGGAAGGGGGTGGGCAGGGAGATGGCCCGCCCCACCCCCCCCCCCCCCAACTCCGGGGTCGGAATGACCGCATGCGTGTTACCAAAATGTCCGAGGGGTACTTTTCGTGCGACGAAGTCCGGCCCGAGAATTGTAAAAAAGGGGGTGTATTTGACTTTTCACCCGGAGATTTCTTTAAAAAGGGGGTGTTTTTTCTTTATTTCTCTCATCTCTTTGGACTCCTGAGAAATTATTCCGAATTTAGGGGGGTACATTGAGCGTTTTTCCGAATTAAGGGGGGGGGGTCTCCAAGGCAGGAAAAGCCCGCGAAAGGGGGGTTCGGAAATGTTGGCAGTCCTCAGATAGGGGGTGCTTTCAAAAAGAGGGAACAAGCGTACGCGTATCCTAAATAACACTGAGTGGGGGGGGGGGGGGGCGGGGTTGATGGTCAGGGCCTGACTATAGTTTCTTGGGCAGGGTGCATGGCGGGGGGGGGGGGGGTCAGGGATAACAATTTTATTTTCATCTTCATTCAATGATATGAATTGTAATATATTAGTTGTTATAATCAGTCTTCTATCTTTAATGTTTGTAATTATTATGTTATCAGGGATAACAATTTTATTTTGATCTTCATTCGATGTTATGAATTGTAATACTTATACTTGGTATAATCAGTCTTCTATCATGTTATCAAAATCAAAGATTTTATATGTAACCCAATGTCTTTTTTTATTCTTTTCTCGATTATGATAAATTTGGTTCATTAATGAAAAATAAAATACTTTCTAATAAAAAAAAAAGGTTCACGTATCTTATCGGGGATCGAAGCCATTGATGATCGCGAAGCCATCGATGATCGCGAAGCCATCGATGATTACAAAACAAAACATCGACATTACAAAACAAAAAAAAGATGATCGCGAAGCCATCTATTTCCGGTTCCGGCAAAACAACCTTCTTCAACACGTGCTAGCGCAATTTCATTTTCATCTTTAGTAGAATCAGTTGTAAAAAAAGCAAATTCTCGTCTGAAATTTGTGTACAGATATCAAAGTTGTATGGATTTAAAAGCAAGACGTACACTCTGTTTTGCTCTTATTCAATGTTTATTTGACTATGCTAACCCTGCATGGTATAGTAACATAAACAAGTCAGATCAAAAGAAGTTGAAGATTATACAGAACAAAATGGTGAGATTTATCAACTGTTCTGGTCCAAGAACTCATGTTGGCTACAGCGAACTTTCTAAAGCTGGTTTTCTTGAAGTCGACCAAAGATCAAAACAACTCGCATTGCATCACGTGCATAAAATATATCATACTAGGTCGAATCATTATATTCGATCCAACTTCGATCTTGTTACTGACGTACATGATTATAATACAAGAAATAGACGATTCAACTTTAACTTACCAGAAAGAGTAGGTAGTATTGGAAATTCGTTTTATTACAATGCCATAAAACATTGGAATTCCCTTCCCAATGGTGTAAAAGAAATAGGAAACTATGATCATTTTAAGAGGAAATTAAAGGAATACCTAATACTTGACAGTCAGAGAAGAGAAGTGAATGACATGTTATATGATTGACATTTTTATTCTTCTGTCGGTTCATACCTTTTCATGTTGTATATACTTATGTTTTCGTACGTTATAGAAATTCTACAAATTCATCATTATTTTCCTCTTCTTCCTTCTCCTCTTTTTCTTCTTCTCCTTCTTCTTTTTCTTCTTGTACTTAATATCATTTCTATCATCAGTTTAATGTTGTTATTATTATTATTATCTTTAATAAGTAGTTCTTTTAATTTTCTTATCTGTCTGTAAATATTACTATTTTAACTTATTAATTTTATACATGTCTGTAAGGGACCCCACTGGAAATAAGCTCTCGAGCTTTCGTGGGTTATCCTGTTCAAGCTGACTTATTTTTGATCTGTTATTATTGTATATTGTTGTATGTTGGAAGCTTGTCGAATAAAAATCAATCAATCAATCAACGATGATGTGCCCACGGTGCTTGTTTGAGGTTGAGAACAACTATTTTGTCGGCTGATTTCAGGTAATTATTATGGGGATCGTGTCTACATTAATGTTATTAGATCTAGACATAATTATTTCACAGAGATCTTCGGTAATATTCGCGTAACGAAACTGAAACGATCCCAAATTGAAAAAATAGGTAGGCCTAGTAGTAGTCTAGTCTAGATCTAGCCTCGCCCACCCGACTAGGCCATGCCTCGGTAAAACCCAAACAGCAATTCGCACGCGCACGGGCTCCGACTCCGCGAGGCCGAGACGAGACTGCAATGCACTCTGGGCTACAAAATCTTCTGTGTGCCCATGCCTTGAGCCATAATGCATGGCCGTCCAGAGGATTTTTTTATGTTGGGGACCGGGGTAAAAAGCAATAAATTATTGAAAATTTATTGCATTTTCTGTTTTTTATTTTATTTATGGAAACTGCCCCCTACCCTAGCCCCCGCTGCGTACAGTCATGGTTCAGTGACAAAGCAATGGCCTCGTAACTGTGAGGCCCCAGGATCAACACCGTGTCGATGTGCTATATTAGTGCCCTTTTGTGGGGCATTAATCCTCATTACTGTAATTTATGACTTAAGAGCATAGGTCCCCTAGTTTACAAGCATAGTAGCATATTCATGCTTTAGCAGTCACGCAAAACACATATTGGCAAATTATTATTCAATAAAATCTGAGAATGTATACTATTATCTAGATCTAGATCTATTATTTTTAAAATTATTTTTAAAATAATTCCATAAATTGGGATCAAAAAAAATATTCCACCTTTATGAGCGACAGTGTATATAGTTATGCCACTTACGGCTTTGAACTTGATCGTTCAATGTAATGTGCTTTGATCATGGCTGCCGACAATTTGTGCAGGTGGCGACAATTAATTTTGTGCCGCAACATACCACGCTTTCATAGAAAGAAGTAAACGTTTGCCTATATCTTTTGAAATTAGAATGGGCTTTTTGTGATTTTCTTTTACCAAATTTGATTAAGTCTTGCCGGCTTATAAACCCAAGATAAGACGGAAAGGGAACAAAGTGACTATCACAGATACAAACAATAATATTAATCAACAAACTCCATAGTCAGATCAGGGGAGAATTGGGCTCCCGATATGTTATTTGAAATAAGCATTCATACATCATAAAGAAATATAGCTGGATTGAATTGAATTAAATTGATTTATTGTCCACTATTAAAATGGAAATTCATCAGTCGCTCAATGGTACAGGTGTATTACAAACAATGTAGACAATTATACAAATTATAAAACATAATAACAACATAACATTGAGTGTAATGAAAAAAGAAATATTACTTGCTCGTTGTTGTGGAGCTTATGATCTGAAGAATTAATATTCGGTAAAAAAGGGAGTTTATTCCACTAGTGATAAAGGTTAATTCAATAGCAATTACAAATATAGATTGTATTGTTTCATTCCATTGCCAAAATCTGCCTCCTCCCCGTTCCACGATTAAAAACAAACAAAGAAAGAAAGAAATATAAATATCCTTACAATATAATGAACATTGTGGCCTAGAAAGAACGGAACACCTGCGATCTACAATAACTTCATCATTGACAAAATGTTTACTTCATGAAGTAGATCATTCATTTTCGACATGATAAAAATGATATCAAGATCATCAGCTTCGAGTCATTATGTCATTGTAATTTGAAAATATAAATTTTTCCTTACTTTATGAGCAACACAGTCTAGTCTGACAATACAAAAGCACTCTCTGTTATTTATCTTGAAATTGATGAAAGCTAAACCAACATTTTGTATGACCTTCAATAAGTGGAACTGATGTTAGGACTTTTGGGATTACACTTGTAATGGCTTCCACACAGTAAATCAAGATGATATTTATCAAGACTTTTTACATGACAAACACCAGTCAACTGTCGTAACCTAGATTCTTATTTCTAAGATTTATATTACATATTATGACATTTCTGATTTGAAAAAAACGTCACCGATCCATATTACCCTCTGATCCCTCTGAACAAAGTGTTTTTATGGAACACATACAGTCACCAGCCATATATAGTTTGATTTGTTTTTTCTTTCTAAAACACAATTTCTTTTACTCGCTTATATTTTTATTGTTTACATTTGATAAGTATAATGATATCAAGCGAATTCCGAAATATTTTCAATAAATCTGAATTCATTAAATAATAATGAAACATTTTGTAATTAATAACATATTTTCTGTATTCATTACTAGGGCTTAACCCTAATAAGGCCGGGCTATTTGAAGTCTTACTACGGCCGGGGGGGGCCATTATGGCCCCCCCCCCCTAAGATCTCGGCCGTGAAACGGCCGATCTCCGCGAAAATTTGCACGCATGTCAAGTGAAGTGTATAGAACAATATGATAATTTCAATTTTTTGAAAAAAATCCCTCATTTGCATATTTATGGTAATTTATGCAAATAACGTCATAAAATCACATTTTTACCCATAAATCCTATATTATTCATATTTAAGCATTCTTTTTCACTACATAATATATTCATTAGACCATTTGGAACAATAATACGACAAAAAAAATTGGAAGAGCCAGCTTATTCCTTATGTTATATCTTGTTTTGATAATTTCTTATGTATTTCATTGTTTTTTAAACTTATTTATGTTATTGTTTTTTTTTTTTTTCATTTCTTCCTACAATTCAACTATTTTGACTCCCAAAACAACCACCTAAACTTTAAACAAGACCCAATAACCAATGTTTGATCTATTTTTAGGAAAAATGACATTTCCATATGTTTTGTACACAAATCACAAAAATGAGCGATTTTCGGGCTGACATGCAAAGACAAAAGGTCACGTGACCTTGTAACTATAGGTCCGATTTTTTTTTTTTTTTTTTTAAAGATGCGCAAGACTCTAAAGAAAAAAGTCAGCGAGCGGCGAGGCGCCATCCATATGCGTTCTCGAACAATCAGAAAAATCGTGGAGGGGGGGCCATAATGGCCCCCCCCCCGGCCTTATTAGGGTTAAACAATTGAATGCATTCTCCTCGAAACTTGTTATTAGCGATGAGATAGATGAAAACATTAATGAACTGGTTGATGAAGCGCATGTTAATAAGAACAGTAAGGATGGCAACGCCTTTATGAGACAAGCTGAACTTCTGATCGGGTGTCATGAGCTGAATGGCCAATGCTGGGAACCACAAGATGAAAAAGATAATATTCATGATGAGGAGCATCTTGGTTGTCTTGTGGTCCGCCTTTTGCTTCTTTCGCGCTGTACGCTTCTTGTTGTACGGCTCTTCAGTACCACCGCATCGAGGCTTCTTGACGTCGATTGAAACATGGACGTCACCTAAACCAGAGGCATCATTTGCTTTTGTATCAGCATTACTGCTGACATCGTCGCTAGGGGTAGGTGCACTTGATAGTTGAACCGAGTGCTGGTGGTCGGTAGGGGTAGAAATGTTGGAGGTCGACTTAGTATTCGAGACGGTAGCTGATAACGAGGAGATGCGCCCTTCAGCATCACTGGCTCCTAGGCCTTTTGTCATCCTCTCTCGAAGCGCCTGGTGGTGACGAATCACGCGGTAGATCTTCACGTACAGCAGAATGATGATAGACAACGAAGCGCCAGCCAGGACAGCAGGGAGCGCAACGTATATCTTACGAAGCAGAGGATCATCCCCGAAGGAGTTGCAGATAGCGATGCCTTGCCTTTGATCTGGTTTAGCATGAAATGTGATCGGCAGGTGAATCAAGATCGAGAACAAAAGGGATGCGGCTGACACTGTCCAAGCTAGTGGCGACGAAAACCGGCTTGAAAACGGGCGGCAGACCGCGAAATAACGACACACAGCTATGAATACATTTATGAACAGACCTGCAGAATAGACGCCTTTCTGTAAGATGTTTTCGACGATGCACACCCAACGAACAGTCTTAGATGTCGCACTGTTTTCAATCAAAAGCAAGCAAAGAAAGAGATCAAGGAGGGCAAGGGCGATCATCGCAACATCAGTTGGGCTTTTATTTTTTCTCCGACTGATGACAAATACAATGAGAATGTTACCCGGAATGCCGATTACACCGGCAAAGGAGGCGACCGCGATATTTATCAGATGGAAAGCATTCATTTTGAACTATTGAGGCCGGGGTAGAAATAGGAAACTTGTGAAATCCTTTTGTTAAAAAATAGTTATATCAGAAACCAGTACTGTTAGAGACGAAACGTTTCACTCTTTCTTTCACATTCGGTTAGACAAGATTCTTCTCGAATTGATTGCTTTTATCCCTGCCTAGAGTAGCCTCTTGTCGATGCCCTCGCGCTGTTGGAGTCTCTAAATTCTGACGAGCGAAGCGAGTCAGAGAAACCGAGGCGCTCGCGCTGAGGGCCTCTTGACAAGTGATCTGGATTTCTTATGTTTTACTTTGTTTGGCGAATATTCCGACCCAGCAGAGTTCGGTGAAAGTCATCCAATCAGAGAGAGCTACTATGACGTAATATCTACCGCTCTGTGCGAATTCCCTCCGTGAGAGTGGTAGGTCTATGCAGTCAGTCCGCAGTGCGTGCGAATATCGCTCAGAAGGCGCAGACCGTATGCACATTCAAAATGGTTATGAATACGTAATGAGCATGTGCATGACTCATTTGAAGTCATCGTCATGTAGCGTCCTTATAACGGTTTTGCCTCATTTTGGTACCAAATGAAAGGGAATAAATAGGACTTCCCCTTTTTCATATCATTTTGATGATATTTTGAAGCGATTTGGGTAATAAATACGAAAAGTTTGTCGTGCCAAAAAAAAAAAAAAAATGGCGGAAATAAGTGGTCTAAATTGAGTGAAAACCATCTTGCATCGATTTTTTAGTATGTTCAAAACATTACTTGATGTGTTTACTTCCAAAAAATAATCATATTTTATATTCTAGTTCGGTATACCGGTCAGGATCCAGCAAAGTATCACCCCATGTACATCGCACAGTGTCAAAAAATACTCCATTGCGACCGCCGTGAAAGACAGGATTGTGATTGGTCAAAGATGATGTCATCGCACTACGTCATATAGTCTAGTTGTAGTCTGCAAGCACAAACCCTGGTCAGTCGTAACAGAGAGTGTGCACTATAAGACTACCATATGCCACGTACTATAGCTGTTCCTGACCTATATTGGTACAACCAGTAGGTACCAGTAGATAGCTGGGCTAGGCTTCTCTCAAGGCACAATGATTTGTTGATAAAATGTCAAATTAGGGTCTGTGCTTGCAGACTAGCCTAGTTGGGCAATCCCGAACACACACGTACACACACACGATCGCTGCGGTCGAGACATGCATAATTCAGTAGGAAATCGGGTCTCATGAATATATAATTCAGATCACTTGTCAAGAGGCCCTTAGTCTAGTTCTGGACCCTATATAGATTTTTGTAATTCGCCGACTATAAACGTTAAGCCGATTGATGGCGCGATCCTTATTGGCTGCGATATCCCCGAGAACCGCGCGAGATAGGGTCCAGTCAAATTGCTACAAGCTGACGTCATTTAACGACTTTCCCTGAGATTTTTCAGGGAAAGCCATTAAATAAGCCGCGCCTGTTGAGGTCTTAAAGTGTAACATGGTCTTAAAGTGTAACACGACTCCCTAGCTCCTGAAAAAATAGTCCCTGCGTTACGCATGCGTACGTGGAGCTCGCAGACGCACTTTTATGAAACCAAGCTAGCTAGCTAGCAGATCACACAGCTGCATTACTATCCTGGCTAGTTTATTAAAAGCTGTTCCATTGATTCTCAACATTTTAAACACCACTGTACAAATTCAACTAATTTCACTCAAAATCAGTACTTTAGTGATAATTGATGACACCTAAATAGCAGTAAAATATAATATTTTCAACTTGCCGATGTTAAAAAGAATAATTTAAAAAATTAAATTGTAAGTCTACTGCCAAACTTGCCGGTCAACCACATCGGCATTATTGTGTGGATTTGTGTGTGAAGAGTGTATTGACTATTCATGTGTGCAAATGCTGCCTATTAACACGTAGTACAGCGCTAGAGGTCATTACGGATTAGCATTGACTCTCTACGCTTCGCCTGATCGAGTGGCTGCAGTTCAACGTACAGTATCAACGATTTCAACAGATTCGACATTTTGAAGGTAGAGACTGATAGTAGGCCTAAAGGGAGATATCAAGTAGACCCTACCATAAATCAACTTCGCTTACTAATACTAGTACTACCGGTAGTACTAGACCTATTGCTAGTATTGCTAGTATTGGTGCATGAGTGTCGCCGGTGTCGAGAGCGGCAACGATGGTGAAGAACAGCCAGCGCCACGGGGAGAACGGTACGGTGACCAGACGACCGGCGGCGGAGGTGACAGGGGTGCCAGTGACAGTGCCTGTGAGACAGAACCTGGCTGAAATTGTGAGTAGGCCTAGGCCTAGATCTATAGGCTATAGGTCTACAGCTACAGAACAGATCTTTGATCTTCTTACTGAGTGTAGATTGTAACTTGTAAGTGGAAATTTAAAAGAAGAAGGGCTGCTTATAACATTAACAAATAAGGAGTGCGGCCATGCGGTATCGTGGCAACCAGCTGAGCTGAGCTTAAATAAAACTAAAACTAAAAGCCGTCTGCATTAACTAGTACTAGACCCCCTAGACCTACTGCTTTCAAAGTGGCTTCTATCAGATACCGATGAAAATACCGATTGAATTTCCTTATGTAAACAAAGGTGAAACCGCTGTTTTCCCCGTCGCTTTCATACTGCCGGTGAAATTCACTCGCTTTGGCGAGCCCATGCCGGAAGTGAAGAATTATTACGTAATTATTAAGCCCGCGCCCCATCTAGCTGGCATGCAGCATGTTCAACAAAAAGTCAACAAACACAGCTGGTTATGATAAAGCGCGGGTAACTGCGACATTAGACCATTTTAATCTGTGTTTTCATCAGCTATTTAATCAGCTTTTTCTCCTCTGTAGCATTCATAGGTCTACTGGCCGTTTCATCGGATGCGTCCGGATGCATCCGATGAAACTCAGGCCAGTTAGAAAGGGGTATAGTTTGCCCTTTTTTGGCCTGGGGGGGATTAGATTTAGACAAATCTGGGCAAACTCGGCTCAAAGACAACTCGGCCCAGCTGCAAAAAACAGTCAGTTTTTTCCATTTTACCCTAGGCCTAACCCTACCTCTAGGCTCTAACTCTAACTCCCTAATCCTAAACCTAACCATAAACCTAACCCTAACCCTAGAGGTCTAAACATATTTTCCTGTGTGAACGTCGTTTATACGATGTTCGGACAGATACAAAGTCGCAATTCATACGCCGTTCAAAGCAGGCTACAGAGAGCTTCACATTTTGTGTGTAGGTTATGTGTTAAAACTGGATGGAGCGCGCGCATTTAACAACATGGAATTCGCAACATACAGCTTGTGCTCGATCGTTTACTATTAATTATCCACGCGGCTTGTAAGGTTACTGTCTAATTTAATTTAATTTAATTAAGTTAAATGTGAATTGAAAACGAGAGTAAAAAAGGGTAATACAGGCATACATACATGTACATTATCTTAATTAAGAAGATGTCAAGGGCAGTCTATAATTGAAGGAATTTAATGATTTAATGAAAATGAACTAGTATCTTGTCTCCTAAATAATAAAATAGTGCACACCAATCTGCCTGATAGTAAACACAATGCGCAATGGCCCCACTGCGCATTTTAAGAGCAGTTAATCACGAAACGATCGCACCAAAAAAAAATTGTGTGAATGATGTCAAGTTGATTATTTTAAAGCTCTTTAAACTAATAAGCTATAAAGAATTTTACTCATGTGTGAAAAGACTGCATGTACAAGTGAAGACCTAAAGATTAATTTTGACCAAAAGTGTGCAAGTATGTGCTTGTGTACATCATGCTCGTGTGTGTGTTGGGAAAAGGTTAGGGACGCTTGGGAAATTCATTAATTTTGCATTTTAAAAACCAATAATTATAAGTACATGTATATGTATATCAAATGTTTATCCTTAATTTTGTACCAAATGTAAAATAAAAGCAAAAAATATGAACAAGAAGGAAATGAGGAATATGTACCTACATGTACATGTGTAAATAAAATATTAAAGTGAGGAAGAGAGAAGTAAAAGATGTAGAGAAAAGAGGTTAAAAGGAGAAAGAGTTAGAGAGAGAGAGAGAGAGAGAGAGAGGAGGAGAGGGAGGGAAGGAAAGTGAGGAAAAGAGAAAGAGAGGATAAGAGACCGAGAGATAAAGTGAAGAAAAAGAAAGCAGAAAAGACAGAGATGGAGAAAGAGAGAACTAGAGAGAGGGGAAAGAAAGTGGAAGAGAGAGAGAGAGAGAAAGTGGAAGAAAGAGAGTGAGAGACAAGAGGTAAAGAAGGGGGAAGAGAGAGAAAGGGGGATCTTGCCAAGTGCCAACAATTAAAAATTACATACGAATTGATGTTAAAAAGATAAAAGTATGCATTGCAATACTATGAATGGTATTAATAAAATGAACAAAAAATTCCATTTCAAAATTGTATGGTGCTCCTAAAAATCGTAGGTAAGTTAAATAGAAATGTATCTATGAGAATTAAAATGCAAAAATGCTGACGGTAGTTAGTGGAAAAATTAAAGGTACTGGTAATGCAAAGTTTTGGGGAAACTTAAAACTGGATGAATAGTAATTCTTTAAAATGTTGATATATATTTGGATGTATTATGAGCACTAGAAAATGTAGTCTCTAAAACACTTCTGCTTTCGAGAAATTGAATAATCATATATTTACTGGTGCTCCCTGTAAATTTCAAATATTTCAAATAGCACCTACACTGTAAGGCTATTCCATGGTAGCTGCGAGCATTAACATCTCAGAATATGCAGTTCTGAATTTCTTATGAATAATTTCCAAACGGGAAGTGCAAATTTACTAATTGAAGTCAAGAAACATTGTTTTAAAGCTAAAGTAATATCAGTCTTGAGAGGGAGCTATACAACATAAAGAGTTTATTATTTACAATTTCATAACTTTAGACTCAATTTCAACTGCGACAACGATCACTGAATATTGTAAAATGGCATGCTTCCAATATATTCCTGACCGCATACCAAAACTTTGTATTACATGTACCTTTAAGAAAGTATAATATCAATAACAGGCTCCAAAGTGCCCATGTGGCAATAATTAGACATTGTTTACTTTTTTTTTTAAATAATTCATGAGGGCCATTTACACTGTCTTCCAAACACGCCAAAAAATGCCAAACCGGAGCCTGACCGCGATGTTACCAAGGCAACTACGCTTTACCAACAAAAATGCCAAGCCCGAAACATTCCAAATCAAAGTGTGATCTTTTGGCTTGTTTGGCTAATATAAACGCTCGCAGTTGTAACATCGTGATGTTAGGTCACGTGACTGTCATCCTTGAAGAAATGATAGAATGATAAGAAAAAAGAATAACATAAGAGAAAGTGATATAATGAAAATATAGAGAAAAACATAAGGAAAGACAGAAAGAGAGAGTGATAGAATGATTTAACCAAAGAATAACATAAGAGAAGGTGATAGAGGAGAGAAATGAAGAATAACATAAGGAAAGACAGAAAGAGAAAAGTAATAGAAACACGCCAAAAAATGCCAAACCGGAGCCTGACCGCGATGTTACCAAGGCAACTACGCTTTACCAACAAAAATGCCAAGCCCGAAACATTCCAAATCAAAGTGTGATCTTTTGGCTTGTTTGGCTAATATAAACGCTCGCAGTTGTAACATCGTGATGTTAGGTCACGTGACTGTCATCCTTGAAGAAATGATAGAATGATAAGAACAAAGAATAACATACACCTGTAAGAGAAAGTGATAGAATGATACAAAATAAAGAATAACATAAGAGAAGGTGATAGAAAGAAGAAATAAAGAATAACATAAGGAAAGACAAAATAAGAAAGTGATAGAATGATAAAAACAAAGAATTACATAAGGTGATATAGAAGGAAGAAACAAAGAATAACATACAGTATGAAAAGACAGAAAGAGAAAATGATAAAGGATGGATAATGGAAAGATAGAAGAGAGGATGAAAGATGAAAAAAAACAAAGAATAACATAAGAGAAGGTGATAAAAGGAAGAAACAAAGAATAACATAAGGAAAGACAGAAAGAGAAAGAGATGGAAAGATAAAAACAAAGAATTACATAAGAGAAGGTGATATAAAGAAGAAATAAAGAATAGCATAAGAGAAGGTGATAAAAGGAAGAAACAAAGAATAACATAAGGAAAGTCAAAAAGAGAAATCGATAGAATGATAAAAACAAAGAATTACATAAGAGAAGGTGATATAGAAGGAAGAAACAAAAAGAAAAACATGAGGAAGGACAGAAAGAGAAAGTGATAGAATGATAAAAACAAAGAATTACATAAGAGAAGGTGATATAGAAGGAAGAAACAAAGAAAAACATGAGGAAGGACAGAAAGAGAAAGTGATAGAATGATAAAAACAAAGATTACCGGTAACATAAGAGAGGGTGATAGAAAGAAGAAATAAAGATAAACATATGGAAAGACAGAAAGAAAAAATGATAAAGAATAGATCATGGAAAGATAGAAGAGAAGATGAAAGATGGAAAAACAAGCAATAACATAAGGAATGGTAGGAAAAAGATAGAACGAAAGAAACAAAAAGTTCACTGGACTGCTTTCAATCTTTCATAATTTCTTTTCTGTTTCCTTTCTTTCTTTCTTTTTCATGAGTAATCATGAGTGCACTCTCATGAAGTACAGCATTATTTGTTTATTTAAGAATATTTCTTATAGATTTGGATGTAACATATTTGGTTGAAAACTCCAAGAGTAGACACTTTAGAAAAAGTCTTCCCATATGTATAAGATTTTCAGATATTTTTCCACATGAATTGATCGCTGTTGGTCTGAACTCTCAGATGACGCTGTGTACTGACGAAATTCCCAAATTGTGATCGAGTGTGAGACCCTTAATAGTTAACATCAACCTTAAATATAGGCAAAAAGTTAATCATCTTTAATATGCATTACAGATTGCTTTTACATGTGATATTTCACACCACACATGTTTCATATCGTATAAAATGTCTTAAATGCTAAATACAAATACAGTGCTCTTTTAAAAAATAATTCTTGTGGTACTTTCCCATTACAGGTAGAACGAAGCCATCCTAGTTGGAAGTCGAAACTAAGGCTGATGATAGAAGAGATTTGTCATGATCTGGACAGTTTCCAGTGGGCTGACTCCCTTGAAAACATTGCAAGATTGTACAACGAAGCCTTCCACAGCTCCCTAGGTATGTAGAGAGCTGTTTTTTTATATCTTGTTAGCTCACCTGAGCCACACTTTTTACTTTTTCTTTTAAATTCATGTACATATTGTGACTTAACTTGTTTTCAATTCAAGTCAAAATGGTTTATTTAAAGGCAGGCTTTACTACTTCAGCTAGAAGGGATTAGACCACCCAGCGAGCCAGCGTGGTCACTGTGACAGATGGCTATCTCATTAACTCAGCTCTCATTTAACAGAAGAAAAAGAGGATCATGGGGGACCAACAGGCACCGATTGGGGAAGTTTCCTATATAGAGGGAGCAAGTAGCTACAAGTAGGACAGTGTGCCTTTAACACATTGATGGTTAACACATAATGTAATATATAACATACATGTAGCATAACATGATATATTGAATTTGAAATATAAATCAGTATAATAAATACGAGAAGTATAGCTTAGTGCAACATATGGAAACACAAATTAGAAAGAAATCAGAATTAAATAGCATAAAGTAACATAGTTCTGCTGAAATCATGTGAAAGAAGGACTGAAGTAAGCAATAAACGGTAAACGGACCAAGTGTATGTGGTGGGAAATATCGAGAGTAAAACTGAAAAGTGAGGATTAAATACAATGTAAATTGTTGAAATTAAGAGTGGGAGAGATTTCAAGAGGAAGAGTAAAGGCTGAGAGGGGGAAAGGTATAGAAAAAAGAAGTAGAAAGCAACAATAGAAAATTCATATAGGAGGATACAGAAAAGTAGAAGAGAACGATGATGGAGAAGGAGAAGAAGAAAAAATGGAAGGAGAATTTAAAAAAAGAGGAAAAAGGAGAGGAAGAAAGAGAAGATAAAAAAGAAAGAATAAAAGAACAAAACAAAGTGGAAATAAACAACCATGCCTAAAGTGGACAAGAGATGGGGGTAAAGAGGGGTGATAAACTATTGTCATGACAGATTGAGTTCAATTCAATATGGTAAAATTGTGATAAAATGGAGTAAAAAAATACTTAAAGCTGATATTCTAAGCAAATAAATGTCCCTTAATTTGGTATCTACGGCAAGCATATGTTATTTATAAGTTTTTCAATTACATAGTATATCCAAAAAAATCCTTAATTGTTTTAAAGGCTGAAAAGTCTAATAAATCATAATTCTAAGTACAATTCTTTGCCTTCCCCTAGTACTTCATAGTATTAATATCAATTCCCCTTTTAAAAATTATGACATATACATACCAACGATGTGCTATTAGTCGATATTTTCACCATGTAATTTTTGTTTTGGTGTTAAAATCTGCCCAGGCACGGAGCGAACAGTAGCTGTCTGCCCATGCACAGTTCATTACCATACAGCGATCTCCCGATGGTTTCTTCTTCCTTTTTCCTATGTATTTCGCCTTCCTTGGCCCTGAAGATCCTTCATCTACCAATTCTGACACCGGTAGTCAGGGGCAAGTGTTTGTTAGTTGTTTTTCTTAGCTGGCAACGTCGCTTTCATTCTCTTGCAATTGCCGATAAACATATAACTAGCGCACGTACTGTACGTTCTATCACAAGCAAGCAGCGCCTAGAGCAGCGGCTTGGTCTTACCTCCCGATTCTGCTCGCTTCACGAACGTTCATGCAAGAACCGCATCACTCGCCAAAATATTATAGAGGAAGCGCGCTTGCATGATCTCGTTCCAGTTTGATATTTTACAACATAAAATGTTTAACTGGTACTGTATCCTTTTTTGAGGCAGTCACACACATCTATGATAAGTACTATTGTAGTTCTAGGCCTATTCGTTTTACAAAACTGCTCCTGTACCTTATCTGATGACAAGATAATGCATCCGCCTATTCATACGTGCAAGATTTAACCTTGTCTCCAAAGCAGTAAACTCGTCTTAAATCTCTACCAAATAGGTGAATATGAGGATATAAAAAGAAATGTTGCTTCGTTATTCTTCATTCAAATGAAAACAGAAAATCCATCAAATATACTCCTTAACAACAACAAATCTAAGCTCTGACAAGATAGCATTTACGTAGGGATATCACTGCCATTCACTCTCACTGAGCCCATGAGTCCCGTTCGTGACGTCACGGATAGAAGCCCGACTCTACCTGCACTTCCGGGTTTCAGACTAGATAGTTTGGTAGAGTTTACTTGCATAAATTCACCATTCTAAACTTGTTTTTGTCAGTTGGACACCATTTAGTGTTATTCTGGGGGTTAAAAGCTTTCTATTGATGTAATTATCTCAATATTTGGGATTGTCTTAGAGTATCAACTTGATCAACATGAAAAATTGGTAAGAGTGTATACATAAGCAAAGGCAAGGCAATAAAATAAAAGAATGAAGGAAGAAGGGAAAGAAGAAGAGAAAAGAAGTAGGGGAAGAAGAAAATAAGTCTAGAAATAAAGGAAAGAAGAAATAAAAGGAGAACAAAAAAAGGGAAGGAAAAAAAGAAGAAGAAGAAGAAGCAGGAGAAAGAGAAGGAGAAGAAGAAGAAGAAGAAGGAGAAGAAGAAGAAGAAGAAGAAGGAGGAGGAGGGTGTCAAAGAACAACAATGCAAAAAAAAAAAGGGTGAGAAGAGCGACAAGCACAAACTCTTTCTTCTATCAGAGAGAGATTCAAGGTTCAATTCAGAATTCAATTGGAAGCATTCCTTGGGCAAGGGGATGTAAAGTTGTTTTAAAGGGCTACTTACCATTCCAGGAGGAGGGGCTCAGAAGTAGCACCCCCTCCCCCCGAGAAAAAAGATTTTTTTCAAGGATGTAATTGATTGATATTGTGAACATTATCAACAGTTTTAAGGATTACTGCATGCATGATATTACCAGTTGAATACAAGAGAATACATGTAACAAGTGAGTTTGCTATTACTGAATACGTTGTACTATTTTACTCTTTTTACAACTAGGTCTCCATTTGAGGTATTCTTTGGACGGAAATCAAACCTTGAAGTTAAACATGCTACATGTTGGTGAGGCTACAGCACCCAATGATATTGACGTTGAGATGGAGGACTATCAGGAGACTGATGGGGTAGAGGTAGGTGATGATATCTAATTTGGTAATTAAGCTTTTGTAGATGATTTAGCTTAATGTTTTGGGGTTGTGTGTCTGTATGTCCTGCCTTCTCGTTATAGCGATATCATAGGAAGACAGTTCAACGAAGTATCCAATAGACCACAACACTTCTACTTTATTTTTTAGAACATGTCTGGTGTCATCTTGTGTTGAATAAGTAATAAATTGCACTGTTTTCCCTTTTTATAGTTCAAGTGCATGAAATATGGCACTTCAGATACAAAGTGTATTTCAAAGTCATCGAAAATATGAAATTTCACAATTGGAGGTTATTAACACTTGTAATTTCAGAATTAGAAGCTAAAATATGTGCAATCATTTTCATAATATTCAACCTATACTTCATAGAATTGCATTCCCACATGTTGTCAAAGATCATCACCTCAAAGCTCAACTTGCCATCAGCGATAGCGCTTTTGCCATTCTCTGATTGGTCTATTAAAGATATGTACTATGTCCTTTTTGCAGCCAACATCAAATTCTGTAGAACTTTGCAGGAATTATGAATATGTCATGTATGTCCTATCTGTGAAATTTAAACGTTAGCAGTGTCCTAATATTCAAATTATGCAAGGAAACCTGTTTAATTGCTAGACTTCACTGTCAGACACTATTGAGTGACTGACTGGCTTTTTTTCTTCTTTGGTAATAACATACATAAAATGAGCTGTTAAGGGTGAGCATTTGTCTACATCAATAACCCACTTCTTGCAATGGCCAAAATTAAACTGATTGAATCTTTGTACAACATAAAACGTACGACTATTCGGTACAAGGGTCTGAAATTCAGACCATTACTTACTGGCTCTATAGCTCTTAAGTCGATTCGACAACTAATGGTCGTTATTTTCCCAAGCATCCCCCCCCCCC
This sequence comes from Strongylocentrotus droebachiensis, assembly GCA_035222895.1. Taxonomy (NCBI): domain Eukaryota; kingdom Metazoa; phylum Echinodermata; class Echinoidea; order Camarodonta; family Strongylocentrotidae; genus Strongylocentrotus; species Strongylocentrotus droebachiensis. The sequence goes on from JAVYIG010003328.1 coordinate 194,257, forward strand.
CCCTTCTAAAGTTCTAAATTAGTGTTATCTTTCAAATGCTGTTGGAATATAACCTTTTCATCTTTTTGGCCTGCAAATGGGACATACACGGTAGTGCCTTTGGAAGGTCCTTGTACATGTACATGTGTACATGTGGTGCGAGTAGTGCTGTACCAGATCGCACGTACCAATGGAATTCAACTAAATAAAGTCCTTTGGTTGCCATATAGAATTCCCTCCATGTATTCCCTGCGTGTCGTAAAAGGCGACTAAAAGGGACTGCATTGGGCAGCAGCGATGCAGTGAGAGTTTAGGCGGATGATCCTATCAGGGACAACGGCGTCTCTCAGAACTGGTGTTCACATGGATATATTCATGGTCACCACACTGCGGTGAGGAAGGCAACGGGAAACCACCTTCACTATTCTTCCCAAGATATACCATGGAAAGTCACAATTCAAAGTCAAAGAGAAACGGCGTGAAGGGAACCTCTAGAAATAGAGGTGCCTCGCTCGGTAGGCCTTCCCATGTGCGACAGGTGGGACCTGATCGTCATTCAGCAACTGTCCGCAACTGTAACATCATGCGCATCAGCACCTGGAATGTACGCACTCTCTACCAGAAAGGGAAATTGGACAACGTCGTGCAAGAAATAAACAGGATGAGAATTAATATTCTAGGCATTAGTGAAACAAGATGGACTGGCAATGGAGAATTCACAGTTGAAAAACATGATCTATTCAGGAGGGATAAGACATGAAAGAGGTGTAGGGGTGCTTCTGGATCCATTCACAGCTAACATGGTTCTGGGCTTTTGGGCAGTTAGGGACAGAGTTTTGTTGGTCAAATTACAAGGGAAACCTCTCAACATGGCAATAAAAGTGGTTTATGCACCCACAGTGGAAAGCACAGATGAAGATATTGACATTTTTTATGAGCAATTAGAGGCAGCCAAATCACAATGTACATGTAAATCAAATGAAATTGTAATTGCCATGGGAGACATGAACGCAAAGGTCGGAAGAGGCAGATATGGTAGAACAGTAGGGCCATATGGTATTGGAGACAGAAATGAAAGGGGTACCAGATGGGTAGAGTGGTGCGAAGCCAAAGGAATGGTCATTGTCAATACATGGTTCAAGGATCATCCAAGAAGGATATATACTTGGAAAAGCCCTGGGGATCGTGCAACAAATCAGATTGACTTCATCACAATAAATGAACGGTGAGGTGTAAAACAAGCTAAAACATATCCGGGTGCAGACTGTAGGAGTGATCACATTCCTGTTGTGGCAACTCTGCAATGGAAGCTAAAGAAGATGACAAAAGCCAAGTCAATTCAGAAGGTAGATTTCGAACAGCTACAGAATCGTGATGTTCGCCTCCAATATACTGTCAAAGTACAAAACAGATTTGATAGTCTCACCGACCAGGGAGAGGAGGTCACATGGGAATCAATGAGGGACATTCTTGTAGAAACAGCTGAAGAGACATTACCTAAAAAGGAAAGAAAAGTATAAACAGAGATGGATGACGGAGGAGATTCTAGCAAAGATGAGTAAAAGGCAGAAGATCAAGGACAGAGATGGAAGTCAATACAGAGAGTTGGACAGAGAAATTCATGACCACTACACAAAAGCTAAAGAGGAATGGCTGAACAAACAGTGCGCCGAGATAGAGAGAAGTTTTAATGCAAACGATCCCAGGGTTTTTAAGAAGGTAAATGAACTTTCTGGAAAGAATCTTCAGAGCTCCAAGTCGGGATGCATCAAGGCAAGGGATGGATCAGTACTGGTTGAAAAGGAAGAGATACTGAACAGATGGACTGAGTACATTGGCGAGCTTTTTGACGATGTAAGAAAAGAACCTCCACACTGTGCAGGATCTATTGAAGGACCTAGGATTCTGCTCTCAGAAGTGAGGTCAGCGATCAGTATGATGAAGAGGAACAAAGCTGCTGGTCCTGATGGAGTAGTAATGGAGATGGTCGAAGCATTGGAGAAATATGGTGTCATGAAACTACATGTAACTGAAGTCATCAATTAATAAGATCTATGATGATGGAAGTTTCTAGATGACCTGTGCAAATCGATATTTATTACACTTCCCAAGAAACCTGGAGCAGTGAAATGCGGGCAACATAGAATCATCAGCCTCATGAGCCATATCACAAAGATCATCTTGCGAGTTCTACTTCAAAGAGCAAGGAATCACCTAACTCCAGAAATTAGTAATGTGCAGTTTGGTTTTGTCAGGTATGTCGGAACTAGAAATGCTATTTTTGTTCTGCGGTCTATAGCAGAAAGGGCCGTAGAAATGCAGAAAGACGTCTTCCTGTGTTTCATCGATTATACAAAAGCCTTCGATAAAGTAAGACACGATCAGTTATTTGAAGACTTAACCAAGATTGGACTAGACACAAAGGATATCAAGTTATTGCAAAATCTGTATTGGGAGCAAACAGCATGTGTTAGGGTAGAAACAGAATTAAGTGACTACATCAACATTAAGAGGGGGGTTCGGCAAGGATGTGTCATGTCTCCAGATCTCTTCAATTATTACAGTGAGTGGATACTTAGAAACCTAGAACAGGAAAGAGGATTGAAAGTAGGAGGACATAATATCACAAACATACAGTATGCGGATGATACTATATTAATCGCAGAATCGGAGAAGGACCTGCAGCGAATTTTGGATGTTGTCGTCAGAGAAAGTGACAAGAGAGGATTATCATTAAATTACAAGAAAACGGAATGCATGGTAATTTCAAAGAAGGGAAGAATACCATGCTCTCTTAAGATCAACAACATTCAAATAAAGCAAGCCACCTCTGTTAATTACCTAGGGACTACAATTACAGATGATGCAAGAGGCGAGCAAGAAAGCAAGAGAAGGATTGCACTTGCAAAATCAACTTTCTCCAAATTAGAAAACATTCTTAAGAATAAGAAGCTGAAGATGAAAACGAGACTCCGCGTACTCAATTGCTACGTGTATCCAGTTCTAATGTATGGATGTGGAGCTTGGACCCTGAAATCAGACCTAAGAAAGCGACTGGAAAGTTGTAAAGTTTGGTTCCTGAGAAGGATGCTAATGTGGAATTGAACTCGGGGAGAATGAATTACTTCATAGAATATGGGATAGAGAGTTGTGGCACTCCATGGTCGCCAACGTCTCAGGATATGGCACATAGAAGAAGAAGAAGAAAGTCCTTTTGATATGTTTGAACAAGCAATTTAAGAATGTACACTTGAACATAAGATAACACAGTGTGGATGGTTCAAGGGGAAATTGCAAACCTAAAGTCAGGAAAGATCAAAAATATAGACTGTGAATTTGATGAGACTTTTGAAGTACGCTAATAGTGGTACAGTACTAGTAATTGTGTGTACGTGTGCAACTACTTAGCTTAACATTATTACATACAGTGTTCATATGCAGCTATTGACGCATGAGTCAGTCGTTTTGAGTAAATTACTTTTCACATAATTTTAAAGATACAATATACACAAAAATGCCAACATAGTGAGATTTAGAGTGTACCGTATATATTTAGCTTAGACCTTCATCTATCACTGAAAACTTTCTACTTCAATCCAACTACAGTATAATTGATCAAATGATAATTATTGGAGGAAGTCTACCATGTGTATTAAATTAAATTAAGTAAATTAATAAAGTAATAAATGTATGTCTTAATAATAGCAACACAGCTGTCTCATACTGCAATATTGGCTTTATACTGAATCATTAAAATGGCGACACGGCTGCCTCATACTGTAATATAATGTAGGCCTTATAACGTGAAAATGGCAATACGGCTGTCTCATACTGTTATATTGGCATTATAACATGAAAATGGCAACACGGCTGTCTCTTACTTTAATATAAGCCTTATAACATGAAAATGGCAACACGGCTGTCTCTTACTGTAATATAGGCCTTATAACATGAAAATGGCAACACGGCTGTCTCATACTGTTGTATTGGCCTTATAAGATGAAAATGACATTTCAAACGATAAAAACACCAACGTTATCCACTTTATATGAACAATTCTTAAGCTTAATGAATTGAATAATAATATAAATAAGGCAAACATTCAGTTTGAAAATATGTTGGTTGTATTTTATTGAGAACCCTTGGTGGAAATTCTCAGATATAGAATCCTTTTACGTCATTGCTTGTTTTTTTCTTTTTTTTTGTGAATGAGAATTATCAAAGCCAGAAATCTGTGAGACTTTAATTTGATTTACATTTGACAATTTTGATATTTTCTAATTTTACTTGTAAAATATTCAATGAAGAAGAATCTGAGGAAATCTAGACAATAAAGTAATACATACATGTAGATAATAATATCTTGAAGTTACTTTCATTTCTTTTATGCCTCAGTGATGAATGAGTAAATATATCCACATGAAATCAGCCAGTAACGTGCATGTAGATTATTAGATATAAAACTAACATGGAATCCCCTCATCCTCCTTTTTGAAAAGGGAAAAAACAAAGAAGGAATTCAATTTTACTTGCGAATAGAAGTTAGCTTTCTATAAAGGATACTTATTTGATACGTAGTTGTGTTTGCTGACTCTACAAACCTCTAAATCCACTAAAACTACGTATTTTATTGTGAATAATATGAAGTGAAATATATGTTCAATACATACAAGTACCCTGACCACCAGAATTAAAATTGCCTTGCAAATGCACCCAGTGCCACAGTACTAATCCCTATAGAGTACCGAAACTGTGACATCATAAAAATCAATTTTTAGAATTTCTCAATTTTTTTCTTCATTTTTCCGAAAGAGCATCAAATATAATGTCCAAATTTCGAAAACCAATTGAATATGTAAAGTATTGGCTGAGATATGACCATCTGAATAAAAAGATTGCCTATGGGAACTCAGTGTTATTAATTTGCTCTGGCTCCTAATGGTTAGGAGCCAGAGCATATAACACTGAGTTCCTATGGGGTGTGTATTTATTCAGATGGTCATATCTCAGCCAATACTTAACAAACATGTACCGTATTCAATTGGTTTTCAACATTTTGACATTATTTTTCATGCTCTTTGAAGAAAAAATGAAGAAAAAAATTGAGAAATTCTAAAAATAGATTTTGATGATGTGCCAGCCACTAATCCCCCTGTGCGAAGTTTATTTTTAGGGTTGGTTCAAGTGTGTGTAGTCTCATCCGTGTTGATACCAATTTCATTTCCTGAATTTCAGGTTTCCTTCAGTGGAATACTGTATGGTTCATTGAACTTTTGTTTTTATTGTGAATAATATGAAGTGAATTATATGTTAAATATACATGTACCCTGACCACCATAATTAAAATTGCCTTTATTAACTTTTTTTGGATATTTTTCTTCTCCAGGTTTTCTTTAGTGGAAGCAGCAGTACGAGAGGGACAACCGGTCGGCATATGTTGTACATCAAGGGGCCACGAGTAGTGCCAGAGGAGAGAAGACTCAGGTCTATTTCTGCAGTCGTGATGGTTTGTTCAGGTCTAAAAGGAAAGGCAGTAGGTCTTGGAAATCACAAGGATGTTGCAATATTGATGCCCATTGCACTTTGGGTATCACAGCTTATTTGAAAGATGATGGGACAGTTAGTGTAACAGTGGTTGATTAGCATTATGGTCATGAGAAGAATCTGGCTCATGTTAGATTGTCAGCTATGGAGAGGGTTGATGTAGCCCAGAAGTTAGCACAGGGTGTCAGTTTTTATAGGATTTTGGATGATATTTGTGAGTCTTTGAGCACTACCTTGGAGCGCCAACATCTCATCACCAGACAGGACATCAGGAACATTGCAAGGTCTCTTGGTTTGCAGGGTATTCGAAGGCACAACGATGACGCAACTAGTGTGGATATGTGGGAGAGGGAGATGCGTGATCAGGGTGACAGTAATCCCGTGTTACTGTACAAGGGACAGGGTTCTCCATGTCCGGAAGCGTTGGATGATCTTGGTGAGAATGATTTTGTGTTTAGGAACATGACGCCATCCAGAAGGAAATGTTGCTCTCCTTTGGCAAGCATGTTGTCTGCATGGACTCTACTCATGAAACCAACGCGTATGATTTCTCTTTGGTGAATGTGTTTCTTGTTTATGAATTTGGAGAAGGGTTTCTGGTGGCATGGTTCATTTTTAACAGAGAAGACAGAGTCATGGTAGGTCAGTTGGAGACTTCTTGGCAAATGTCTGATGATGCTGAACAGTTCTTCAATGCTTGGATTTATAGTGTTTTTAGACACAGGCCCAGGAAACTGTTGTGCACATGGCGTTGGGCTCTGCGTTCTCATATCCCTGGCAATGCAGAGTTGTAATCTTCCATCTACAAGACTCTTAGGGTTCTCCTGGAGGAGACTGATGAAGCAAAGTTTGAGCTGCTTCTTGGCCGTGTCACATCAGATTTCATGGAGGATGAGTCAACACGGAAGGTTTGGGGAGTATTTTGCTTTGTATGCAGACAAGAAGTGTCAGTGGGCTGTTTGCTTCAGGAAGGATGCAAACATCAACACGAATATGTATGTGGAAGCCTTCCACCACACGTTGAAGTAAATCTACATGAAGGGCTTTACCAATCGCAGGGTTGATAAATGCATCAGTCTTCTCACCCAATTTGTCTGCGATCGTTTGTTTGAAAGGTTAATCAAGCTAGAGAAGGGCAAGAAGTCTCATCGAATCAATGATATAGATATGAGGCATCGAGCTAGTTACCTGCTCAGTTCTGCAGAAAGAAGTGCATTGTCGTCGTATATAACTCTTGAACATACATGTAGTGTTCATCCTGTTGGCTCACACCCACTGGTCTGTAGATTTTTTAAATGAACATTTAATCTCAGACCTCTGACATCACGTTACAAGGATCGACACATGGAATGTGAGTGTTGCACTTGGCCTTTTACGCAGATGGTCACCAGCTAGAGTTTTGAGTTTGAAACAAACTACCCACAAACTGTGTTTGTTATTAGCTTTGATCTC